>JAHBBC010000032.1:0-410387 GCA_019915015.1 Auriscalpium vulgare
GGAAGGGCAGCACGACGAAGGCCTGTGACATAGCGTCACGGTCATGTGACGGTGACACGCAGCACGCAGCACGCCGCCACCTCAGGCTGCTGCACCTCCTCTACATCTCGTTCGTCACCTCAGCCCGCCCGCGAGCGCACGGAGGCTCGACCACAGGCCTCGGGCGGATCACCAGCCAGGCTCGGAGGACATATACGACCGGTTGACCTGTGATGCTCAGCGCGCCTACGGTCACGGCATGGGAACTTTGGCCGCAGAAGCACGACGGGCACTTTGCCACTGCAGCCCATACTTACCCGCCCTTCCGTGTGAGTCGTTCACTCGCGACTCACCGACCGTGTAACGACGCCAACTGGCACTAGCAACCCCCCGCATACTTATACCGCGGACACCCCGCCCAGCCTCAGCCTCAACGCCCCGGCTGAACCACACCCCCCCTCCATTCCACGCAGCAGTTGATGCGCTCCATTTCACCCATGATTCATTCCCGCCGCCGCATCAGATGCGCAATTACATATGCGCGGCGCGAGCCTCGCGGCAACATTGCCCCTTCCTATTCCGGTGCGCCCGCTTGCCTATCCTGCCGTTCCTTTGTCTCCAGGCTGGGGTCCCCGGCGCAGGCCCGCGCATAAAAGGCGGGTGCGCGGACGGGCGGGGGCATCCCCCCCTGCCCCTGCCCCGCCCGCGCCGCTCGCTCCCTGTGTTCGCTGTTCGCGCGGACGGGCGCGGGCGAGGACGCCTGCCCTTACGTCTGCGCGGCCACGCGCGGGGCGCATGGCGTGGCCAGGGTGCCGCGCCGGTTGCGCATCCGGCAGTGGCATTGCGTCGTCCTCCCGCACCCGCACCCGCATCATCCCCTCGGAGGCCCTGTGCTGCCATTCGCGCGCGCGGCAGGTTTGCGCCATGTGGCCCGCACTCTGACAAGGCAAGCACGCCCGCAACTCTATCAGCCCTCTGCTCACGGTCGTCGGTCTGTCGGCGCAGAGGCCGTTCTCCGGTGGATGTCCGCGGGCTCCCATGACGGCATGGCCTGCGACCCTGCGCCGTCATCGCTCCGCCCTCCCCGCACCCATTACGTGCGCTCGCCCGCCGCTTCCCCTTCTGCCCTTGCGGTTTCCATTCTCCGGCGTCCGGCCGACCCCCGCCCGCCGCCCTTCTGCGCAGATTTTCCATGGTTCGCGTCAGCTGCCATCACGCGTCTACCCTTACGTGCCTGCCCCGTCTAATCTAATCTAGCGCCCTCCGCCCGCTCTGTCCCCGCCTCCCCCACGCCTCTTGTCGCCTCCTGTTCTCGCATCAGCCCTCCAGCGCGTGGCTGTCGCCGCCTCGTGCAGCGGACTTGCGCTGCGATCCCCGCGCGGAGGCTAATCCACGCGCGCGCGCTTCCATTGCGCCTGCCGAACTGGACGCGGGTGCTCAGCTGACGGCCGCCGACGACGCCGTTATCGCGCCATCGCTCCGTCGGACGCAAGGTTCGCGCGCACGCGCGCAAGGTTCCGTCGCTCCCACTTCGGCGCGTTCTGATGGATGTCCTGCTATTCTAAATCTTACGCACCCCTGGCGCGGAGAAACAAACCGAGGCGGCGGGCCGTATGTCACGGCGGCAAATCGGTCGTATTGGGTGGCAGCGTAAGTGTGGAGGAAGAGGAAGCAAGGCAGGAGGAAGGTGGGAACGCGTATGTGTGTGTAGTCTGGCGTTATGTTTGTAAGTACGGGCGGGTGGTGTCGCAACTATATACACAATAACTCAAATACGGTCGCAAGGAGGGGGCGCAAGAACGGCGGCGAAGGTGCGTAGCGAAGGGTCCGAGCCGCTAGTGTAGCAGTGCAGTGTGAACGAAGAGGTAGGTAGTAGAGTGGATGGGAGGCGCGTGGTGATACAGTAGTGGATACAAATACAGCGCGGGCGCCGCCTCCCACACACCGCGGGAGATTCGCGGCGCCCAGTAGCGGCAGCAGACAACAGACGATGCCCGGAACGAAGCGAAACAACAGACAACAATGGCTCCAGTGTAGCAGGCGAGATGAGATGAGATGCGGGAACGGCAATGCGATGGGTGAGCAGCAAGGCGGGGCGGGGTGGGAGGGGCGTCGCTCAATACGTGTAGCTCGGGAGGAGGCTGGCAAGGCTCGCGTCCATATGCGCGAGCTCCGCCTCTCTGTGTGCAGGCGCGTACTGCGCCTGCATGCTGAAATACGCCAGCGGGCCGCTGCCCTTCTCGAGCAGCGGGAACCCCGCTTCCTGCGGCGCGCTCTTGTGCGCATACTGCGCATACGCCGCGTCCAGCGCGGGGTCCGCGTCGTACGCGGGCATCGCGGCCGCGGAGTACGGCGCGGCGAAGCCGTACGCGTCGTACGCGGTCGGCGTGTACACGGGCGACGGCGTCCCGGGGAACGCGTCGAGCTCCGCCCACGGCGCGTACACCGCCGTGTTGATCGCGAGCGTTGGCGCGTACTGCTGCTGCTGCTGCTGATCGTGGTGCTCGTGCGCGAGCGGCGCGGGGGGGAGGAGGTCGGGGTACGGGCTCGGCGAGAGCGGGTCGCACGGCGCGAAGTAGGCGGCGGACGCCTCGTTGAAAACGAATGTGGGGTCGAACTCCTGCAGTGCATGTCAGCGTGCGCGTATGTGTGTGGGGACGGGGGACGTACGAATGGCGAGAGCGCGGGCGGCGGGGGCGCAAAGGCAAAGTCCTCGAGCGCGGGCGGGCGCGCGACGAGCGGGGGCATGTCGCGGAACACGTCGTCCTCGTCCTGCGGCGCGGGCGACGGCGCGGCCTCGGGCTTCACGCTCGTGCTCGCGCTGGCGGCGCGCCTGCGCAGCTCCGCGGGCTGCGAGCTGACGGCGCGCAGGCGGCGCGCGGGCTTCGCGGGGGCGAGGAACGGGGGCGGCGCGTCGTGCGCGGGCTCGGACGACGAGCGGCGGAACGCGCGCGCGGTGATGGGCGCCTCGAAGCGCGTGACGATCTCGGGGACGTGCTGCGCGTCGAACGCCTGCACGGCGGCCTGCAGGTCCGCGCCCTTCTTGCCCTCGACGAGCAGCTGCGCGATCTTCGCGCAGCGCTTCATGTCCTTCGGGCCCACCTCGCGCACCTTGCGCTTCTCGCCCGTGCCGCCGCCCGCGCCGCCGCCGCCGCCGCCGCCGTCCGCGGGGCGGCCCTTGGCGTGCAGCGGGCGGAAGGCGTAGTCGGGCCACTTGCGCTTGTGCTCGGCCTGCGCGGCCTTCGCCTTGGCGTGCCAGAACTGGCGCTCCGCGTGCGGCATGTTCTGCCAGGTGAGCCCGATGATCTTGCTCAGCGTGCTGTGGTTCGTCTCGACGGCCGTCGACACGTGCTGGCTCTTGATGAACGACGAGCGGAAGAGGATGAACGCGTTCGGCGGGCGCGGGATGTGCCCGTCGCCCTTCTTCTTGCCGTGCCCCGGCTTGCTCGCGGTGCGCGGGGCGCCGTCGCCCGCCGCGGGGAACAGCGCGGGCGCGCCGGCGCCGGCGTCGGGCGCGGCGGCGAAGGTGGTGGGCGTGACGGCGGGCGCGAAGGCGAACTGGTGCTGCTGCGCGGGCGGCGAGGACATGTCGAGGGGCGGGGCCCAGGTCAGCTGTATCCCTGCACGGCCATCAGCATCAGCACGGCGCGGGGGCGCGGGGCGGGCGGCGCACCGTCTGCGTCCGGGTCCTCTGTCTTGGGGGCGCGCGACCGCTCTGCGGGCATGGCGGGAGATGCGGGGGGCGGTAGGGCGGGCGGGGAGGAGAAGGGGCAGAAGGACGGTCGCTCGAAGGCCACGGGCGCACGTAAACGCTTTATAGATAAGTGGGTAGCGAGCGCAGGCGACCCGTCCCGTCCGCCAGCCGCGTCCCCGGGCGGGGCGCTTACGTCGCCTGTTCTGCGTCCGCGCCGGCGAGTGGCCGGCCGGGGTCGCCACTACAAGGCTCGGCAGATCTGCGTCCAGTACGCGGTGTCCATTCTTATTTATGAACGCCCTCAATTAAGCGTCATCACGCACCAGACCTGCCCCCTTTGGTCCGTCTTGTCCCCCCTTCACCGTCGCCACCACGAGCTAGTGCCCATCTAGCCGTGCGCCCACACGCCGAATCACGCCGCCCAGCCCGCCCGCCCGCACACCCGCCCACTCCCAGCGCACGCACACACACACCTTCGTGCCCGCGCGCGCACGCAAACTCTATCCCGCCGCGTACATCACAGGCAGGGCCTCCGGGCACCCAATGGCGGCGCCGCCCGCCGCGGAATCATTATGCACAAATTACGCACGATAACGAGCCTCTTCCGGCGCACCGAGCCCGGCCCCGCGTATATCAAATCGCTGACCCGCCCTCCACATCGCTTCCACCACCCCCCGCGCCGCGCTCACCGCGCGTCGAGCCGTCGTCGATGCAGGCGGGGCGTGCGCCGTGGCGACAAGCCAAGTTGCGCGCCGCGAGCCTCGAGGCCGCGCTCGCGCACGGTGCACGGAGGCATCTGCGCGTCGCGTCGAGGCACCGAGATCGCATCGCGCGCGATCTCGATCGGATACCCCCGCGCATACGTAAGCGCATCGCCGATTCCGGACTCGGAGGCATTTGTTTTCCGGAACAACTGCCGTTTGTTTTCGCAGCTGTCTCCCTCTACGTACATACAGGCGACGGGGCGCAGATGGATCGTACGTAGGCGTGGTCATGTGCGTGCGTATGTGCGCCGGATGGCTTGGCCTTAGAGTTGGGGGACCCCGGCGCGCAGAGGTCGTCGCGAAAGAGCGAAAATAAAATAGGGCGACTGATTTGCTGCGATAGACTGACTTACCGAGGCGGAGGTGCCCTGGGGCTGTCACTCCTCTGCTCCGCCAAATATGACACAAAAATTCATCACTCAGCTCCGGGCGGTGCACGTCCCAGCCCGATATGGGTGAAGCGGGCCAGGAGCACAGCTGTTCCTGGCCGTCTCGCCCTCCCCCACCGCTGAGAAACACACCACTTTCACTATCGCGTGCTCGCCGGATCCAGCGCAGCGCAGGTAATCACCGCCAGAAGATATAGATCATCGCGGCGCATTGACCAGACATCCACACGCCCCCCGGACGCCGCGCCCACACAAGAACACGAACGCCGAAATAAATACAAGAACGAGAACACAAAACCGAGTAAGTATAATACCAATCAAATCTCGCGCATCTGGGAAGAGAAGGGCTTTCGGGGCCTGCGAAGCGCGCGCCAGCGTTGTATTTTCGCCGGCCGCACGTGCCACACAGAAGAAGATGCCCAGCAGGCCTCGGAAGCCCACGCCCACATGGCGGGCGGGGCCGCGGATGGGATTTTCATGTCCTGCGCGAATTCGGCGGTGGGAATGCGCTGCAGGGCGCGGGCGCGGGAGGCGACTAGAAGTTCGGGTGCTTGGTGCTCGGTGCTCGGTGCACGTCGGCGTCCTGTCACTATTACACTAAACCCACGAATGAATGATTGATGAGCTCCTAGACTAGCACCGTGGTCCGTCGCCCACGATCGCGATCGAGCTTCCGCGACGCGTCCGGCGCCACCAGCGTCCTTCGCCAGCCCCGCGCTGAACAAGACAAGACAGCACCACCCGAATATCAGAATAGAAGCACCGCGACACTCGCAGACACGCGCGGTTGCCAGGACAGGACGATCGAGGGAGGCGCGGCTGTTCGTCGCCAGGGAGCAAGTCAGTAGGGCGGGGCGGTGGAATGGAGCCGGCGCCCGGAAACTGGCCGCGTGCATGCTCGACAGGACACGGCTGCACCCGCACGTGCGTCTGTCCGTCGGTCGGTCTCTCTGGTGGCACGGTGCATTGTATTTTGCGTTGCGAGTAGGGTAGGTGCAGGTGGACACTGGCGAGCGGGTGGACGCGACGGGTCAGAGGCGGCAGGCGGCAGGCGGCAGGCTGGGATTTCGGCAGTGGCGGGCGAGGGCAGTTCTGCAGCTCCAAACGGCGAACGCCATCGAGAAGGAGATTTGGGTCTCAGCGCGGACGGGGCGCATCGCGACGGGCGTTCCAATTTGACGTCCTGCCGACCGAGCCACCCGCCCGCAGTCCACCAGAAACGGCGTAGTAATTTGGACTATCGCCGTGTAGCCGTGTAGCCCAGAACGCGGGCGTCCGAGCTGCCTGTCTGCCTGCACGCCCCTTGCGAGTCACGAACGTCTAGGGGGCGGGAGGTTAGGTCTCTGGGGATAGCGGATAGGCTAGGACGCGGCCGACAGACCTTCCAATTTCATTTCGTCTCCGCTACTGATCCATAGTCCGCCAGAAAAGGCGTAATTCGGACATGTACCCGCTGGCCAGCGGTGCAAAAAGCACCGAGAGGCAGACAGCTCGCGAGCGCAGCAGCAGCATCATTTATTCAGCCATCACCGCGGCCGCCGATCGTACTGACGAATTCAACAAGTCACACCGGCTAGGAGATTAGATTCGCGGTGGGTGCTGGAGACAGGGAGACGAGGAACAGAACGCGGTGCATGCGGTGAGCTGAGATGGAAGACGGGCGGTTGCTGGCCCGGCGAAGCGAGAGCGAGAATGGAGGTCGGAGGGCGGCGATTTGGGTCTTTGGTGCAGGCAATTGGGGGGCTGGGCTGGGCGGCGTGATCCGTCAGCTCGGCAGGGGACACTGGCAGGATAACGCGGCGCGCACCGCAAATGTGTCCGCGCGCACATGGTGCAGGATCGCGAAATGGCCCCGGAAATCGAGGCGCGGTCGCTCAATCCGCGGTCCCGTGCGCCCCTCCAGCAACATCTCAATCTCCGCAGGTCCTAGGCCGAGCGGAAAGTCACTGCGACGACCGGGGTGGCCGTGCGATTGGCGGCGGCCGAGACATCTGTCTGCCAGGCAGGCTTCCGGTCATTCTTCCCCCGAATGGCCGGCGTAAATCTTCATCACGGGGTAGAGAAAAGAAAGACACAGCCCTCGGACGAGCACGCGCGGGGGGAGCAGGGGAGCGGGAGGTGGGGCAGGGAGTCCGCGCGCCCTGGATGCCTGCGAGGTTTTATCATGGCTGTGAGCGGTGATCGAGCGGGTGCACGAGGCGGGGGGCGGGCAAAGTCGTGTCCGGTGAGATCACAGGTACGCTGGGGGCGTGGGGGAGCACAGTGCGGACGGGGCGCAAATAATCGGGCACGTTGTGCGGGGCGGTGCGCGTGCGCGTGCGCCGGCGAGGGCGAGCATGCGTCCGTTGTTCTGCAGCGTCGGCCCGCCGCGCACGAGCTCGAAGAGGATGGATGTGGATAGCGGGTGGCCTGCGTCACAGAGACGACGCGGACGCGGAGGTCGGACGGTGGGTGGCGAGCAGAAGGGGCGGCGCGACGCCCACGCGCGCGCCACGAGGCAGCCAGGCCATGTCGTCACCGCCGGCGCGCAGCCTGAAAAGACGCCCCGCCCACGCCCACGAGGCGATGCTGCGATAACCTGGCGTGCATCGTCAGCAAAGTTCCCTCCAAGCGCACCACGTTCCTGCGATGCGTAAGTAAATGGCAGAGCTGAACATGTGATGACGCACGATCAGTTACATCGATCGCTCGGCCGACTGGTCCCAATCGATGCCTCGTCGGGAAAGCGCGCTGCCTTCCACCGACTGCAGCCCTTCGCACTCTGGCTTGTGCGCTCCTCGGATCCCTGGAGACCGCTGGCGAGCCTGTCGACGCGGGTGGCAAGCCGCGGAGTTTGAATTCCGCTCAACTACAACGACTGCCTTATGCGCGCGCGCGGCGGCAGCAAAGTCGCCTCGCAGTCGGTGTCCTTAGCCGGCATCAATTCCGTGGACGTTTACTTATGGCAGGCAGAAGGAGACGGCGCGCCGGCCGCGGCTGCCTGCCACGCCATTTTGGACACAAGGGCACTCGGCTGCCACCGCTTGCACGCGCATCTAGACATCTATCTGCATGGCAATCTGCTGCCCATTCCGTGATCGCAAATCATCGCGTGTGTGTGTCGTGGACATGCGCGGCGAGAAGCTGCGGAGATACAGGCCCGCGTCGCGCTGCATGAGAAAACGCAGGCCGGTGACGCTCGACTATCGCTCGCCCGATCGGCGCGTGGCAGGTGCGCGGCAGGGTGGCGCGCTGTAGCCATAGCGGCCGCACAAAGCGCTCGGCGCGCCCAGGACTCCGTGCTGTGGGTGCGGGTGCAGGCGCGCGCGCGGCCGCCGACGCTGCACGAAAAGAGAACAACGTCTTTGTGTGCGCCGGTCGCAACGCAAATTGGAGGCGACAATCGCTGGGCCTAGAGACGTCTCCCGGATCTCAATTGGAATAATGTGGTGCCATTCGGTGTGAATTTGGACGGGTGGTAGTCATTGATGACCACTGGCGTTCCGATGGGCGGAGACAGCTGCACAATTCCGGCTGCGTACATATGCACGAAAATTCACGCACCATCGTGGAAATGATGCTATGAAGCGCACGAGTCCAGAGCCTTCGCTGTATGTGCCCGAGTCGGAAGGCTACAGGGCACAAATGAGACGGGTGGACGAAATTTCGAGCAGTCTGATCAAGCGTCAAAGGCGCCCAGAGATGTCTTGTATTCTGAAAGGAGAACTTAAGCTTAAGCTCAAACGCCACAAGACCCCGCCGCATTGTCAGGGACAGGCGCTAGTCCATCGAGCGTTATGCGAGCTGAGGCACCTCGAAGGAGTAGGGTTGTGGGTGCTGACGGATGGTAGATCCCCGATCACCGTGCGTATTCTCGGTTGGCATTTGGAAGCGCGGGTGATAGGGTTGCGACCAATTGAACGTATGACGGGTTACATGCGCCGTGGGGGCTCTCGACACCGCGCTGCATCATGTGTCTCGAGTGCAAGTTGCTGCCCCTCCAACATCTATCTGACTCACCGCAGAGGAGCTCCAAGATTCCACGCAGTCATAGGCCTGAGATGTGCGATCATTGTCCCATAATTTGGCGGGTATGGGGGACGGTGGGTGGAGGGGATGCGGCGGCGACACAGAAGCAAAAGTTGTATAGGCGGTGCGCGGGGCTGCGCGGATACGTTGCTAAAAGACAGCGGAGGCTCGCCACTCCCCGCAATGGGGATCGGATGCTGCGGGGGCGCAGACGATGGGTGTGTAGTCGGGGGCGGGGCGCGTTGTCGACGTTCGTGAGCAGGCGAGAGAAAACTCACATCCCCAGTCCGGATAAGGCCCCGAGGCTGCCTGGCGATGCGGTGCAGGAGATGCCAATTAGCTTGGCGGGCTGAGATAGTCAGGTCAGGCCAGAAACGAGCTCGAGGCTGCCGACGACGACGACGACGAACACCGGTAGGGCCCGGGCCGGTGTGGACTGCCGTCACGTGATGGGCGAGGAGGCGAAATTTTCCACCCCCTTGAACCTTCAAGTCCTCGCGGACTTCCAGCCTTGGACCAGTCATTGCCAACGGCATACAAAGTGCCAAGCTCAGCCATCTTCCTGCAAATGCACTCATGTATGTGGGTAAAAACAGAAACCCATCATCAGCTGCGTGCCTGAAGCAAGCCTGAAGCAACATCCAAGTGCCAGTGCGCTGCCGTGTACGATACGACGAGATCTCGACGATGTTGGTATGTTGTCGCGCCGTCCGCCCTGTTTTATCCAGCTCTAGTCGCTAATATTCATCGTAGGTGGTCTATTGGTTCTCGAGCTCTTGCTCAAACCAGAAATGCTGTGGCATAGTGACACAGCGTGGCGTGTGCTAGACCATATACTGAAAAGCGCTGGCAGCCCTAGGCCAGCTCCTCCCGTATGTGCGCTCAACATCAACGTCAACCCTCACTATATCCCTCCGCCTTTCTCTTCTATCCTCGTCAATCTCTTCCCAGGTGCACTCGCCTCCATACTGCCTGGGGCTGCATATCAATGTATAGACTTTGCTTGCCAGCCGCAGCATCGTCATGCCACCCTCGTACAGCGACCCGCACTCTTTTCTAGGCTCGTTAATCGACGACGGCGCTCTTGAGCTCGTAGATGTCCTTGGAGACGAGGGCCCCGTCGTCTACCGCGCCCTCAACACTCACCGGACGACCGGCCAGCCGCTGACGTACGCTGTCAAGTGCTTCGTTCACTCGCCTTCATACAACGCCAGCGAAGAAAGGAGACTCCACATGCGGGAGATCAACCTACACCAGCTCGCATCGGTGCACCCGCACGTCGTTACCATCCGGCGCGTTTTCGAGGAGCAGGACTGTACATTCATGATCATGGATGACGCCGAGGGCGACCTCTACGACGAGATTCTGCATCGCCGCCGCTATCTCGGCGAGGATCGTCTCATCAAACACGTCTTCCTCCAGCTCCTCGAGGCCGTGGATTTCTGCCACTCGGTGGGCATCTACCACCGTTCTTTGAACGTGGAGAACGTCCTGTGTTTAGATGACGGCCTCCGCCTCATGCTTACAAATTTTGGTCTTTCGACGACCGATAAAGTCAGTGTCGAATTTGCCATAGGCAACGGGTATCACTTCAGTCCTGGTGTGTGATCCATGCTCTCACTTTAACACGTGCGCGACGTACTTGCTGATCAAGCCTCTTAGAGTGTCGAGGCAGCGTCTTCACCGCGTCGTCGTATTCGCCTGCATTCCATGACATATGGTCGCTGGGCATCATACTCCTGAACCTCATTACTGGGCGCAAGCCCTGGAATTCCGCAGTATCCTCCGATCACACGTTCCAGGCATACCTTCAGGACCCTGAGAACTTCCTTCCTGGCGTCCTGCCCATCTCGGCGGAGGTGAACGAGATCCTCATCGCCACGCTCGACGTCAACTGGCGCAGCCGCATCACGCTCTCCAAGTTGCGGGACGCAATCAAGAGCGTCACTAACTTCTACTCTGACAACGCGATTTTTGAAGGTTCCATAGCGATCTTTCCGTGGGAAGTAGGCTTTCACAACGAGTCACCTCCCAAGGAACGGATAGAACCCCCGATGCAATTATCTTTCGACATCCCAGGCGAGTTGTAGCGATTTCACGTCTAGTGAACCAGCAGTTAACGCGCTGCCGTTAGTTCTCATCACTCAAGAGGTGTATTGTCAAATCACAGAAGGAAAAACAACTCTTAAGGGAGAAACGCCTTACGAACTACCGGAGTCACGCATCTCATCACGGCCACAACGTCTGGAACGCGTTCGCTCAGACTGGCTGGCATCAGCGGACAGCTTAACTACTAATTCCACCGCATCTTCAAGCAAGACGTTCAAGACCGAAATATCGATCAATTCCAAAAAGTCGAAGATGAACCAGCTCATTGTCCCGCCAGGGACGGAATTTCTACGATAGCTGTTGAAGGAAATAGAGCAGGCGAGTTGCCCATCCAAGTAGCTGCCACATCTCTGACTTCGTCGCACAGCAAGGACGTGTACTCCTGCAAATGGTATTTTTATGCCCTGCTCGTGTTTTCATAGCGATACGTCGGAAGTGGATCACAATCGCAGCAGCTGGAAGCACAGGGATGTGCGCGAGGATGGACAAGTGGTCCGTGCGAGGAGATCAATGGCGCTGCTGGCTGTGCGCAGCGCCTCGATGCCTTTGGCGGCTCTCCTCGCTTTGGATGTCGACTCTACGCCGCGTTGAACACGTGGAACCTGTGCAATCTGTGACAAGCGCTCAGAACCGTGCGAGTCCGAGTCGGTGCGACACTCCCTCACTGTGCGAACACTGTCACGTTCCTCCCCCTCCCTGGCCCCGACTCGCCGAGCGCAGGATGTCGACGCCCAGCCCGCCCGATATCCCTGCTTTTCCTCTCCTCGGCACATTCATCAACGTCCATACGCTCGTTCTCGAGTCGAAGCTCGCGGAGGGTAGCGACTACGTCTATTACCGCGCCGTCGATCCAGGCCATGGTTACGATAAAGAGCCGCGGTCGTATGCCGTGAAGTGTATCCTCTCCGCCGAGCAGGTGAACACAGAAATCGCCATTCACAGGCTTGTATCTTCGCACCCATACGTGGATACTTTGCATCGCGTCGTCGAGGAGGATGGATATACCTTTCTCATCTCAGATCACGGCCCCACCCCTCATGCCAACAGGCACTTACGGCGCTTTCTGGGCAACGATGCGCGTATCAAGGGAATTTTCCTCGAAATTCTCGACGTTGTGGAATTCTGCCACGACTTGGCCATATACCATCGAAGCTTGGAGCTGGAGAACGTACTCTGTGGCCCGGATGGTAGCGTTGTCCTGACGAACTTCGTATATGCGACAGCCAGGGAGCAGAGCGCTGCGATGAGCCGCCTGCCGACGCCCTACACAAGTCCAGGTCAGTCGAGGGCAGTCCATGTACCTATATCACACAGCTGACCATGCCGTCAGAGTCTAATGACGGCCTCTTCACATTTTCCTCCCCGGCCACTGACGTATGGTCGCTCGGCATCATTCTGCTCAGTCTCGTCACAGGCAAAATTCCGTGGAATGCTGCAACCGTCGGCGATGTCGCATTTCGCGATTACCAACGGCGCCCCGCGACTTTCCTGCGCGCCAAACTGCCAATATCGAGAGAAGCGAACAAATTGCTGTGCGAAGCGCTGCACGTCGACTGGCGCGACCGTATCTCCTTGTCGGAGTTACGCAAGGCTGTTGCAAAGGTCTCCACGTTCTACGCAGAAGACGTTGTATTTGATGGAGGCGTGGCACACCGCCCGACGAAGCTCAATATTTCAGCAGAGATGGACCTTGCTAAGCGCCACCTCGAGGAAATGAAGTCTCCGTCTCCTACGGCGTTCACTGCGCACGGGTTTCCTCTCATGTTCCTTCCATACCCCGCGGACGAGTCTGCCCCATCACACCCAGATTCGCGTGCCATCGGTGCCAACGGTGAGGCGGCCGAGAAATTGCCCCCGGTCAGAGCAGCGCAGATGCTCCGGCCACCGGAGGGCCGTTTCTATGTGGGCACAATGGACACTGTCGCAACCGCCACTACTGCGTCTACCAATTCCTCCGATGGGTCGGGCATGTCGTACAAGACGAAGAAGACCATCAACTCTATGAAGTCAAAGATGAATCAGCTCCTTGTCCCGCCGGGGACGGCATTCCTGCGGTAGCGGTCAAAGGGAAGCGTGTTAGGGTTGGGCAGTGCGGAATATGCGCAGCGATGAGGTTGGAACAACGGGGCGAGGGCAGGACCCGGTCGAGTCTGGCTACTTTCGCGGTGGCGAGTCCGTCATCGCTCCAGAGAGGAGACTCGGAATCGAGGATACAAGCTCAAGCGACCTCTTCCGGGTCCGAGGTTTCAGCCTACTGTGGACGGGCGCATATGACAGGCGCGATAATCAGCACATCGAATCAACCACGCAGCCCAAATTCCTGCACCCGTAGCCTGCGTTGGGGCGGCACAGCACCCACGGAGATCACCTCATGCGCGCAGGGCACCTTGCAAATTCGGCGCGCAAATGGAGCTGAGCGTGTGCTAGACCTATTGCAAGCCGCGGGTGCCTGGCTATTTTGGACACAAGACGCCAGGGTGTCGATACTGGAACATCTACGCGATGCATGGCAATCTTACACCCTTTTCTGATCGCAAATCGTGATGCCTGCAACACTGCGGGGCGCGTTGCCGTGTGCTGACGCCTGACGTTCAATTGGCGCGTGCCAGTTGCAGGCCAGGGTCTGCCAGGTTACACGCTCTGGGGCAAGGTGGCGTGGGGCCAGGCTACGGTGGCGGACGCTTGTGTGCGCCGGTGCTGCCCTAGCAATCCATAATGGCTCTTGCAACGTGTCCCGGATTTCGGCAAGAGTACGAACGCAGCGGGCGACGTCTAAGCCTGTCGATGCTGCTGCAAGAGGCGACACACAGCGTAGCCTGGCGCGCGGCGTCCGGTTGGGCGCAGTCGGATAGCGAGCGAGGGAGCGTCAAGGTTTCTAGTGACAGAGGTTGGCTGTGGGCTTCAATATTCAATGCTGCGGTAGTCGGACCTGGCTGTGCCTGGAGTCTCTTCTCGTCCATCAGAACGACGCGCTGCCGTTGTGACGTAATCAGCTCACCATCTCGAGCTCTGACTCGTCTCTCGGAGGTATCTCTCATACCCACCATGATCCCCGAGACCGACTCTGTACGACTAGCTGCAGTGACCAGTCAAGCTCAGTCAAGGACCAAGGTCCTCCCGCCACGTGAGGCGTCGGGAGCACTAGGCTTTGGCTTCTTCGTTATCACAGGTCAGTGATCGACAGGGCAAAGACGAGTCTGCTGATCGTCGTGGATTTTGCTCACTGGGCAGTTTCCTTCTTTCCGCCTCGTGCGAAGCTGGAACGAACACCTGGCCCGTGATGCATGTGATAGCGCATGCTCATCAACGGTTGCAAGGACGCTCTGTACCGCACTGCCGTTTCAAATCAGCAACGCTTGCATGACCGGCCACGCGATGTGAACCAAGCCGTCACCTCAGTACATTCAGGATCATGCGGGGCAGGGACCATGAGGGGTAGAAATGCGGGGAATTGATTAGTGGTCAGCGGAACCTTCATTGCAGGTCATGTTCTTCGTTCCTGTGAGCCCAAACACATTAATATTGCTCACACTCGGATCAGAATGCTCCGAACTCGCGAGAAGCTTAACGATGGCTCACACATAGGTTCGGATCAAACCCCCCGCGAACGCCAGGGGTCTTGGTATGAGACTAGGCTCACACACTGGCCTGAACACAGGTTCCCGTGCGTCCATCCCCATGCGCTTGCCTTGCCAGCTCGAGCCTTGCTGTATATAACTTTCCCTGCGTCAGACCATCACCTCGTTGCCAGCTCCCGGCTTTCGTCTTTTCCTTCGCTCCCTCGGCAATGTGGTCCCTACTCCGCCTTGTGTCCGTCGCCGCGTTCAGCGTTGTGACGATTGCTTCCCCTGCACCCGCGCCGGAGCCGGAGCCCGTCGCCGTGACGGTCGTTGAGCGTGCGGGGGTGACGACGCTCTCGTCCGCACAGCTAGCCGCGTTCGCTCCGTTCACTCAGTTTGCGCGCGCGGCATACTGCAGCCCGAGCAAAATCCAAGGGTGGAATTGCGGAGGTATGCTCTGTGGATAGCTCATAGCGCCGTCACTCTAACGCAAGTTACAGAGGCTTGTCAAGCGATTTCCGGATTCCAGCCCACGCTGACGGGTGGTGACGGAAACAACGTCCAGTTCTGTTCGTCTCGACGCAATTGTCGAGCATCCGTGCGTACTGACTGCTTTTGATGCAGGGTTCGTTGGATACTGGCCAACGCAGAACTCCGTCGTTGTCGCGCATCAGGGCACCGACCCGACGCAACTGTACGCGCCTTCACCAGCTCACCTTACTTCCTCGTCTGATTTTCTTCATGACAGGTTGTCGGACCTGACCGACCTGAATCTGGTACTCAGCAATCCCAGCAAGACGCTGTTCCCTGGCATTCCTTCCGACGCGCAGGTTCACTCGGGCTTTGCTGCCGAGCACGCGCAGACTGCGCCAGCGATCCTCGCCGAAGTGAAGCGGCTCTTTGCGCTGCACTCCTCCACCTCAGTGTACCTTGTACGTCCGTCCACGCTCTATGTTATTGCTACTTAACAGTCGCTTGCAGGTCGGGCACTCCCTCGGTGGCGCGCTCGCCGAGCTCGACTCGCTTTTCCTCAGGCTGAATTTGCCCGCGGGCACGACGATCAAGGGTGTCACCTACGGCACACCGCGCGTCGGCAACCCGTCATGGGCGGCCTTCTTCGACAGCGAGGTAGCGGACTTCACGCGCGTGAACAACGAGGACGACGTTATCCCCATCGTTCCGGGCCGCCTCCTTGGTTTTTCGCATCCGCACGGGGAGGTCCATATCTTGAGCGCTGGGCATGCAGTCTCGTGCCCAGGTGAGTGGCCATTCATGCTTGTTCTCTTGGCTTGATTAGGCGGGTGTTGATTGGTATATCCTCTAGGCGACGATGATGCAACGGATTCTCAGTGCACGATCTCGTCCGTGCCGAACGTGCTGGAGGGCGATATCCTCGACCATCTTGGACCGTACCAGGGCATATACATCGGGACGGTGTTTTGCACCTGATTGATCTACACTCTTCCAGTGGCTTTTCCTCTCTCCAGGGAATCGAGTGGCCGTAGTCACAATCTATATTTATCTATATGTACAATACACAGCTGTAACGTTGGGATGCATGGGCCGCCTTCACTGACTCAGACTCGTCACTGAACCGCGAACGCGACTTGATCCAACACGTGATCGATCATATCACCTCCGACTCGTCAATCACCGCAATCTGGATTCGCGTGCATCGCTCTGACGTTGCGTGCATCTCTTCTTGCCATCACCTTCTTTGGAACGACATTGAAAAGCTTTCACTGTTTACTCTGCTTTGAACCCATAACTGAAAGTACGAGATCCACAAGTTCGAGCTAGTTTACGCACGCCCACTTCTCAAGCTGCCATTGATTCTAGCACACATGGCCTAGGCCTTTGGGGTCCCGTACCCGTACCACAACACCCTTGTTATTTCAAGGCTGATTTGGTTCCAGCTTTCCCGGAGCGCCGCGCATCCCGCAAACTCTGGCCCGGAGTATTCCTCGATGAGGCGTTGTTAGCTTACATATTTTCATGCGTGACGAGCTCCCTGCAGATGTACAGGGGGAGAGCAGAAGATGGGGTTGATGGCTGTTTCGTGAGAGCTGAAGGCAAGCTGGCGGCAAAGGTCCTCCTGCGTCGGCCCGCTCCGCGCCGGGCGCTTACACGACCACGTGCCAGCTTTGTTCCTTGCGATAAGCAGCTTGGACAGCGACCACACTCACCCAGTTCAACATTATTTTTCCATTGTTCCCCTCTGACTCGCCCATTAAACACGACCACACCCTCAGAACTATAAAAATAAATCTGTGTTAAATCATGCAAAACCCTTCCCTCGAACAGTATGCCGGATACCAAAAACACTCCTCTCGCCCTCCACTCATTTGCTCTCACTCACAGCATCGGCACCCTCGCTGCAGATGTTGAGAAGGCAGTCAAGTACGAGCTCCGCCACAGCGCATTCATCAACACACCCGATCTACTCGAAACTTTGTTCGGCGACGACATCGTGCCTGCCTCCTTCGTTGACGCTGTCTACAACGCGCTCGTCCAGGCAAACAAGTACAGTGCGGCAACAGACACCGCTAATGCTCAGTGGACGGGTTTCCCACTGCGACCTCGGGACGAGAAGGTGCTCTACGAGCCACTGACCAGCGTTCTCAATGCAATCACGACGCAGTGTCACAAGATGCTCAAAGCATTCGCCAAACCTCTCCCTACCCGTCGATCTGCCAGGAGTCATGCCAACAACAGCGTTGATGAAGGCCTCCGCAAATTCTGCACCGACGCGTCCGCCAATAAGCTCGACATCATCTGGCGCGACGAACACTCCACTGCCCCCACGTCGGACGCCATGCTCATGTCTGACATGCGTCCAGATATCGTCGCGACATTCAAGAAGACGGGCACCGGCCGCGTTTGGTGGCGGAGCGTGCATGTCCCTCTGGAAGTCAAGCAGGCGAAATCACCAAAGCTCGCGACGATCCAGCTGCTCCGCTACGTTCGACAGGCTTTCCGCGAGCAACCCGATCGGCGTTTCATGTACGGCCTGGTCTTCGCCAAACGGTCTCTGACTGTGTGGCATGTCGATCGGTCTGGCAGCCTGGCTTCGAAGTCTGTGGACGCGCACGATGTGAGTCCTGATCGACACCGCGCTGTGGCATGATGCTCATGTATTCTCCAGTACCCGAAGGCATTCATCCGCGTCATCGTGGGCCTACTCGTGAAGAGTCCGTCTGATCTTGGATGGGACCCGACGATGCTCTTGTATCAGGAAGACGAGGATGGCAATCCTTTGCAGCCCTTGCCATCGTACATGGTCGACCGCAGCCTGAACCCCACTGACGCATATCAAACGCTCTGGGTCGTTGACATGGACAAGCCTCTGCGGGAGGACGGTGTGGCGTGGCCGGAGGGACAGGATCAAGAACGGTTTGTCTTGTACCAGGCGTTGAGCCTTGCCCGAGGGGAAGTCATCCGCGGACGGGCAACGCGAGTCTGGAGGGCGTGGCGTTGGGACGAAATGAAGCTTCCAGAGAAGGATCGTAGCGTAAGTTCTCAGGGCTCTCAAAATCTGCTGCGATGAATGCTCACATATTGTTCCGACAGGTTTTTGTCATTAAGGACACATGGCGGGACGCGCGCCGTGGAGTCGAGGGAGAATTGTACCGCAGGGCAGAGCTGAATAAGACTAAGACGGGTCGCAGGGGCGTCGCCTCCTACTACTCGCATGGCACAGTGCGGGTCAACAGTCAAGAAGACAACACGCTTTTCCTCATCAGGAAAGGCGTCAAGCCGCAAGGCAACCCGGTCCTGCTGGAGTTGACTCAGCTGAAGCGCGCCAAAACTATCGCTGCTTCAAGCAACGTATCCGAAGTCGACAGCGCTGTGTTTCCTGTCAGCGGGACTTCAGGCGTTGCCTACTCTTGGGAGCAAGACCACTTCAAGTTCGAAGAGGGAACATTTCCTCCTCGCTATCTCGTCCACTCGCGGCTGGCGGTCACGAGCACTGGCTGGCCGCTACTCAAGTTCAAGAGTATTTCTGAACTCTTGCTTGGCATCCGCGATGCTATTGGAGGTGAATATATGCCACGCGTCTTCATTGAACTCAAATTTATAATGGCACGAAGGGCACCAATGGCTGTACAGTCAAGGCATCCTGCATCGAGACATCAGTCACGGCAATATTCTTCTTACTGATCGTTCGCCTCCCCACTCTGGCATACTCATCGACTTGGATCACGCCATCGTATGGAAAGACTACCTGCATCTGAAGGATGATGTCCGTAGTGTGGTACGTGGCAACTTCCCCTTAATTTGTTGAATCTATCATTCATATCGGTCACAGGGCACGTTGGCGTTCATGAGCTACGAGGTGATTACTTCGAACGCCTACCACATTGGTGGCGTTTCGACAGACCTGCCGAAACCGACGACTGTTCCCGCCCCCACCAAAACTGTGACCTCCGCTTCAGACGGCGGAGAAGCACCTTACGAAGAGCTCGAGATCATTGACGATCCGGACATATTCTCTGTGGACGATGGGAAAGGCGCCGGGTCCTCGCGGCGCACGCTCACTCTGCATACGGCCATCCACGACTTGGAGTCGTTTTTCTGGGTATTGTGCTTCATCGGGCTCTGCCGGGACGGCCCAGGCAGGGCACGCACCGCTTGGAGCGCGTCGGGCCAAGACAACGCTCTCCACCAGCTCATGCACGACGCATTCGAGCATCCCAATCCGCAGCACATCGCCGGCCAGAAGTACATACTGATGAACGACCCAGGCGTCTTCCAGGAACGCGTAGTGGACAACTTTGCCCCGTATTTCTCGGAATTCCTGGGCCCGGTCGTGACGAGAATCTACCGCGTCCTTCGCGATGCATATGCGCGGCGCGCCTTGGACGACCGGCACCATGAAATCATGGAGATACTGAGGCTCGCAGGTCGGCACACGCGGACGCTTGAATGGCACGACGGGAAGCCGCAGTACCAGCAAATGGAAAAGGAGGTGGAGAAGTGGCGTATGAAGGTCAAGGCGACGTGGGACTCGCCGAGCGCGCAGGGTCTGCTCAGGGTCGCACAGAACAAGCGGAGGCCCGAGGGCGATGCTGACGGAATGGAGCTGTCGCAGGCCGGCGAGGGCGCGGAGGGGGGGCCTCCGCGCAAGATATTGCGGACCCGGGAGGTGTCGCCCACGCCTGGGTCGGATAGGCATGCAGAGAGATTGGGCTCGCGTTCCAAACCCTGAGACTGGATAGGATAGGATAATTCGGCCGATCGGTTGTGTACGTACGGTGTTTTGTAGACATTTTACGCATTTTGGTACTTGACCATGCCGTGACTGCAAGCAACAGTACTCTGTACTCGCTAACACTCTCTGTTACCCTTGTTGATGAGCTAAGGACGTAAGGTCCAGTTTGTGCGACTCGGACTTGATCCCGGGTTTTTCGACTGCGAGGTTCTCACTCGAAAAGCGCCGCTGCGGGCGACAGCTACCTTGAGATAAACCGCTCAGCGCCATCATCACCCAGCTGTAGTTCCCGACAATTCACAAGCAACTCACTCCGACTCATCGACATCGCTGACTGGGATGTGGCAAACTCAACGCGGTAGATTGCCGAGATTGCCCTCCTTGGGTGGCTGTGCACAAGCCATAAGGCTACCATATGTCCAGCGGTACTTACCTCGGGCAGAATTTCCGGTCATGCATGGCGGCCACGAGGCAGCTCCTCGCTTTCCTCTGACTATCATCTGAGCACAGGCCGGCTCGTTTTCTTCGCAGCTTCAGCGCGAAAGCTTTGCTGGTATATATTACCACTCGCGATCGACTTCCTGGGCTCTTCGTATCCTCTATTCCTACCCTTGCACCGAACGTTGTTGTTCCATGGCAGCTGACACCATTCGGGTAGATCGATGGGCGAACGGGAGCTCTTGTGTGTGGCATATCAATTTTCTTTGCTTCCCCACTGACATTGAACTCGCAGACGGCCCCGTACTATCCCAGACCGATCTCTATCTACTCAAGCCGACGCTACAGATCCACCCCATCCTCACCAAGCAGCACCCATTCATCCTCATCTTCAACATCCTCACGGGCTACACCGGAGGATTCAACGAACAGCAAACGGACCACGACCACCCGTTCACGCAGGTGCAAGAGCCCGCGACGCTCCCGCGCGTCCAGGAGCTGTACGTTGTCACAGAGCGCAGCCCCTGGTGCGTGCATGTGCGCAATGATGCCGGCGTCACACTAGGCGACATCTGTTCGCAGATGCATAAGGAGTGCGTGCCCGTTTTGCTTCATTCCTGCATGTTTTGACAGTATGCGTGCTGTTACAGTTACACCGAGAACATAATCACAGACGCGGAGCTCGCGGCGACCCAGCCGCGCATGCAGGAGCGCATCAAGCAGGTCGCCCAGCGCAACGCCGCGAGCGCGGGCGCACCAGGGCCGCAGTGGGGCGGGTTCTACGGCGGTGGGACGCTGCCGCCGCTCGGCCGCCTCAAGCGTGTCGGTGAGCACCTATCATCGCCTCATACGCGTATGCTTGCTGATGCAAATGCGTGCTGTGCGCCAGACTGGCTGTGTGAGGCGCACTATTTCGACCAAGTCACGCGGGACGACCGGTACTCGGAGGCGCGCCTGGGCTTCTCCGCGCCGAACATCTTCATTATGAAGCTCGAGACGTATGCAAACTAGTAGATGTATTTGGTTACCTGTGCTGTGTCGGAAATTGTATCTTTTTATGTAGCCTCGTGCCTGACTCATTACGGCCCGGGGGAGCGAGAGACTCGGACAAGTTGCCAGGGCAACGCTCCGACTCTTTGCAGCGACCACCATCTGCCGGAGCCACTGACATCCTCTGGGCCACTGGTTCTCTCGCATGCGTATCCTGCTATCGATGTCTTCTGTGTTCTCAGCATCCGTAACTGCCCCACCCCTCATTTGAAGTGAACAGAGATGTGCCGGCACTCGTCGCACACAGGCATCCCCCTCCCCTGCGCTTTGAGATCTGGAACGACATTGAAAAGCTTTCACTGTTTACTCTGCTTTGAACCCATGACTGAAAGTACGAGATCCACAAGTTCGAGCTAGTTCACTTACGCCCACGTCTCAAGCTGCCATTGATTCTAGCACACATGGCCTTTGGGGTCCCGTCCCGTACCACAACACCCTTGTTATTTCAAGGCTGATTTGGTTCCAGCTTTCCCGGAGCGCCGCGCATCCCGCAAACTCTGGCCCGGAGTATTCCTTGGTGAGGCGTTGTTTGCTTATCATTGTGTCTTTTGAGGCCTTGTCGTATCTAGCATATCGAAGATAAGTTCCAGGAATAAACGAAGACACCGCTTTACTCCACCCGAACACTTTCGCATCCCAAGCCCTCTCAATCCCCGCCAGCATCTTGGCAGCTGCTTCGAACCTTCGACTGTCTCTCCAGCAGTACTGTTCCTGTGAGCCCTTCCACTCACGTGAACACCGTGCCATGAGAAAGGTGTCCAATCGCATTGACATCCTGCCCTGCAAGATAGATGGCTTGTGCATCCTGCGGGAATAGAAGCCTCAAAAACGAGCTCGAGCGCGTGGACTCGTCTCAGGGAAGCCATGAATGTGCCATGGTCCCATCTCTTCGCCGGGTACCACGGCGGGAACAACGAACCTGGGGGGCCTTTCGCGGCCGTTATCGCGCGATAGTGTCTTGTTCTCGCTGCCCTCTAGCATCCGGGAGCATAAAAAAGGCAAGTGCCGCTTGTCGTATGTACCTCGACGGCCCTGCTCCAGGAAATAGCTGTCTCTGCCTGCGCCACGATGTCCGCCGCGTCCGAAGAGCTGAAGTATAAAGACGAGAAGGCCGTATATGGGGGCTCGGACGAGGTAAAGGAGGTCACAGATAGCGAGAAGCTGTCGGAATACGAGCGGGAGGAGTACCTCGTCAGAGATTATGCCCACGATGTCGGGATCAAGGTGAGTGGTACCACTTTAGCGTGTCAGAGTGCAGAGTCGTGACGCGACTCGCCGAGGTTAGGTCCTGTCGACACAAGACGATCCGACGCAGCCGGCGTTCACCTTCAGATTTCTCTTCCTCGGGCTTGGACTGAGCTGCTTTGGCAGCGTTCTGGCGCAAATATACTAGTACGTTGCCCCGTTGCTGAGCTTGACCTTCGCTAACACCCCGTTTGCAGCTTCAAGCCCCAGACGGTCGGCGTGGCGCGGTTGTTCCTGCTGCTCATCTCTTACTTTCTGGGCAATTTGATGGCATGGGCGATCCCCCGGAAAGGGTACTTCCGCTATCTCAATCCCGGGCCTTTCAATAGTGCGTATACCAAGCCTGTGCCTCTCTCAAACGACGTTTGATTCACTTTCCGCGTCGCCTGCAGTCAAAGAGGTATTCGTTGTGCCGCGTGCATTTTTTCAGAACGCTGACACTAGCCTATTCAGCACACTGCGCTTTTGATCATGTATGTCTCAGCAATATCATGCGCTCTATGTGTTGACATTGGTCACCGCAGGTGCTCTACGGCGTCTGTTTCGTCAACAGCGTCGGAGATTGTGGCCGTCGACAACCTGTATTATAATAACAAGCTGAACGCCGGGTTGGCCATCTTCACGCTCCTGTCTTCGCAGCTCCTGGGCTACGGATTTGCGGGGTAAGTCGCTCATAGCTATGCCTGTGGGTAAATTGTTCATGCATATTTTCATGCAGAATTCTGCGCGACTTCCTCGTCTATCCTACGGAGGTGAGCAAGGATCACTGTGCTGCCCCGGGCTTCCAACCCTCTCGTCCCTAGACATGGTGGCCGACGATCATCACATCCGCGAACGTATGTCACACATCCGCTTCATTCCCGAATAATTTGACGATCATTTAAACTACAGGTATTCCAAGCATTGCATTATGACCGCACGCTGGTCAGCAAGCGCGTCAAGATGTTCTGGGGTGTTTTCCTGTTCGTCCTTAGCCAAATCGTTAGATCAGCCACTCACGCACTGTCATAGGGTTGTCGGGATCTGGGAGATCGTCCCGCAATATATGTTCCCCGTCTTAACGTGAGTACTGTACCAGGCTTCGGTGTATCTGAAGCTGACCGATCGCACTCTACCAGTGGTTTTTCAATCTTCTGCCTTATCGACAACGGGAAGACCGACTGGATGCGAAATGTTTTCGGCGGTGCCTCGAATAACGAAGGTGCGACGATAAAAGTTATATGTTCGCTCTTACTGAAAGCGAGGTGAAGGCACCGGTCTGCTGGCGGCATGCTTCGATTGGAACTACATTGGCGGAGATGTGGGTCTACTGGTCGGAAGACGTTCAGAGCTAATTGATTGCTCGTACCTAGTGCCTTTGGGTTCCCCTCAAGACCCAGGTAAACCAGGACATCGGACTGGGGTTGACATGTGCGTTATGGCCCGGCGGCGCACTCTCGTAATATTTGGCGAGATGCTTACGATCGCCTTGTGCTCAGATATCTTCATGGTTGCCCTCTACTACGGTGCGTGCGTTGCTTTGGTATAAATAGACTCCACATCCTCACGAAGGACTCAGGAAACATATGGAAGGCAAAGGTGCGACAGCTGCAATACTTCAAGCATTTTGATCTCACTTGCTCTCCAGAATTTCCCATTCATGAGCCAAGCACTGTTCTACGACAATGGAACGCAGTACGACCAAAGTCTCATTCTCACCAACAACGCTTTGTACGCCTTCCATCTTATTACCGTACCTCCGGCGCGCTGATGTGAATTTTGATGCGTCTCAGCGATCCAGTCAAGTACGCAGAAGTCGGCCCAGCGTACTTCTCCGCAAGCAATGTGCGCTTCCCCTTCCCCTTCCCCATTTAGCCGTCATCCTCTGACTCATTAAATGCGGTCCCGCAGGCGTGGTTCTTGCTCGTCTCTAACCTTGCTTTGGGATCATGCGTACGCTTCTTCCCTCTGAGACGGCGTCTGATGCTCACGATAAGCCGTTGGTGTGCAGCTCGTCCATGTCCTGCTCTGGCACTGGCCCGAAATCTCAGGCGTTTTCAAGTTCGCGAACATGTTTGAGGGCAGGGAAATCGACGACCCGCACCACAACGAGATGAAGAAGTACAAGCCCGTTCCCAATTGGTGGTTCCTCATTGTCTTGGTGGGCGCGTTCGCTGCTGCTCAGGTGGGTCGCATGTATATGCTTGCTGGATAACGATTGCTCACTTGTTTGTATGCATAGGCAACGAACTATGAGGGACACAGCGGGCTTCCGTGGTGGGCGCTCATCGTCCTGCTGCTGATGTGCTTCATCTTCACCGTGATCTACGGGTAAGCGTCGAATTCATGGCCTCTGATCGTGGCTGAATTGTCTGGGCCGCAGATACCTCGCGTCGATTACTGGCTTCCAGCTGTCGTGGTTCGGCTCAGGGTTCTTCCAGGTCCGCACTTGGATATAGGCTCTACATCTGCCGAGACTAACAGCGGTCGCTACAGATGATTGTTGCGTTCATGCTTCCGGGAAAGCCTGTCGCCAATATGTGCGTCGAATCATTCTCACGAGACTATGACTCATTTTTGCCTTCCCACAGGTACGGCACGATGTATGGCCAGCACACGATGAATCAGGTCAGATCTTCTTTCCCGTGATGCACTGCGAAGCCTCACAGAGTGGGTTTGGTGCAGGCGATGACCCTGCTCGCGGATTTTAAACTCGGACATTATTCCAAGGTTCCCATGCGGGGTGAGCCACCGCTCTCCACATCCTATTAATATCTGCGACTAAGATTTCATCTTCAGTCACGTTCTTCTCGCAAATCTGTGGAGCCGTTGTTGGGTCCATCCTCAATTACATCATGCTTATCAGTGAGCTACTGCCGCCTCCCTGCGAATGCGTAATCTGAACCACTCGATCCTTTCCAGACATCATCGACAGTGAGTACTCCGTGGTGTCGCTCAGACCCAGCTGACATGAAATGTACAGACAACCGCCCCGCCCTTCTCTCCATCTCCGGTACTCGTCTGTGGTCGGGCCAGAATCCACAGTCGTTCAACTCCAAGTAAGTGTTTCTCCTTCGTTGAACTCTTTCTCAATGTCTTATTCAACTCTAGTGCGATCTCTTGGGGCGCGCTGGGGCCCGAGATGTTCGGCCGTAACGGGACATACTTCATGGTCCCCGTCGCTCTCGCCATCGGTGTCTTCCTCCCGCTCCCATTCTACTTCCTGCATCGCAAATACCCGAAGGCAGGGTTCGATTATATTGTCATGCCCATCATTACACAGGTATGTATCTTCAACGCATCGTTATTAGCGCGACTGATTTTTCATTTTATCGCAGTATTCGGCTTGGTTGACTGTCGGCATCAATACGTCCATCACGTTCTCCGTTCTTATCGGCATATTTTCGCAATAGTTCGTCCGTTCATCTGCTGTAGAAATGCGTGTTGACCCACTGTGATAGTTGGGTTCGAAGGCGTTACCCGCGTTGGTTCACCAAGGTCAGTTGATTCTTGACCTACCACGGTTCCGGTCTGATTCATTGCCCTTGTAGTACAAGTAGGTCGTGACGGCGCAACTGATATCCCGCACATATCTGACATGCGCCTTCAAGCTACATTGTCTCAGGTGCTATCGTAAGTTGGTTCAAACAGGCTTTCGAGACAGCGCTAACCTTCTCATCTCTTATAGGACGGTGGAACACAAGGTCTGTCCCGTGCTTATTCGAGCGTCCTGTTAAGACGACAAGCTGACTGTGCCATAACTTTCACTAATTCTAACCAGTCATGATCTTCATCCTGGTGAGCGTCATGTCCACCGCCCTCAGTGTCTAGCCGTCTCTCCAGCTGATCATCCCCGCCAGTCCTTTGCCGTCTTCGGTGCCTCCGGAACCGCGCACGACTTCCCCACCTGGGTCCGTCCCTTTTCTCGCCCGCGCCTCGCCTCCCAGCTAACGCCCAGATCCAGTGGGGCAACCCGTCCCTCGACGCCGGCCTGTCCGCTGACAGGTGCAAAGCGCCGGTGAACTGAACGCGTTCGGTTATCCACAGACTGGCTGCAATGACGGCACCTACTACTCGAACTCACGCTCTTCATGTTCATGTGACACCCTGACGCCCCCGCGCCTGTGCCGCGCGATGTGTATGACCTCAATGAAAGACTCTCGCTCTGGAATGACGTTTATATCATCCGCGATACCGTCGCGCTTTGAACTCCACGCGAGCAGGAGCAGGAGCGGTCGCGCTGGTCTACGCGACGCCGACGAAGCTTCAACGCCGATGTGAAGCACCACCACCAGGCCCGTGCGCTAGACGCATCGCCCCATCGAGCTGACGCAGGGGCTGCGATGGGCTGAGATAGGCACTCGGTGCCCGCCCGCATGGCTTCTCTCGCCCTCTCCCGGTCTCCCTTCCCATACCCTTCCCTTCGCAGCATTGCCGCGCTTCTTCGAGTGGCGGGAGGTCGGAGATGAGATGCAGGTGGTTTGCGTGAGCTGGTGGAATGAATGAGCGAATGGGCTGGTAAGCGCGTACTTGGCTTCTTGTGAAAGAGGTCGGAAGACGATGCGTCGGCTGCATTCTAATCCTGAATCTGGACGGGTCGAAGGCAGTCTCCCTTCGAAGAACAGAATTCTCCGGATGTGTGTGAGCATCCGAGACCCGGCCTGTCAATCATCACCTCCTGTCTCGTGGCCAGCGTTCCCTGCCGCTGCAGTCAAAGTTGTCCTCGTATAGCTTGAGCCCGAATCGCGAGCCCTTTGACACGTCCACACGTGTGTAATCTTTTGTCCTCAACGTCTGCTTCTCCCGAATACGGTACATCCTCCGAGTTCATTTAACTGGCAGCTTCTCTCGATCGTAAATGAAGCCGCGTGCGCACGCACATCAAAGACGTCGCGTCGCGTGCTGATTGAGATGTGCAGCCCTGGCTAGGTCCGCGGTCATTAGCACCTGAACAACCCCCATGGCCAAGGAGTAAGCACATCGGCATTGTGCTGCGGTCGACGTCATTCATTAATGGTGCTATTCTACAGTCCTAGGTAGGTACAACAGTTGGATGTTTATGTACAGTATTGCGTACTGTGCCTCTAGCTACTCGGTACACATCATACAGCGCAGCAACACGTCATGATACACATGGGAACTGATGGGAAAGATGGACGTGAAGCGTGGCGGAAAGTTTTGCGGGTGACACGGAGATGAAAGACAGGACAAGAAAAACGTGGGGGGATGCGTGGGTAGATGGAGGGATCAGGGTCTATGAAGCCCTGGAGGAGGTATGCGGATCGGAAAAAGAGAGACGATGAAGAGAACAAGACAAGACGAACGATGATACCACAAGGAGAAGGAAGAAATGGCCGAGACACAAGGACAACGCACCACGAAGCAAGCAACAATCGACACCCTAGTGTCCGCTGCACTACTCGCGTATCCGTGACCATGACGCCCCCATCACATCCGCGTCGTGCTCTCCGCTCTCCTCCGCAAAACCCTTCTCCCACCATCTGACCCTCCCGCGCTCGGCGTGCTCCCACCACCGCCGATATGCGGGTGGAAGATGCGCTGAAGCAGCGGGCGTTTCTGAGTCGGCGACTCTGGGGGCGGGGCAGCGTAAATTTGATGCCGATTGCGTGTTGGGGAGGTAGGGTAGGACTGGGACGGCGTGGGCGGCTACGAAAGAGAAACGAAGGGTCAGCAAGGAACGGCAGAAATGACAAGACGATACGCACCACGACGCGGACCTTTTGCCCTGCGCTTGGAATGACATAGTACGTGCTACCCGAGCTCACGCTGTCGCCGTCGTCGTCCATGCCCCGCCTTCCCTTGGGGTGCAGAGACGGACTCGGGGTGCGCGAGAAGACCTCGAGTAAACGCCCGCGCGCTCGACTCGTCGTCGGGTCAGATATTGAAGGCCCGAGCTTGCGCGGCGCATGGGGGCCGCCGTGCGGATAAGTTCCATACGCGTCAGCGGAGTGGTTGGAGGGATTGGAGTGGGAGGGCAGAATGCGCGGCGGGTTGTAGCTGTACCCGGAGTCCGGGGCATGAGCTGCGGGCGCATAGACAATCGCCGGGGGGCGGTGCGAGGAAGAAGCGTGCGAATGGTGCCCGTGAGACGAGTGCTGCGAATGAGAGTGCGAAGAGGAATGGGAGTGGTGCGAGGGCGAGCGGTGCGCAGAGGACGGCGCGTGGTGTGGCGCATGGTGTCCTGTATGATGCGAAGTAGCGGGTCTAGGCATTGAACCTCCATAAGTCGAATGTTGTTGCGATTGCTGCGGATAGTGCGGCGTCGGCGTCGAGTCTTCCTCCGGATTAGCACCCCGCGCGCCTGCGTTTGGATACGCGTACACAGGCGACGGCGACACAATGGAAGGGGACGCGGGGGACGCGGGTGCCGGCGGCGTGTAGATCATCTGCAGGCCACGCGCAGAGGAGCCGTTGGAGTGCATCGAGCGCGAGCGCGAAGACGCCGAGGGTGCGGGCGGCGGATGCGCAGAGTGTGCACTAGTAGGGGAGGGGTACGCGGGATGCGTGGAGTGTGCACTAGTAGGGGAAGGGTATGCGGGACGCCCAAGCTGCGATCTCGTCGGGGAGGGGTGAATTTGGATTGTCTCGGGCTGCGGAGAGAAGACTGGTGGCGGGGGCGGCGGTATGTAGAGCGCCCCGACGGACGGTGGGTGGCGAATGTAGGGGTTTGAGGGCGGGTAGCCTGCTGCCTGGCTCGCAGATCTCGAGCGCTGCGGGTGCGAAGACAAAGGCTGCTGCTGCTGGGGCTTGTGTGGCGCAGACCACTGCTGAGCGGCCTGTGGGTGAGAGACGGGGACGTCGGGCCGCCCGTCCGGCCAGCGCAGGACCATGCGCGGGGGCTGCGAGTGCGAGCTCTCCGCGTCGGAGTCGTCGTCGGGCGAGGAGAGCCCATCTTCTGTGTCGCTGACAAGAGAGGGCGCCACAGAAGGGGATGACACCGTCGGACCGAGGGTCGCGATCCAGTTGGCGGTACGTGCGCGAGAGGCGAGATACGCCTCGACCGCGACGGGGTCGGAAGTGTACTCGCTCATGTGTAAAGAGTTGGTGTGCAAGAAGGAATGGAGGGGATAGAGGATCAAAGGATCCAGGAAGAAAGGGAGTCCTCGGGGCGCGGGGAGCGCGGCTCTTTATACTTCGCGGTGCAATTTTCCCGGGGGGTCGCGGACGGTCAGCCGAATGACGTTCGAATGTTTGATCGGTCTTCGTCGAGGGCTGTGTAGACCTTGTCCGAGCTGCGCGAACCGCGACGCAGTCTTGCACAACGTGGTTCCAACGAGGCCAGGGCAGGACCCCGGATGGTAATAGACTGAGCAGGAAAGCCAGTGGAGTGCGGAGGAGCCATATTGGGATATAAATATGGTTCACTACGCAGACAAATCCCTGAGATAGTGCCTGAGCCATTGTTCCCTCAGTTCGGCAGAGCTGGGGAGATGCCCAGAGCAGGCCGTCTTTGCCAGCAAAGCCCTCCTTGTTAAGTAGCCCGGGCCCAGCAATATGGACATCAGGCTTGATGGCGGGGAAAACCGTGAGGGCCACAGCGACGTGAGGCTGAGATTCCGGTGAGCTGTGACACAGAACGCGAGCTGGAGCCTAGGCAGAACTTGAGCGGGTCGAAGATGTAGAGGGAGCGCTCAAGGCAAAGTTCGACGAATACGAACGGCAGCGGACGTGTCCGGGGTCCTTCTGACGGCCCACGACGGTCCGCCAGTTCGACAACGTTGAGTCATCTGTTCGACTTTCACCATCTCACGAACGCTTTCTCCGACAGCCCAGCCGTGTCTAGCACGCTCACAGAACTCTCTGGCACGTATGTTGACTCATCGGCATCGTCTGTGATTCGCATCGGCGAATCGGCGCTCACCTGACACCCAGTGCATCCACACGTCGCTGCGATTGCCTACGTTCGCAGCACGCTGGCGAGTGTCGTGATATCTTGGCCCACGTATCATGGTAAGCTACGCGTCTTCCTCTAAAGCCGCGAATCTCTTCAATATGATTCATCAAGTCGACGCGCAGGCCGCGTGCCGATGTCCCAGTCACAGAAGCCCTGCGCTATGCCTGCGCTTTCTGCGAGCAGATGTCCCCATCCAGCGGTGCCGTTCTCACAGCTCGCGGACAAGGTTCAGACGCTGGCCCAGGAGTGTTTGCGGCAGTTCGTGCACGTTTGAACAGGCATATCATCGCGGCCGCGTTCCCAGCGCTTTCGGCATCTCTAGACTGTGCTGATGCTCACCGGACATCGGTCCTCGATGCCGTTGTTGTTGTTGTAAGCTACTGTGCGTATTCCTGTTTTACGAGTTTTCCTACGCCGTTGACCAAAGGATGCAAGGCGAAGATAGCGGATGGCAGTATTTTAAGGAGCGCTAGTGACTTCCAGTTCTTTTGGAGCTCCTGGCGTTTGAATGGCCAGAGCTTGGCTTCTCCGATGGACACTGGTCGGTACTTCTGCGGTCCGCACCCACCACCCACCTCATCCGTGCCACAGACGCTTCTTGGAGCACTCTCTCCTCGCACCCTATGTCGGCGCTCTCCTACAGGTCAAGTGGTCGCGAATACCCGGCCAAGAAGCCCACAGCAACCCACATCCGCTGGCCACCAGTTTTACATCTGCCAACTCCGAGCCCCGCGGCACGTACATAGCTCTGTGGACGCTCTGCCTTTCTCGGCAAATGACGCAGCTGCACTACCTGCCTTCGTCGTATGAACAGCGCATGTTGTCGTCCTCGAGGCTCAAATTGTAGCTTATCGCATCATAGGTGATCTAAAGGGTTAAATCAATCACAATTTTGGCTTCGATGGGCCAGTACGGTCATGCCTTCGATGGAACGTTCGTGCCGCACCAGCCTGAGTCAATATCACCCTTCTTCCTCCGCGAAAGTGACTGCCTTTGATACGTCAGGTTCCTTTCCTTGCCGTACCATTCGTGTAGGTTGCGCCGCGTCAGGAAAGACCTAAAGAATATATATGTGTCATCCTTTCCTTATCGTACCTTTCGTGTAGGTTGCGCCGCGTCAGGAAAGACCGAGAGGATAAATTGATGAACTCCGTTAATTATGCGCGGGTTGTAGCAAATACTCATCGGAGCGGAGGGGAACCTCGTGCTGATGTTTGTCGCAGATCTAGAGGTTTTTAGTTGAGCGCGTGAGAACTTCGCCTCAGCCCTCCAGTTTGCGCCGCGTTTGTCTCCTGCTCTGTTCACAACCTCGCGCACGCTGCATTCCCCACTTCGAGCATGTCTTCAAGGAGCGATGGCCGTCCAGCAGGAGAAGCCAGGACAATAGCGATCGTATACGAGAAACTGGACAGGGCAGACGGTTCAGCAAGCTTCGCCTTCGGTGCGTCGCGCTCTGCTCATCCACGGACCGCCGCTAATCCCAACATCCTCACCGCCCACCAGGCAGCACAAAGGCCCTCGCATCCGTCTCCGGGCCCATCGAGGTCCGCCTCGCCGCTGAACAGCCCTCCAAAGCGACCTTCGAAGTCTCCGTGCGTCCGCTCTCCGGCGTCCCCGGCACCGAGTCGAAAGCCCTCTCCGCGTCCCTGCGCGCGCTGCTCGCGCCCGCGCTCATCCTGTCGCGCAACCCGCGGACGCTCGTGCAGCTCGTCGTGCAGTCGCTCGCGCCGAGCCGCCAGACGGGCACGGGCACGGGCTTGTTCGGCGCGCCGCTGATGGCGGCGATGGTCAACGCGGCGACGCTCGCGCTGCTCAACGCGGGGTCCGTGCCGATGGCGGGCGTCGTGTGCGCTGTTGCCGTGGCGCGGGTGAGGCCGTCGGCGGCGGGTGCCTCGTCGCCCGCGCTTGTGCTCGACCCGACGGAGGACGAGCTGGCTGCGTCGGACGGAGGCGGGTGCTTCGCCTTTATCTTTGCCGCACATCCGACTCCAGAGCAGTCCGATGCGCAGTTCGGCTCGAGGCTGGTGTGGACCGATTGGCGCGTGACGGGCGGTGGGACGGACGTCGACGAGCTCGCGCGCGCGAAGCTGCTCGCGCGGTCGGGCGTGGAGCATGTTTGGCAGCAGGTGAAGGAAAGCATTGGGCGGGCAGCCGTGGTCCCTGCGCCTGGTCTCTCACAAAAGCCATCGAAGCCTGCGAAGACCGAGGATGTGGAGATGAAGGTCGACGAGGAGGAGGAGGACGATGATGCGAAAATGGAGATATAGGTGTCTGTTTGGCTGTCATCGGTAAGTTCGTTGTAATTCCCTTGTTTCTATCCTGACCGCCGTGGTTGTGCGCAATACTTAGATGGGCCATCGGGACGCTGTTCGCTCGTAGCGACACACACCCAACCCTAGTCAATGTCTGGCCGAGCTTTGTGGCACCATGGCCAGGGCGATCTAAGTCGACGACGACGGGACGCTTTCTGGCAGGAAGCGGGGTCGATGTGCATCAGGCTCTCCAGTTCATCACAAAACCGTAGAGTGTTACCCGTCGCACAACAATTGACGAAACACATCTGTTTCGGTTTTGGCGTCGAGCGGTCATTCCAACACACAAAAGCTATAAGGTCATTTGAAACGCATTTTGGCATCGATTGTATCGAAAATGTGATAGATAGTGGATACATTATTTGCTTTTGGAATATACGCCGTTCTACGCAAAGTCATTCTACTCTTGCTCAACTCCATGATTTTTCTGTTATTACAATTTCTTCCGCGGTAAGCGCGCTCCTGGGGCAACAAGGAGCAGGCCCATCTTCCTTTTGATCGACTTGATCGACTTCTTCGTATTGCGACACATGCCCGACGCTGACTGGGTCGTCCAGCATGCTCCGGAGTGCTCTGACGGTGGTGTCTGGGGCGTCGGGCTGGAGTATTCGCTAGGTAGCTTTTCGGAGAAGTCCTCCTTGAACGTGTAGAGAGCGGAGCGGAGCGGGCATTCGGGACGCCGGTTCGGGACGATGTCGAGGAGTTCATGTGGGAGGTGCTCGTCAACCAGCGTGGATGTCGCGGAGCCCACATCTCGCCACGTCGACCGGTCCGAGGATGGCGTCGCAAAAGAGTCTTCTTCAAAACTCTCTACGCTTGAAGATGGCGGCGACGCCAGCCCTGAGACTAGCTGCATCTTTTCCTCCTCCCCGTCGGACGAGTCGGCATCCTCCTCTTCCCACGACGAGTCCGAGTCCGCGGTATACACCTCCCGCGGCCAGCACGCCACGCCCTGATGAAACACGGCGTCATCTGCATAGAAGGCGGTAACGCTTGAAAGAGCGCGGCCCAGGTCTAGCGAGACAATGCGGTCACGCCAATTGACCTGAAGCATGGAGCATAATATGGTGTTTGCCTCCTTCGAGATCGGCAGAGCGGTCGACAGAAAATGGGCAGGATTGCGTGAATAAGCCCGGAACAGGGTATCGGAGGAAACTGCACATGGCCAGGGATCCCGTCCGATGATGAGGTTCACCAGGATGATGCCAAGTGACCACATGTCACTGGCCTGCAAATAACAGGGTCCCGAGGGGGCAGCCATGACACGGTTGCGTTCTGAAACTCGCGTCAAAATGCTGCTTGAAAGTCAACATCGAGGTTCTTGGAACTCACCAGGACTGGTGTGAGGCCCCTTGGAGCATGCCTTCTCGCCTTGTAGTTTCCAAACGACATCGAGATCGTCAGTCGCGTGTTCGAAACCGGTCAAGAAGGCGCGAAGGCCACCACTGGAGCAGAGTATCTTCTTCAGCTTCAGGTCTCGATGATAGATCCCCTGGGAGTGACAAAATGCTACGGCATCTAGGATCTGGAGGAAGACGTCTTTGATGACTTCGTCTCGGCCGACATAACGCTGCATTTGGCGAATCTGGTGGGCTAGGTCGCCATCGGGGCAATGGTCCATGATAAGGAAGGAAAGACCGCGCTCCTCGACAATGCGATGCAGGGTGACGACGTGCGCATGCACAGATGCGAGCTGATGCAGGGCAGCTCCTCGCAGGTGTCGCAGGTGCTGGGCCTGGGCCCGACGTTCGGAGGCACTGGCGGCCAACCCGGGCGGCTTGAGTATACACTTCACGGCGTATAATCGCGGCTGGTTGACGGGCTTTGGACCAACCGCGCGATACACGACGCGATATGGCGAGTACACGATGACTGACGCAAGTTGGAGAGAATCTCTGTCGATGGAGGAGCCGAGAGGAGGGGCGCCAGTGGGGCTACATGGTATCAACATACCACTCCGCTGCATCACGCAGGGAGGAGAAGGAATTTTGTTCATGGAGGTGGTCGGGGTGGCGGTGGCGATGAGCTAGGCGGTAACAGCTAGGGACTGGGCCCGTGCAAACGGAGGGCGAGCCATGTTGCACTATATAGCGAGCAAGTGATCAACTGTTGCCAACAGTACAGCTAGTGGGACGTGAGCATCGATGCAAAGTACAAGGCACGACTCCCATGAGACATCGAGAGTCATCAACGTTTCATCAAGCCATCAATTGGTTACGATTACAACGATAATGAGGAGTTGGGAGGCTGCGAGGTTCAACGACCTGTCAAACGACAGTCAGATACGACGGAAAGCTCATACGTAGCAGCATAAAGATGACGCGAACCGTGGACCGTTCCATAAATCAGCCAGTCTGTCGCTGACACGCAGCAGGAGTCCAAAGCGTGACACTGCATCACTGATCCGTAGACATGCTCGATGTCATATGCGGGTAGGCGAAAATCGCAGTTGTCCGCAGTGGACTTGAGCGAATCCGTAAGAACGAAAAGTTGCGAGGTGGTCGCTGGCGCATGACGACCTCGAATCCTTGCTCGCCCCTCCCGGTTCCCTCCCTCCAAATTGACGCTCTCGTAGGGATAAATGTGCCCGGCGGGGCAAGGAATTGATTGATTGATCTTCGGCTTGATGGAGCTGATCGTCTTCTGTTCCGTAGCCATGTACGACATTGAGGCAGCGATAGTACTAAATATAGCCGTGATGATGTGGAAGATGTTTCACCTCCTCAGATCGCGGAGAACTCCAGGCGACGGAATAAGTTCCGCGAGAGCGCGCTTTAGCTTCTGGACGTCCTTGGTGCGCGAGATGGGGAGGGCGAAGAAGGATCAAATGTAGTGGCCCTTGAGATGGCGACGACGGTCAGGGATGAAGGCACCGAGGCCCCATGCGATATCCGCTTGCGTCGATACCTCCGCCGCCCATGGGCTTAACGCCACCCCGTCCTCGAATGGGACATCCTTGGCTTATAATAAGCAGATATGACAGCTCATTTCCCTCGACGGCGCGATGTAGACCGTCAATATAGGGGTATCAGGATGCGAGCCAGTGGAGAGGAGCTCCCGCAACCGTTGGCGAGATGGGCAGCTTGATCCAGGGGGAGCACTTCATGGCGTACGATCTCGACTCTCTGCGATGCCCCGACGCCACCACCGAGCTGTCGATAGCGCGGTAGAAGATGCCGGGGTCGCCATGTTTGAGAATCGAGACTAGTTCGAGGGCGTGGTTGTCGCTGAATGTATCGAGGGAGGGTCGCGGACCACGCTGGAAGACGGCGACATTTTGCGGACGCTGCGGACGAAGATGATGGAAGGAGGGGAAAGACAGTCGGTGTTCGTGTGCGAAGGCGATGGGACGCGGCGGGTGCGTGTAGTGCATGGGCGGGCAGACCACGCGGATATTGAGGTAAAGACGAGGTAAGAGGATGCCGCCATTGCGATAGATGAAACGATGAACCAGAGCATGCATCGCAATTGCAGGACTCGTTCCCGTCGAGCTATGGTATGTGAGCAGGATGATTTCCGGAACTTCTTTCATCGGTCGGTCCTAGACCAAATAAAATAGCAATATGGCACCAGATGTGACGCTCTTACAGCCGGCTACACAAATAAAGCAGCAAATCAATAGAGGCATTTATTTCATCGCAACAACATCACACACCTTTATAACAGGTGCGCAGGCCAACGCAGCCCTGCGCTCTCCACTACCTCAACCTCAGGCTCTCCCAGCTGCTCGCTCACGGCCTCCCACATCCGTAGCCACATCTTCGCCTCGGCGTGCATGAGCGGCAGCGCAACGGCCAGGTCGCGCAGCTTCGCCTCGATGAGCTCCCGCCTGCGGCGCGACATGTGCGCGGGCTCGATCGGCGCAGCGCCGCCCGCCGACTTGGCACCTCCAGCACCTGGCACCCGCCGTCCTGTCGTCTTCTCGGCGCTCACGGAAGGGGAGGAAGGGGAGAGTCTGTCCGATCTCGGCGAAGGGGATCGCCGCCGTGGCGAGGTTACACCGGGTGCCAGCGAAGTTGCACCTGATGATACAGCGGCACTCAATGGCGCGGGCCGTGCCAATGCACCGCTGCGGCCGCGAGTTGGAATGGTCGGCATGGTGGGACCCGCACCTTCACTCGGTGCAAAGCGCTCGCCCTGAGCGCAGAGGCAGTCAGCGCCGAACGATACGGGCCGACACTGACGGCGTACCGAGGAGGATTCAACGCTTCGCGCGCGCTCGGCACGGACTGGTATCGCGGAGTGTTTTTGAGGTAGACGTTTGACTACCTTTTGATGACCTGGAAGCGACGTGTCGGCCGATGTTGAGGGGGGCGCGAACGCCTTGGCTTTCTTCACTGTAGCCGCCGGCACCTCAATGATTGCGGACTTGCGTTTGACTCGCAACGGTCTATGCGGTGGACTTATTCTGATGGATGGAATGCTCTGGGGTTGTTCCCTGGCCTTGCCTTTGGATCGCGATGCTGCTGTCTCAGACCCGGTGACCCGGGATACGCGCTAAACCCTAGGTGTCAGAGGCGCAATGAATTGCCTGGAAAAAGCGCGGCAGAGGCATACCTTCGCATGCAACTTCAAGGTCCCGTGCGCCGCATGCTAGCAACGTCACTGAGCCAGACTGGGGCAGTTCAAAGAACTGGAAAACGCACCGTTTGCTGCACACCTCGCACGCTCTTCATGGCAATGTTGGCCACCGTCTGAGGGCACGTTAGTGGCAGCCACGTTGCAGAAGCAATGGCCGCACGTACCGACCTCGTTGTCCTGACGCTGAAGCTCCACTTCGCCCCCCAATGATCAATCACGAACCTCTCCGCCTCCAGCATCTCTTTCGTCAAGTCGGGGCTGCATGCACGACCCCGTAGAGCGCGCTCCAGATCATCCTGACCGCGGTGCTGAGTCTGAGTGGATGCAAGTGGAAGACAAGCGCTCACCTTGGCCTCGCGCCACCCGCGATCAATCCATGCTAGGGCACGTGCCAGGTCGGCTTGAGATACTTCGACCATGCAGCTGGACGCCTAGTCAATGAGGAGGCCTCAGAGCAGAGTCGCACGATGTGACGGGATGGCAGGCCGGGGAAGCTGCTCGTAATAAATTTGCTAGACTATTTGGAGGACGTGCGCGTCGCCCCTGCATCGGCATCTGCCGCTTGCCTTCAATGCCGAGCTCGAGCTTCGCGACGCGGAGCAGTCACCAACTTGTCACCAACCGCCAGCCTCACCTTGGACCCGTAACTTCAGAGGATCTCATTCAGACGGGAGGGAGATTCTGCGCCTCATACTCATTGCCCTTCCATCGGAATGAAGAGCCGCTCGCGAAGCTCTCCTCGACACCGCCTATTCTGGAAACGAACTGTATCCACATTTGTTCTCAGACACACCAAATTGTCCGATGGTTGTCACCTTCGAGTCGACCATCGTGCTTTCAGCGCATCATATTCTATTCTAGAGCTGGAGGGGATCAGTACAACGAACAATATGAACGTCTCGAAGAAACATCCCACTGCACTTCCCATGTGCAAATGCAATGAGTGAAGTTCACTAGCACTCGTCTACGGGCTGATCTGGTGCGCGGTAGTTTGTCTCCGCCATCGCAGCCTCCCATGAGTATGAACCCCTGGCAACGTTGCTCAGGCCGGCTCGCCGTGGGTCATGGAGATATGGAGGCTCCGCACAGACGCCGTGTTCGTTGGCCGCCTCGTAGTCGACCATGGCCTATACAAGTCGGCTTTCCACTGTGTTTAGGGGCTTAACTGTGGTCATTGGGTGCTTTCAGAAGAAAAGAACTGTGTGAAGACGAGAAGGAGCACTCAGAAATCTAAGCGGCCGCGTGCCCTAACCCCTGACTAAAGGCGCCATCTCTCACTCACAGAAGATAAAGACTCGCAGCTGCGAGCCCTTCCCTTTTCCTTCCCCAACGGCACTCGCTTTGTGCCTCCTCTGCCATGGGTATCTTCTACGCGTTCGCAAAAGAGGTGAGCAGCGCACCACAATCTACATGCTCGAGATATTGTAACACATCGTCTCAGAACACGGCCGGCAGTCTGAACAGCCGTGGCCCCAACCACTATCTCGTCGCCTTCGCGAGTCGCAGCGTCGCCGACGAGTGGTGGCGCGCCGTCCAGTTGAATCCAGAGCTGGCCGATATGAAGCGCCGGGTCAACCCGCAGTACTACACCGGCGTCCGCGTCTCCTCAGCGCTGTCCCATGGGCCCCTTGACGTTCTAGACTGCATGATTGTGCACCACCTGAACGATCATAGACCCGATAGGCTCCTCAGCTTGCCGGTCATTCCTGCGCAAGACTTTACAGAGCCAATCAGCGGAAATCTGTCCGTGATCGTACCTTTTTCCACTGCGCCTTCCATTGTCATCGATTGGCCAGGTTCACCATTCGCTTGAAGGCTGATCCTGGTCTGTTCTGGTTACTATCGAACACCTATGAGATCAAGCCGTCGCGGGACAATCGCAGTCTGTTCCGCGTGTCTGTCTCGAACGCAGATGCGGCGAGCAACTTGGTTATGATCGATTCGGACGAGATCACGATCACCAGCCACAACTGTGCCGACAAAAAGTTCCTCTACCAATTAATGGGTAACGGACTGCGGTTCACGAACAACTTGCACATCGAACATTAGTGTGACATTTGGATCCTTCAAAAAGAGCTTCAAGCTCTTGGGTTCAATGGTTCTCGGTCTCCGTAATCCTACAATCTCATGGACGGAGGATGGGAGTGGCGAAGAATGGGAGCTGGTCTGACGTTCATATTACGCATACGTCCAACTTCACTGTAACGACTAAATGATGTTCGGGTTCCGTCAAAGTTCCCTGCCACCAATCCCAACCCAACTGATCGCGAGTATCATGAGCGAGTCTATTTTTTGACTGACACACATCCCGTGCTCTCACCGGGCCATGATTTTTGGGTACGCTCGAGTACACTGACATCCTGATTCAGTAACTGCCTTTAATATCCCCTTCCCTCAAACAGACCAGCCCCAAGGGCTCGCACCGTCGACGCTGTCACACGTGCGGAAGCCCCGGCGCCTTGTTCGCCTTTGTTTTCACCATCTTTATCTTCTTGCCTTTGGCCTTGGAAGCCGACACGGAGTTCGCGGGCGGCCCGGCAGGCGGAACAAGGCCTCCAAAAAAGTTTTCTATGGGCGAGCGCGCAAAAATACCGTCGGCTGCAGGTAGTTGCTTCACTATCGTAGGGAGCCTGGGCAGCTGTGATCAGATTTTCGCGGCGGGATAAAGTGAATATTAGGCGGACATACTTGACACTGTTGCCAGAGTGAGCGTTCGGCCACGGAGACTGCGGAGCAGAGGGCTCAGGGATATGCCCCGTCATCGCACTTCAAGTGTGTTGACGTCAGCGTGAACTGCCTGGTAACGTGTACATGGGTACTTACTGTTTGTGGGACGGTCTGAATGATACGGGCGCGGCAAGCGCAATGGAGGCGAGGGCGGCGGCGGGAAAGAAGAAAGGCGACACGTGCATGTTGGAAATAGAGGGAGAAGAGACGGTCAACCAGGACCAGAAGTCGTAGAATAAGAGTAGGGGCACTGGGCTGGGAGAAAAGACATCCTCGCGTGCATGTACTTATAGCCAACGGAATCAGGGCAAATCTTACCTAGCAAGTAGCATATAAATTTGACACAGGGTCCGTAGCAACTGCTTTCGGACAAGATAAACCAGAGTCAACTGCATAACTCCAGCGTGTATCTCCTAGGAAACCTGCGTAGCAGCCTAGCCGCGGTTCAGATGAATACGAGAGAGTCGTGTCCATAACAGACAGGGATCATGGTGGCGGCACAAGAATAGAACCATATCGTCCTGTTGAAACGCGCGGGGATCGGACGGGCGAAACGCGCGTAAATCGGATGGTCAGAGCTAAGGCTGCAAAGCCTCCTTGCGACCGGCTAAAGCGCACAAGTAAAAGCGGGATAAAGTTCAACCCATTCAGTGAAGGCATGGCGCCAACAGGAGTGGCGTGGATCACAAGTTAGCTCTTCTGGAAACCTTACCAGAGCGCCACGAGAGCGGGGGCAAGATGGAGGCTTGGGGACCTGTGCGTGTCTGTGATGATGTCCTAAGATAAATCTCAACCGTACCCGGCACCAGGAACAAACACCTTCTTCCGAATCCCAAAGCCCGAGCGCGCCCAGGTCATCTTCCAAGTCGTACGCGTCAGATGAAACCCGTCAATCGTCCGCCACAGGTTGATGTCGACAAAGATGCTTAATTCCTAGAGCGACCTGTCTCCGTAAAGATGTACTGTCACGCTCTCTAGACAACCTGTCGCATGAGCATGAAAGCCCGGGGTGGTTTACAAAGGGAAATATACGGCGTACGCACAGCCTCCGATGGCGAGGCCCATCGCAACGTTCAACCCTAGCCACGCCTTCGTCTTTGCCATCCAGTATGCCAAAAGTCATCCTCCCGCGGACCAACAATGGCGATGCGCGAAGGCGCCCTTGCAGCTGGCACGACTTGGAAGTTGGTACGGATGTTCGACGAGGCCACGAGCGCGAGGACGGTCGGCAGTAAGCAGGAAAGCTGACCGCACCTCTGCGATTGTATCTCAAAGCGCAGGGGGATGCCTGTGTGCGACGAGTGCCGGCACATCTCTGTTCACTTCAAATGAGGGGTGGGGCAGTTACGGATGCTGGGAACACAGAAGACCATCGATAGCAGGATACGCATGCGAGAGAACCAGTGGCCCAGAGGATGTCAGTGGCTTCGGCAGATGGTGGTCGCTGCAAAGAGTCGGAGCGTGAGAACCTCGCAGTCGAAAAACCCGGGATCAAGTCCCGGTCGCACGAACTGGACCGTACGTCCTTACCTCATCAACAAGGGTAACAGAGAGTGTTAGCGAGTACAAAGTACTGTTGCTTGCAGTCGCGGCATGTTCAAGTACCAAAACGCGTAAAAGACCGTATATATATGTACGTACACAACCATTCGGCCGTATTATCTTAGCCTATCCAGTCTCAGGGTTTGGAACGCGAGCCCAATATCTCCGCATGCCTATGCGACCCAGGAGTGGGCGGTATCTCCCGGGCCCGCATTATCTTGCGCGAGGGTCCCCTGTCCGCGTCCTCTCCTGCCTGGGACAGGTCCTCATCGCCCTCGGGCCTCCGCTTGTTCTGTGCAATCGGGATCAGTCCCTGCGCGCTCGGCGAGTCCCACGTCGCCTTGACCTTCATGCGCCACTTCTCCACCTCCCTTTCCATCTCCTCGTACTCCGGCTTTCCGTGGTGCCAGTTCTGCGTTTTTGTGTTGTACGCCACCCGCAGCAGGATGGCCTTAATGGCATCGTGTACGTCGTCGAAGGCGCGTCGCGCATAGGCTTCGCGCAGGACTTGGTAGATCGCATTCACCACTTTCGTTAGGATCTGCGAGAAGTAAGGGGTAAAGTTGTTGACTATTCGTTGCTGGAAGGCGTCCGGGTCGTTCATCAATATGTACTTCTGGCCGGCAATGTGTTCTGGATTGGGATGCTCGAATGCGTCGTGCATGAACTTGCGGACAGCGGCATTGTTGCCCGACGTGCTCCAGGTGGTCCGTGTCCTCCCTGGGCCTTCGCGGGAAAGACCGATGAAGCACAGCACCCAGAAGAACGACTCCAAATCATGGATTGATGTATGGAGAATGGGCTTGGGTTTGGAAGATGGGTCGGCGCCTTCATCGCTGGACGGCGGGAATAGGTCTGGATCGTCGGTAATTTCGTACTCCTCGTAAGGCGCTTCGTCGCCGCCCGCCGCCGTAGTGGCAATGGTGGTAGGCGCGGACAGACTGATCGGTATCGGTAAATCCGTCGAGCCGCCGCTGATGTGGTAAGAATTCGATGTGATCACCTCGTAGCTCATGAATGCCAACGTGCCCTGTGAGCGACGGTATTAATGATAGTCGACGAGTCGAGAAGAAGCTGACACGCACCACACTGCGGACATCATCAGTCAGATGCACGTAGTCTTTCCATGCGATTGCGTGATCCAGATCGATGAGTATGCCAAAATGGGGGGACGGGCGATCAGTAAGGAGGATATTGCCGTGACTGATGTCTCGATGCAGGATGCCTTGATTGTATAGCCATTGGTGCCCTTCGTGCCATTATAAATTTGAGTTCAAGGAAGACGCGTGGCATATACTCACCTCCAATAGCATCGCTAATGCCAATCAAGAGTTCAGCGATACTTTTAAATCTGAGGAGCGGCCAGCCGGTGCTCTTAACCACCAGGCGCGAGTGGACGAGATTGCGGGGAGGGAATGTCCTCTCTTCGAACTCGAAGTGGTCTTGCTCCCAAGGGAAGGCTACGCCTGAAGTCCCGCTGACAGGGAAAACGGCGCTGTCGACTTCGGAAACGTTGCTTGAAGCAGCGATAGTTTGGGCGCGCTTCAGCTGGGCCAACTCCAGCAAGACCGGGTTGCCTTGTGGCTTGACGCCTGTCCTGATGAGGAAAAGCGTGTTGTCTTCATGCGTGTTGATGCGCACTGTGCCATGCGAGTAGTAGGAGGCGACGCCCCTGCGACCCGTCTTAGTCTTATTCAGCTCTGCCCTGCGGTACAATTCTCCCTCGACTCCACGGCGCGCGTCCCGCCATGTGTCCTTAATGACAAAAACCTGTCGGAACAATATGTGAGCATTCATCGCAGCAGATTTTGAGAGCCCTGAGAACTTACGCTACGATCCTTCTCTGGAAGCTTCATTTCGTCCCAACGCCACGCCCTCCAGACTCGCGTTGCCCGTCCGCGAATGACTTCCCCTCGGGCAAGGCTCAGCACCTGGTACAAGACGAACCGTTCTTGATCCTGTCCCTCCGGCCACGCCACACCGTCCTCCCGCAGAGGCTTGTCCATGTCAACGACCCAGAGCGTTTGATATGCGTCAGTGGGGCTCAGGCTGCGGTCGACCATATACGATGGCAAGGGCTGCAAAGGATTGCCATCCTCGTCTTCCTGATACAAGAGCATCGTCGGGTCCCATCCAAGGTCAGACGAACTCTTCACGAGTAGGCCCACGATGACGCGGATGAATGCCTTCGGGTCCTGGAGAATAGATCAGCATCATGCCACAGCGCGCTGTCGATCAGGACTCACATCGTGCGCGTCGACAGACTTCGAGGCCAGGCTGCCTGACCAATCGACATGCCACACAGTCAGAGACCGTTTGGCGAAGACCAGGCCGTACATGAAACGACGATCGGGTTGCTCGCGGAAAGCCTGCCGAACGTAGCGGAGCAGCTGGATCGTCGCGAGCTTGGGTGATTTCGCCTGCTTGACTTCCAGAGGGACATGCACGCTCCGCCACCAAACGCGGCCAGTTCCCGTCTTCTTGATTGTCCCGACGATGTCTGGACGCATGTCAGACATGAGCATGGCGTCCGACGTGGGGGCAGTGGAGTGTTCGTCGCGCCAGATGATGTCGAGCTTGTTGGCGGACGCGTCGGTGCAGAACTTTCGGACGCCTTCATCAACGTTGTTGTTGGCATGAACCCTGGCAGATCGGCGGGTAGGGAGAGGTTTGGCGAGTTCTTTGAGCATCTTGTGACACTGCGTCGTGATTGCGTTGAGAACGTTGGTCAGTGGCTCGTAGAGCACCTTCTCGTCCCGAGGGCGCAGTGGGAGACCAGTCCACTGAGCATTAGTGGTGTCTGTTGCCGCACTGTACTTGTTTGCCTGGACGAGCGCGTTGTAGACAGCGTCAACGAAGGAGGCAGGCACGATGTCGTCGCCGAACAAAGTTTCGAGTAGATCGGGTGTGTTGATGAATGCGCTGTGGCGGAGCTCGTACTTGACTGCCTTCTCAACATCTGCAGCGAGGGTGCCGATGCTGTGAGTGAGAGCAAATGAGTGGAGGGCGAGAGGAGTGTTTTTGGTATCCGGCATACTGTTCGAGGGAAGGGTTTTGCATGATTTAACACAGATTTAATTTTATAGTTCTGAGGGTGTGGTCGTGTTTAATGGGCGAGTCAGAGGGGAACAATGGAAAAATAATGTTGAACTGGGTGAGTGTGGTCGCTGTCCAAGCTGCTTATCGCAAGGAACAAAGCTGGCACGTGGTCGTGTAAGCGCCCGGCGCGGAGCGGGCCGACGCAGGAGGACCTTTCAATGCCGCCAGCTTGCCTTCAGCTCTCACGAAACAGCCATCAACCCCATCTTCTGCTCTCCCCCCTGTACATCTGCAGGGAGCTCGACACGCATGAAAATATGACGATGAGAAATTATTAGCAAAACATGATCGTCCTTCAATCGGGGGCCCAGCCCCACAGGCTCTCTGGCGGCGATTCTGAGGTCGTCCACTGCCGCCCTCGACGATGGTATACTGATACAGCGGGACACCTCGAGGTCTGAAAGCTCAAGATACGCAACCATCACTGAGATCGTGCAAGACCAGTCGTCCGCGCTGTTGTTACTTTCACACGCCGTCGACGAGCAATCGCCGAAAGGAACGTCTCCATGGTACGATGTCGCTCAGCTATGACATAGATATGTTACTAATTCAACGTCTCCCAAGATAGATCTAGGTATATGAGACCAAACATATTGAAATTACATTGCGAGGGCTTCCAGTGGTATTGCATACTAGTGATACTCAGTGCCCTAGTACGAAACAACATACCTTTTGCGCCACACTGAACCGGACGCGGCACCCTGCGTGGTGTATAACGGTCGGGACTCTCCAGGTCTGTTGTTGATTCTCCCCATATAGTGCCTGACCCCTCAGTTCCGTGCCTATCTCTGATGGTCTACTCGATTCTCGATGCCTATCGCCATCTACCGCGCAAGAAGAAGGCGCCACAGCAGCCTAAGAAGCTAAAGAAGCAAAAGAAGTCTGCGCGCCTTACCCTGGGACCTTATGCTGGGTGTTACCAAGGCGGTGAGATGCGAGGAATTGTCGATAAGTTTAATAGGTGACTCCGCCGCCCTGCGCTCGTCTGTCGTCCTGACTGATCTGTGCGATAGGAGTTCCGGTCTGCGTTTCTACTACGAGCCTGTAATCTTCAGCAATGTAGACGAACACATCGTCTACCCATACAACGAAAACGAGGTACGCTCTCAGAGCGCAGGTTCTCACCCTGCTGATCCTGACAATTTAGTGTGGACCGCGGCCGAGCATCAACAGCCGTCTTGGAGGATGCAGATGCACGCCCAATTCCAGTCGGCTTCCATTTGCTCCCTCTTCTACGCCATGGCGGACGCCACTGTAACCTCTCTTGTATTCTCCATCACGGACGAGTGCTCCCCTCCTCCAGCTCCGCGCTATCGTGCTGCTCCGTACCAGGGAGCGTCGGGAGACCCACAGCCTGAGCAGGCGGTAGTACTACCGCGGGAGCAGCGTTGTGCTTCTGCTTGAATTCAACGCAACTCAGGACACTGAACCCAGGCTGCCGATCTCGCTTCCCGCTGGAGTTGATGCCGCGCTTCTCAAGTGCGTGGACGATATTGAGAGCGCGTTCCGCTCAATAGTGCCGGGGCTCGCTTTGCTCCGACTTCGCCGTGTGGACTGATCGCGTCGCTGTTCGTTGCTTTGGCTCTCTGTCTGTGAAGCGCGCGGCTCGGTCGTATGGACAACTGGGGCCCTTTTGTCACTCGCTGGTGAGGTTCTGGGCTTCACGGATCCATTTTGACTCCTCCACCGACCCAGATACCGGCGCTGTCGCAGCTCCCAACGCGAGCACCCCGGCCGCTGCTGGTATACGCGTCAGCACCGTACACATCCCAACCACCGTCACCGATGCACCTAGCACCCTCGCTGCACCGATCCCGAGCATTGCTGCGCCGATCCCGGCCAACGCTGCACCCATGCCCACCATCACTCTCTCGCCCGTCTCTACCATCACGAACAATCCCGACGGACCGGCCGCAGTTGATGTTGATATCGAGTTGCCGTCGCCTACCACGGCCGAACTCATGGTTGTTCCTCCCACCAGCACTACTAGCGATCGCCGGGACAGCACGCCAACTCAGCATGAGGTCATACCCATCCGGAAGCCATTGTACGTCGTCTCTGTCTCTACATCACACTTAAGACTAACCACATTGTTTCCCCGCATTTAGCGCGCCCATTATTCGCGCCTCCGCCCCCCAGCCCACTCGAGAGACCGCGCCAAAGTCTCCTTTAGCGACAGTCGGCACTCAGCCTGCCAACGACAGCACCATCGCAACGCCGTCTTCAGCTACAGTAGGAGCTCCGAAGGCCGGTGACTCTGAGTTGGATACAGTCGGCGCTCCGGTCGGCGACAGCGCCATCCCGTCGCCGTTGGCTGCATCGGGACCGAGTATCACGCCAGACAAGCAAAGCAAGGCGTCTCGAGGGGGCACGGGTGTCATCAAAGCCGCCTCGAAGTACAAGAGTTCGAATGTGATCAGCACACAGTGAGCTCGTTGTCCTTGTTCTCGTCCGTGCACCAGGTTGATAGTATGAACTTGAATCACAGGAATCTATACATGGGGAAGCTCATAGCAGAGGATCCGAATGTATCCTATGCCGACTACGAAGCCCGATATAAGGAGCTCACTCGAGAAGAAATTGAGGTACTGTGAACCAATGCTTCTTACTCATGATACTGGCTCACAGTCTGCTTGTTTTGTAGAGTCTCAAGGAAGAATGCAGAGAGCAGGTATGCGTCTTCTGGTTCTTGTGTAATGTGCGCGACTCACGGCACGAAGGCGTAGTATGCGGTGGCATCGGATCGGGAGAGTCAAGCACAAGTCTACATTTATTCTCGCATAGTCGACACCATCCTATCATTTCAAACTTCCTTACAATACTGTATTCACTCGCACGCGCTGGCATCCGCTACTAGTAGTGTGGCTACATACCCAATCTAATACCTTTGGTTCAAGAGCCTCCTACCCGACTGTACCCGATGGCATTCGATACAATCAGCAGTCGGATAGCGTATAGCTGATGAGTGCCGTCGAATGAGATGGAATATGACCTGTACTGACAAACCTGTTCGAACGGAAGCAACGGCAGTCGACGTTAGTGCAAAACAGTCGCGTGAGGTCGCGTGTCGTCGGAGAAATCCACGTCGCGCCGCGCGTCCTGCCATCACTCGCTGGGAGCCCACCCCAATCGAAGGCGTTTTCACTGGGGATCAAGTCCCGGTCGCACAAACTGGACCGTACGTCCTTAGCTCATCAACAAGGGTAACAGGGAGTGTTAGCGAGGACAAAGTACTGTTGCTTGCAGTCACGGCATGTTCAAGTACCAACACGCGTAAAATGTCTACAAAACACCGTATATATATGTACGTACACAACCAATCGGCCGTATTATCTTATCCTATCCGGTCTCAGGGTTTGGAACGCGAGCCCAATATCTCCGCATGCCTATGCGACCCAGGAGTGGGCGATATCTCCCGGGCCCGCATTATCTTGCGCGGGGGTCCCCTGTCCGCGTCCTCTCCTGCCTGGGACAGGTCCTCATCGCCCTCGGGCCTCCGCTTGTTCTGTGCAATCGGGATCAGTCCCTGCGCGCTCGGCGAGTCCCACGTCGCCTTGACCTTCATGCGCCAATTGTCCACGTCCTTCTCCATCTGCTGGTACTCCGGCTTCCCGTCGTGCCAGGTAAGCGTTTTCCTGTTGAACCCCACCCGCAGCAAGATGTCCGTAATTTCTTCGTACCGGTCGGCCAGGGCTCGCTTCGCATAGGCGTCGCGCAGAACATGGTATATCTCCTTCACCGCCTTCGTCAAGGCCGGCGAGAAGTAAGGGGCGAAGTTGTTGACTACGCGTTGCTGGAACGCGTCGGGTGACGTCATCAATTCGAGCTTCGCGTTGGCGATGTTCGTTCCATTGGGTTGCTCAAATGCGATGCGCATGAAGGCGCGGAGTTCGGCGTTTTGCTCCTTAGACGTGCTCCAAGTCGTGCGCGGTCGGCCGGGGCCTTCCCGATAGAGACCGATGAAGCATAGTACCCAGAAAAAGGATTCCAGGTCGTGGATGGACGTATGCAGAATGGACTTGGGCCTGGAGGTGACGTCGAGACTCTCCTCGTTGGACGGGGAAAACAGGTCTGGATCGTCAATAACTTCGTACTGCTCGTAAGGCGCTTCGTCACCGTGTGCAGGGGCAGTGGCTATTTTGGTAGGCACGGGGGGAGAGATCGGTTCGACCGTCTTTGTCGAATCGCCATTGATGCCGTAGGCATTGGATGTAAGCACCTCGTAGCTCATGAACGCTAACGTGCCCTAGGAGCTGTATGAGTAACGTGGGTCAATAAAAGGGAACTTGACACGCACCACACTGCGGACGTCGTCCGTTAGATGTTCGTAGTCTTCCCATGCAATTGCGTGATCCAAGTCGATGAGTATGGCAGAGTGGGGAGTCGGACGACTGGTGAGCAATATATTGCCATAGCTGATGTCTCGATGCAAGATGCCTCGCTTGTACAACCATTGATGGCCTTCATATTTAAATGAATTTGAGGCCAAAAGAAGCGGAGCATATGCTCACCTCCAATAGCGTCGCGGATTCCAATCAAGAGCTCGGAGATATTTTTGAATTTGAGGAGCGGATAGCCAGTGCTCGTGACCGCCAATCGCGAGTGGACAAGATTGCGGGGAGGGAATGACCCCTCGTCGAACAAGAATTGGTCCAGTTCCCAAGAATATGCTACGCCTGGATTCCCACTGACCGGAAAGACAGCGCTGTCGACTTCGGATACCTTGCTTGACACTACCGAAGTCTCAACATGCTTCAGTTGAGTCAACTCGAGAACGATTGGGTTCCCTTGCGGCTTGACGCCCTTCCTGATGAGGACGAGCGTGTTGTCTTCTTGGTTGTTGATTCGGACCGTGCCATGTGAGTGGTAGGAGGCAACACCCCTGCGATCCGTCTTAGTCTTGCCCAGCCCCAGCTCAGCCTTCCCGTACAGCTCAGCCTTCCGGTACAGCTCGCCCTCCACTCCACGGCGCTCGTCCCGCCATGTGTCCTTGATGACAAAGACCTGTGAAATTCGTATAGGACGTGAGCGTGCAGTGCCGACAGACGTGATAGCGGCGAAGACTTACGCTACGATCCTTCTCTGGAAGCTTCATTTCGTCCCAACGCCACGCCCTCCAGACTCGCGTTGCCCGTCCGCGAATGACTTCCCCTCGGGCAAGGCTCAGCGCCTGGTACAAGACGAACCGTTCTTGATCCTGTCCCTCCGGCCACGCCACACCGTCCTCCCGCAGAGGCTTGTCCACGTCAACGACCCAGAGCGTTTGATATGCGTCAGTGGGGTTCAGGCTGCGGTCGACCATGTACGATGGCAAGGGCTGCAAAGGATTGCCATCCTCGTCTTCCTGATACAAGAGCATCGTCGGGTCCCATCCAAGGTCAGACGGACTCTTCACGAGTAGGCCCACGATGACGCGGATGAATGCCTTCGGGTCCTGGAGAATACATCAGCATCATGCCACAGCGCGCTGTCGATCAGGACTCACATCGTGCGCGTCGACAGACTTCGAGGCCAGGCTGCCTGACCGATCGACATGCCACACAGTCAGAGACCGTTTGGCGAAGACCAGGCCGTACATGAAACGACGATCGGGTTGCTCGCGGAAAGCCTGCCGAACGTAGCGGAGCAGCTGGATTGTCGCGAGCTTGGGTGATTTCGCCTGCTTGACTTCCAGAGGGACATGCACGCTCCGCCACCAAACGCGGCCGGTGCCCGTCTTCTTGAATGTCGCGACGATATCTGGACGCATGTCAGACATGAGCATGGCGTCCGACGTGGGGGCAGTGGAGTGTTCGTCGCGCCAGATGATGTCGAGCTTGTTGGCGGACGCGTCGGTGCAGAACTTTCGGACGCCTTCATCAACGTTGTTGTTGGCATGAACCCTGGCAGATCGGCGGGTAGGGAGAGGTTTGGCGAGTTCTTTGAGCATCTTGTGACACTGCGTCGTGATTGCGTTGAGAACGTTGGTCAGTGGCTCGTAGAGCACCTTCTCGTCCCGAGGGCGCAGTGGGAGACCAGTCCACTGAGCATTAGTGGTGTCTGTTGCCGCACTGTACTTGTTTGCCTGGACGAGCGCGTTGTAGACAGCGTCAACGAAGGAGGCAGGCACGATGTCGTCGCCGAACAAAGTTTCGAGTAGATCGGGTGTGTTGATGAATGCGCTGTGGCGGAGCTCGTACTTGACTGCCTTCTCAACATCTGCAGCGAGGGTGCCGATGCTGTGAGTGAGAGCAAATGAGTGGAGGGCGAGAGGAGTGTTTTTGGTATCCGGCATACTGTTCGAGGGAAGGGTTTTGCATGATTTAACACAGATTTAATTTTATAGTTCTGAGGGTGTGGTCGTGTTTAATGGGCGAGTCAGAGGGGAACAATGGAAAAATAATGTTGAACTGGGTGAGTGTGGTCGCTGTCCAAGCTGCTTATCGCAAGGAACAAAGCTGGCACGTGGTCGTGTAAGCGCCCGGCGCGGAGCGGGCCGACGCAGGAGGACCTTTCAATGCCGCCAGCTTGCCTTCAGCTCTCACGAAACAGCCATCAACCCCATCTTCTGCTCTCCCCCCTGTACATCTGCAGGGAGCTCGACACGCATGAAAATATGACGATGAGAAATTATTAGCAAAACATGATCGTCCTTCAATCGGGCCCAGCCCCACAGGCTCTCTGGCGGCGATTCCGAGGTCGTCCACTGCCGCCCTCGACGATGGTATACTGATACAGCGGGACATCACAGAGTCTGGCAGTTCAAGATACGCAACCGTCGCTGAGATCGTGCAAGACCAGTCGTCCGCGCTGTGCAATGTTACTCAGGCTTTCACACGACATCGACGAGCACTTGGCTATTATTTTATTCCACCTGACTTCCGCAGAACGTCGGCCATCGTTTGGCGCCGCAATGCGTCGGACTGAATGGCCTATCTTGGATACGTGGCGCTATGCGCAATTGCGCGCTCTATGCCGAAGGGAACGTCTCCATGGTACGAGGCCGCTCAGCTGTGACGTGGATATGCTACTGATTCAATTCTACCATAATAGATGTGAGGCCAAAGGTATTGAAAACAAATTGCAACGCCTTCCAGTGGTATTGCATACTAGCTATACTCAGTGCCCTAGTACGAAACAACGTACCTTCTGCGCCTCACTGAACCGGACGTGGCACCCTGCGTGGTCGGGACTCTCCAGGTCTGTTGTCGATTCTCCCCATATAGTGCCTGACCCCTCAGTTCCGTGCCTATCTCAGATGGTCTACTTGATTCTCGATGCCTATCGCCATCTACCGCGCAAGAAGAAGGCGCCACAGCAGCCTAAGAAGCTAAAGAAGCAAAAGAAGTCTGCGCGCATTACCCGGGGACCTTATGCTGGGTGTTACCAAGGCGGTGAGATGCGAGGAATTGTCTATAAGTTTAGTAGGTGACTCCGCCGCCCTGCGCTCGTCTGTCGTCCTGACTGATCTGTGCGATAGGAGTTCCGGTCTGTGTTTCTACTACGAGCCAGTAATCTTCAGCACTGTGGACGGGCACAGCGTCTACCCATTCAACGAAAACGAGATACGCTCTTGCACATACCCAGGTTCTAACCCTGCTAATCCTGACAATTTAGTGTGGACCGCGGCCGAGCATCAACAGCCGTCTTGGGGGCATGCAGATGCACGCCCAATTCCAGTCGGCTTCCATTTGCTCGCCCTTCTACGCCATGGCGTCCGCCACTGTAACCTCTCTTGTATTCTCCATCACGGACGACTGCTCCTCTCCTCCAGCTCAGCGCTATCGTGCTGCTCCGTACCAGGGAGCGTCGGGAGACCCGCAGCCTGAGCAGGCGGTAGTACTACCGCGGGAGCAGCGTTGTGCTTCTGCTTGAATTCAACGCAACTCAGGACACTGAACCCAGGCTGCCGATCTCGCTTCCCGCTGGAGTTGATGCCGCGCTTCTCAAGTGCGTGGACGATATTGAGAGCGCGTTCCGCTCAATAGTGCCGGGGCTCGCTTTGCTCCGACTTCGCCGTGTGGACTGATCGCGTCGCTGTTCGTTGCTTTGGCTCTCTGTCTGTGAAGCGCGCGGCTCGGTCGTATGGACAACTGGGGCCCTTTTGTCACTCGCTGGTGAGGTTCTGGGCTTCACGGATCTATCTTGACTCTGGGCTTGTACATGTGTCTTGCCGGCAGGAGTACTTTCACCGGGCAATTTCGGTTCTCCGGCCGCTGCCGCCCATCCATGTACTTCCTCCGAATCGTATTCGATAGATGCTCAAAGTTTAAGCAGTTATGTGACCATTAAACTCTACGCTTAACGCTGTAGCACACGTGCGAGGGACGCTCATCTCGCCTGCGGGGATGGCTCGGGGATGGGCTGGGTTCCACGGGGCCCATGGCCATAGCGCGTGGCGCACGCGTGTTTCACCTTCAGGCCACCGTCAGCGCGCCACATCACTAGGACCCATCCATATGCATCTGTTGCGCCGGCGGGAGTTTCGTGTCTCTTTCGGCATCTGGCCAGGGCGCGCTCGCACGCAGCTCGCGTCGGCGGTTCTTCGGCCAGGCAGATGTCGTACCAGCCTATTCGCTGCAGCAGACGCGACGTGCTGTGCCGCGGACGTCGTCGAACTTGCCAGCTGCAGCGTGCCAGCGGCGCACCACGCCTGCAGCACATGGCATGGCTGGTTCTCATGGCTGTCGCCTCCCTGCCACGCAGACATGCATGGAGTAGGTAGATATTGCTGTCGGCATCCGCGATTATCGTGGTCCTCTGGACGCAATGTACCTCCGGTGCAGATGAAATGCGCTTGGGAAAGTGCCTGGAGCGTGAAGCTGGAACTTAATATTGGGGTGACGTCGCTTACCTCACCGTATTGGAGGCTGTCTGACGGAGAAGATGGACTCAATTTAGCAGGATAACTTTTGAGCTACATCGCGATTCGCGAAGACTGCATTCCGTCTTCCTTTGAGCAGCCTAACGCCGCCGCCACCTGCACAACTAATATTGCCGAAGGAAGGTGCCGTACGCCTCATGTTCTCTTGCGTTGGCGATCGCAAATCCGAAGCAGCAGGCACTGGGCAATTGATCAAAGGGATCACATTATTCAACTATTCTATGAGACAGAGGCAAAGCTAATGCTACTTGTAGACAACGGCTACGAGGAGGATACGTCTAGGGATGGTTCTTGGGGTACAAAAGAGATGCGGAGAGCGGATTACGACAGTTCGGGGATGGTATCGAGATTATAGGTGGGTAGCGTGGGGCAATGATACATGAAAGCGGCTGACGAGAGCAGGAAGATGCAAATGATAAGTGACAGCGAAGATCTAAGTGGAGAGCAAGGGAGCAGGGAAGATGCGACGATGATGGGGGGTGCAATGCGGCGACGGGCGTGGCTCGATGGTTTACCAGTTCAGGGTCTCTGGGAAGAACTTGGCGATGAGCCCCTGGTAGTACGGGCGGAGCGTTTCGACGTCGATGGGCTCGTTGCTTTTGCTGTACAGGTCGTACGGGTTGAATACGCGGACCGCGGCCAGTGCCTTTTCGTCCTTTTCGTTCGTGAGGTGCGAGTAGGCGCCTTCACGGTGCCACCTGTGATCCGGCGTCAGCACCGCGCTGCCACGGGAGATGGAGGCTCTGCTTACGGGTAGAAGCTGTGGTAGCGGATCATGGCGAGCGCCTCCTCTGGGAGGCTGCTCTGATCTTTTAGGACGTTGTACAGGTACTGCGCGCGGCGTCAGCGTCAAAGCGCCTCCACACACAAGGACAGGTGCTTACCTCGTCATGCCCCCAGGAGATCATGACGTTGTCGAGCCCGCAGTGGGGCTTGTAGATGCCGTGCTCGGTGCTGTAGACTGCGTCCTGCGCGTCGGGGTTGCCCGCGAACGTGTCGGGGTAGATGTTCGCCTCGGAGAACTTGCATCCCACGACGAAGGTGTCCTGCATGACGTTGATGAGCACGTCGAGGCACTGATGGGGGCGGCGCGGAAGCACTTACGCCGACGACGTCCCACTGGCCTTGGGAGCCAAACAGGAAGAGCAGCTTGCCCAGGTCGTGCACGAGCCCTGTGACCTGCATCCACTCGGGCTTCCCGTCACGGCGAATAGCCTCCGCTGTCTGAAGGAGGTGGTCAATCTGCGACAGGTCGGTCTGCATGTGGGACGCGTGTGAGCAAACACATGGGGGAAAAGGGCGCGGGCGGCACGTACGTCGGGGTCGGACTCGTCGATGAGGGTGTTGAGCATCTCGATGGCCTCCCAGACCCCCATGCGGGCGCGGACTGTGCTCTTGAAGTCGACGCGCGCCTGGATGTTGTACGCGACGGTCTGTTTCTCTGCACCGCCACGCGTAAGAAGGCGCGCGGGCGCTGAGCTAAAATATAGCCGCGTACCGTGCTGCTCCTTATAGAAGTTTTTGACGCGGTCGCAGGCCTCCTCGTACTGGCGGAACTGCGTCTTGTCCTTCGCCGCGTCGAACGCGGACTCGCCGTCCCACTGCAGCTGCAGCTTGGCGACGTTCACTGTGGAGATGCGGGTGAGCCACAGGCGAGCAGCGTGTGAAAGGCACGTACCATCGTCGACCGCGTCGGAGATGGCGTCGAGCTCGCGGCCGTCGAGAGCGGGGTGGGCGGCGGGCATGGTGGGCAGGTGGGTGGGTGTGTGGGTGAGTGGCACGAGGGCGGGGAGGGCGGAGAGGGCGATGGAGAGGAAACGGAGGAGAGTGCTGCTTATAACGGCGGGCGTCTAACGGCGAAACCAGATGAAGGGTCGGGAGCAGATCTTGTGGACGATGGCTTGGTCCTGGAAACGTGTCCACCCGAGAGCGGCAATGAGATCGTTGTCGGGATGTCCCTGATCTAGCGCAGGCGATGGCAGCACGCGCGCACGCCCGCCTCGGAGATCTGCAGCTTTGTCTCGTGTTCCGAAAAATGATGATTATTATTTCACCTGTGGCGTCTCGCCACCCTCGTTTTCCGTGCGGGTCCCCACAGGTTACACGCCGCATGGCAACGCGGTGATAGTGACGCGAAATGAACGCATGGAGTGTGTTTGGGGATGCGTGGGACGGACTGGGTACATACGCCGGATATGCGCCCAGCGCCAGACAGCTGACGAGCCGCAGCCCTGCGGTGCTTGCGCAGCTTCCGCGGAGCACCCCATCATCACGCTGCCACATGGTGCTGCACAAGTTGATCGCACGCCAACGGCTGACGCGGGGCAGCTGGACACACCCGCAGGCGGTACGCGGTACGTTCGTCGGCCACGTCTAGGCAACCGCGTCCGTTGCCACCCGCCGCGCCAGCATCTGTGCAACCCTGCAGATCGTGCTAAGAGGCGTTCCTTATTTCTTGCGATCCCGGTTGCAGGCTCGGAAGCAGCCACGTGGGCCATGCCTAGCATGACTCATCCTCGGGGTCTCGGAACTGCAAGGGCTGAACCAACCACGTGTGGCATATACAGTACAATTGATATTGAGCAGCAAGTAAGTACTCGAGAGCGACCTGGCCACGGTGGGCGTCCCGACGGAGGCTTCACAATATGCCATGACGTTGGAAGCCCTCGTGCCAGCTCGGAGATGGGGCCAAACACAACCTCTCCGATAATTCAGTTGTCTCCTCCTGCGACCCCACCCATCAATTTTCTGCGAAGCGCTACGAGGCAGCGTGAGAGCGACGTTGCGGGACGCGCTGCACGAACAGGGAACTTGATGCGGCCGCTCGTATCCATTAAGCTCCAGTTCAGAACACGTCCATAGAAGACGTACACACCTCACCGCGCGGACTTGGAACCTAGAGCGATTTCCAACCAACCGTCGCAGGGTGGTTGACAACATGGCCGCCGAAATACGCCATGAGGACGTAAACCCCAGTTCTTGACGCCAGCACATACGGCAGCTATGAGAACTCCAACGAAGCATTTGTCTCCTGAAGCTTCGCTTCGATCTCCTCCGATGCGCAGAGATGAGGGATACGTAGAGTGCATGTCCACGGAAGTTCGACGCTGTCCGCTGAGTCCCGGGCCCGATCCAGCCAAGCCAAGGGGCGCATCAGAGCATTCCGACAAGAAATCCATCGATGCATGACGAGGTTCCGCCGCGTCATGCGCATATCTGGGAGATTTGGCGAGAGAGGTGGTTGACTGAGATAAGCGGGTATCTGCGTGCCGAACAATCAATCAACAAAGCGCGTCCACAAGCCGAGGCAAGCCGTAACGTGGAGCGCCCGAGCCGCGACCGACCGACGGAGTGGCTGGGCCCTGGATGCTTGATGCCGGCTTGCCCAGTTGCAGACCGCGCGGTGTAACTGACAGGCCTGGTTGAGCATCGCGCCCATTGGACAAGCCTTCAAGGAGACTCCAAAGCGAGCCCGCTAGACACTTCGCCTGGAGCACATACTTACTTGCCGAGCTAGTCAGGGATGCCGTGGCTTTGCCCATGGGCATGCCAGTGCCACCAGTGGCAGCGGGGCCCGCCGTATCAGCAAATTTCAGAGGCGTTCGTGTCCTGAGCCTGCATAGCGCCGTTTCACAAGGAGATAGGATGTCGACGTGCCCTGGGGCTGTCCAAAACGGCGAAGATTGAGCACGGATTCAGAAGCTCGGGAGTGGACGCACGTACTCACTGGCACCCATCCACGCCGCACCGCGCCCTCTAACGCCTCGTCCGCGGGCGAGTCAGCGGAGGCCCACAGGTACCGGGAGGCGACGCGAGCTAGGCTATCTCTGGCGTTGGGACTGCTGTGCAGCACACCAGGACTTGGTAATGGGCATCACATGATGGGCAGGCTCGCGGGGACCACGGAAGACCACGGTCGTCTGTCAGTGGGCACTTCGGAGGCGGGCAATTCCATCAAGACAACGTTATGTGATGGGGGCGGCAGACAGCGACGAAGTGACTGAACGCAGGGGGGCCGTGCCAAGGCAACGAGGGCGAGGAGGTCGTGAGTGCGTGTGCGTCAAGGTCTGGAATATCGGCTCAGCGGTGTTGGTGTCGTCGGGGGTAAGTACAGGGTTGGTAGCCTCTCGGCAGCTTTCGTATTACTAAGACGGCAGTGGCTCTGAGTTTCCCACGAACATATCACAACCGCAGCACGGCGATCATATATATAACAGTCACGGTAGCAGCACCGCATGTCCCGCTCGACGACAGGCAAACGGGGCTTTGGTCACGGCCGCGGACGCGAGCTACTTCTGTTACATCCCAGTGCGTGTCTCAACCTGTCTCACGATCCAGTCATCCAGTGCCCCTTTTACTGTCCCAATTTCACACACGGGGGCGGTTGGACGGAATGTCCGACACTTATGAATGCATTTGATATCCGCGCACGTCGCCTCGAGGCTATACTATGGCTGTCTGTTCCGCCCAAGGTCGGCAACGGAGACTGGTGTTTGCGGTGGTTGATGGGGCTAACTCGTCTAACGCGGGTCCGTCCTTACGCTAAAACGCGCGCTTAAATTGCTGCGCATCATTCTCGCCTGCGGACGCCCCGCCATTGCTAAAACCCGAGGGTTGATGTTCAAAATGTATTCGCAAGTCGGCGCGGCGCTAAAGTACACACTTGCCTTGTTCTCAATCCGTGCATGTACCCGTACTAACCTCAGCGCAGCCGCCGCCGCGCACACACGCCGCGGCTCCCGCCCGCAGCCCAGCCGCCTATATCGACGTCTGGCGGAGCGCATGGCGCGCAGGAACGCGACCACGTCCCGATCCATCTGTGCATCTTGTCCATCGGGATGATTCGGCTGCTGCGAGCTACGTATCAACAGTTATCTTTCTCAGCAGGTGCAGCAAGCTCTGCGGCCTGCGGGGCCACCGCGCCAGGTGACGAGATGAGCATGAGGTTGCAGGAGGTTGCCTAGCCTTCCGTCGCATAGTAGCTTCTTCGGCTTCGGGGATCGCCTAGGTCAGGGACCCCTCGCGATCGTGCTGTCGCAACTCGGATGCGGTACACGGGGCGCCCGCAGGCTGGGCCCGTCCGCGGCGCCCGTCGTCACTCCTACGCGGATCGGGGACGGGAACTGGCGGATCGCAGGCGAATGTTTATGGGAAACATCCAGTTTCAAACTGTCCGCGCTCGGGGTGGGCCTCCTCGACCCCGTCATCACCGTGGACAGTTGCCTCCGCCCACTCCCCTCCTCTCCCCTCCTCCTTGACGCCGTGACGGTGCTGTTCTGTTTACGCTTTAGAGTTTTAGGGCAGCGCCGGAGCCGAAGCATTCAGACCACGCGGCGCCGTGCCCTGTTTCAGACGCTGCCGGCGGCGACCATGACGACGACACATATAAAGTCGGCGCGCGGGATTGCACCAATGTTTTGCCACCCCCGTTGATCGGGAGCCGCCCACAAACTAGTGCAGCGGAGCTGGTGCTGATGCCGTGGCCATTGATGCTGATGCCAACCCTGGTCGTGCACGCGCAGCGCAGCGGCGGAGGAATGCCATTGGGTGTGCTATATCTCCGTATGCCGTGTTGGCCAGGTCCCCGAGGGTGCGCCGGATTTTCTGCGGTGTCTTCAGTTGTCTTCATCGTGTCCGCCCGCGTCCAGCTCGAGCGTGTGTATCTCGGAGATTTGGCAGCGTACCCCTCGCCGGCGGCCAGTGGCGGAACGACTGTCTTCCGCGTCGGCAACGGAGACGGCAGCCGGTGTAACTAACTGCCCGCTATGCGTCGATGCGAACTCGACCCTGTGGCCCTTAATGACTCCAAATACCAACAAAATAGCATGCTGCTCTCTTGGCTGCAGCCCACCGCGCGCCAGGAATTTGGTATGTCATCGCTAAAGCTGCAATCATTTATCTGATGACTTCAAGTTCTTCTGTTGGATCCACCTCTTCCTCATCCCGGTGTGCCCCGATGACGATGTGAGCCGCCGCGCAGCCCGCAGCCGACCAACGTTCAATCAGACCGCCCATCTCGCAACTGCGAACGCTCCAGCAGTGGGCGCTGGGGTGACTCCACAAGCGGTGGTGATGATGCGTTGGCATTGCGCCCCGAGAAGCTGTGATATCATAGATTGGCTCGAGAAGTGAACGGTATTCTTGTCGCAGTAGATAGTAGATAGCCATCTCGACTCCGTTTGTTGCCTCTCTTTTCTGAATTGAAAGAATATTCGGTTCGCTCGAATATTGTATCCCGCCAAGCCGACATCGTCGCAGATCTGATAAGATAATATGGACCTGCCACGCCAAATAATCGACGTCACCATTTGCCGCCATTGCTTGGTACTCCACCTCCACACCTGACAGTCCTAGAGCATATAAATTGCGTACGACAACCCAGCAACAACCCCTAGACTAGACGAACCTACAAACAACAATGGCCGACGAAGCACCCAAGAGCACGCTCCCGTACCCACCAGTACACAAGGACAAGAAATTTGTGGTCCTATCGGATTGGTAGGTCGCTGAACATACGTTCGGCTCTAGGTAGTAGCATGTGCTGACTTTCATTGACTGTGTTAGGGATGGCACGATCACGACGTACGATTCCAACGATTGTACGTCGTCACTGCTCTAGCAGACGATCTACCATTGTCTGACGCGCCCGCCTGGTAGATATGACCGATTTCCTCGGATACGGGAAGGAGAAGAGGCGCGGCGGGAACAAAGACATCCTCTCGGGGAAGGTGACATTCCGGTGCGCATCCCTCCTAATGCCCGCCCACACGGGACGCTGATCGGCAGGCAGAGATGCGTTTCGGGAGATGTTGGAGAGCGTCAGCGCGAACGGACACTCATTCGAGGAGTGCAAACAAGTGCTGAAAGACAGTACGCACCCCGTTTTCTCTGTGCTCGCTCCGCGCTCACCCAGTCCGCGCAGACATCACGCTGGACCCCGGCTTCAGAGACTTTTTCAAGTACTGCAAGTCGCAAGACATTCCCGTCATCATCGTGTCGAGGTGCGTGCGACCGCTGATGATATATGGGTCGGTTCTGAGAGGATTGCGTACAGCGGGATGGAGCCCCTCATTCGCGCCGTTATCTCCAACCTGATCGGTGACGACGCGAACGACATTGAGATCATCTCAAACCACGTTGACTTGCACGATGACGGCAAGTGGTCGATCAAGTATCGCCATCCCACCAGGTATGCATCCCCATGCACCGCGCAACGCGTCTCATTGCGAGCCTACAGCGGTTTCGGACACGACAAGTCGCAGGCGATTCTGCCGTACCGCAACCTCGAGGATCCCCCGCTGCTCTTCTTCTTCGGCGACGGCGTGTCCGGTGCGTGCCTTCCCCTTCCTCTCGCTCGCTTTCTCGCTGACGCTCCCCTGCAGACATGTCCGCCGCGAAGCACGCAGACGTGCTCTTCGTCAAGGAGAAGGACAATGGTGAGAATGACCTCGCGACGTACTGCACGAACGAGGGCATCAAGCATGTCTTGTTCGCCGACTTCTCGCACGCCCTGCCGGCGGTACAGTCGATTGTGGAGGGGAAGAAGACGCCTGACGACTGGTTCAAGCTTGGGCGTACGGAAGGGGATGTGAGCAAGCATTAGTAGAGGAAGCCGCTAGCGGCATGGACAGGCTGCAGTAGAATTGTAATGGAATGTACGGAAGGAAGTCAATAATGAATCTCACTATTCTTGTAGACGAGCATCGGCGGTTGCTTCAATTTTTTCGACCCTTCAAATTTGTTGTACTAAGGACCCTACAAAAATTGTATGCGGCTACCGGCGGCCCGGGCGTACACTCACTTGAGGGCTTCAAAAAGGCGTCGCTTCAGGGAATATCTCGAGGTCCGCGCTCAGATTTCCTGGTTTCACATTCTCAGCACAATATCGAAAATGATCCCAAACGGTGGAAGTAGAAGGCGATCTCGACGCGAGCGATACTTATTGCGAGCCAGAACACTCATAACAGTGAAGCGGGCCGGATCATAGTCGGTTCTCTCTTTCGACGACGACGACGACGGCAAAAGGTACGCAGGTGTCTCTCATTTCTCGACGGTCAACGTCTCATCAAATTGCATATACACTAGTGCTTGAATGTCAAGTCCTCGCTAGCTCGGACGCCTTGTTTCCGCAAACCTTACCATCATGCTCACCTCCAGTAGAACGCGCACAGTCGCACGAAGACTCTCCAGGACGTCGAGGAAGTACCACGATGAATCCTTTGGGTTCCGCAAGCCGCGCGAGTTCAGCCTGCCGGACTGTGAGCCCCGCCGCCCCTCCTCTCCCGCGCCCGCTCACCCGGACCGCACCCCCAGACTCGCCCGCGCAGCTCGAAAACCGCGCCACGAATGCGCCGCTCCTGCGCTACGTCGATGCGCTGCGCACGGACGGCCACCGCGCGGCGCGCATCGACCCGCTCGACCTCCTTCAGCGCGAGCACGTCCCCGACCTCGACCCCGCGCGCTACGGGCTGTCCGACAACGCCCATGCGTACGACATCAGCGGCATCCTGTGGGCTGGGGAGTCGGAGGCGGAGGCGCATTGGACGCTCGCGGAGATCACGGCGCACCTGCGCGGTGTGTATGTCGGGCGCATCGCGTACGAGTACATGCACGCGCCGGAGCGCACGGAACGCGTCTGGTTCTCGAAGATGCTGGAGGCGCGCCGGGACGAGGTGGATACAGAGGAGAGGAAACGGAGGGCGATGCGGATATACGAGCTGCTGGTGAAGAGCGAGACGCTCGACCAGTTCCTGCAAGCCAAGTTTCCTAATTTGAAGAGGTATGGGCTCGAGGGAGGCGAGTCGATGATCACCGCATTGGATGCCCTCTTCGCAGTCTCCGCGCAAGGTGCGCAGCTGGTTCTCCCAACATGACAATAGGCTGATAGATGTACAGCGGGAGTGCAGCACATCTCCCTGGGCATGCCGCACCGGGGGCGCCTCAACCTCCTCACCACCCTCCTCGCCTTCCCGCCTGCCGCGCTCTTCCACAAGATCAAAGGCAACTCGGAGCTCCCGCCGCCCTTCTCGCTCTCCGCGTCCGGCGACGTCCTGAGCCATCTCACCGCGTCGCCGACACTCGCGTACGAGCACGCACTGAAGGTCTCGCTACTCCCGAACCCGTCGCACCTCGAGGCGGTGAACCCCGTCGCGCTCGGGAAGACGCGCGCGAAGCAGTACTCGTTGCTGAAGACGTCGCCGGCGGACTGCAGGCTGGGCGATCGCGCGATGTGTGTGCAGATGCATGGCGACGCGAGCTTTGCGGGACAGGGCGTCGTGATGGAGGGGCTTGGCTTGAGTACGTGCAGTTCAGGCTACTTCGGATCTTGGCTGAGCGCTGAGCGCTGGTGCAGGTAACTTGCCTCACTTCACGAGTGGCGGGAGCGTGCATATCGTTGTCAAGTGAGTGTATGCTTCTCTTTGGCCACCAGCTCATGAGCTTACAATCATCCTGCAGCAACAAGTACGCTACGTTCTAACGGGAGCACACATACCTCTGACGTCCGTCCGTCAAAGCATCGGCTACACGACACCTGCATCAAGCGCGCGATCATCGCTGTACTGCTCGGACATCGGAAAAATGATCAACGCGCCAGTACTCCACGTCAATGGCGACTATCCAGAAGGTATAATAGGGATGTTTCGATATCATCATTCAATCTGACACCTGTCTGCCCTTGCAGATGTCGCCCGCGCTGTGGAGATCGCCTTCAAGTATCGACAGCACTTCCGCAAGGTCCGTTGCTTTCTATGCCATCACGCAATCACTCATGCATTTGACATGCAGGACATCATAGTCGACCTTCTCGTGTACCGCCGCTGGTGCGTGTGATAATTGTCAGTCTGTGACGACATGAGGTGACGGAGTTGGGATGGTAGGGGCCATAATGAGCTGGACGAGCCGGCGTTCACTCAACCGCTGATGTACCAAAAGATCCGCTCAAGGAAATCTGTGCCGACCCTGTACGAAGAGAAGCTCATTGTGCGTCCTCTAACCCTCATTATCTCACACTAACCCCAATTGCATTTACGCCCCTCAGTCCAACGGGATTCTGACCTCTGCTACAGCCGAATCCACTCGCTCTGCCCACAAGGCGCACCTCGAGTCCGAGCTTGCGCGCGCGCCTACCTATGAGCCACCGGTGCGTGGCTTCGAGGGCCAGTGGGCAGGCATCGTGTGGCCCGCGAGCGAGGATGCGGTGCGCGCGCCGACTACGGGTGTGGAACGAGCGGTGCTGCAGGACATAGGGCGCGCAAGCGTGACTGTGCCCAAGGATTTCGTGCGTGGGTTTCCTTCTAACAGACAGTTGGTGTGTTGATGCAGTACTCTGAGCAGGAGATACACTCAAGGCTGCAGAGGCATGTGAAGCATCGACTACAGGCTATTGAAAAAGGCGCGGGGCTGGACTGGGCCACTGCCGAGGTGCGCCACGTTCTTCACACAAGGTGGCGACGCTCAACATTTGTATGGCGTAGGCGATGGCATTTGGGTCGCTCTTGCTTGAAGGTTGCGACATACGCATATCAGGTCAGGATGTTGGCCGTGGGACGTTCAGCCAACGGTACGTAGCGTCATACTCGTTGGTTCAGTTATGCTAATAGCGCACTGGGAGACAGACACGCAATGTTTGTCGATCAGAAGACCGAGTCAGTAATCGTCCCGCTAAATGCAGAATTGAAAGACGCAGGCACAGCTACCGGCCGATTGGAACTGGCGAACAGTGCGTGTCAATGTCGTTCTCTGTGCTGCTTTGAGGCTGATCAGTGGAGGACAGGCTCGCTCAGCGAAATGGCTGTACTTGGCGTAAGATATCCGGTTCCTGACCGACGATATTCTGAGCTCTGACTTTGACTCCTTGTGTGCGTTCATCTACAGTTTGAATATGGCGTGAGCTGGGAGCGTCCCAATATCCTCCCGATTTGGGAGGCGCAGGTAGCACCCGCCCGTTTTCTTTTATAATGGCATCCGCTGACCGGAGCGGAACAGTTTGGCGACTTTTTCAATGGTGCTCAGGTGCGCTTGATTGCATCTTATGCGTGGAATGTACTAACCAAGTGCTAGGTCATCATTGACACGTTCATCTCGTCGGCCGAGAGTAAGCCAACCTGTTCCCTTGGGCATCCCGGGAGACGAGGTGAGATGTACTGATCACTTTTGTATGTGTCTGCAGCGAAGTGGTTGAAGCAGAGTGGTATCGTCCTGCTCCTGCCTCACGGCCTTGATGGTGCAGGGCCTGAACATTCGTCATCGCGTATCGAGCGCATGCTGCAGGTGAGCCGACGAACCTCTTACTGAAGGAGCCTCCTGCTAACCTTGTCTAGCTCACAAATGACCCCCTGGTCCCGACCGACGGTAACGTGAACATGCACGTCGTCTTCCCCACGACACCAGCGCAGTACTTCCATCTTCTGCGCCGGCAAATCAAGCGGAATTACCGCAAGCCACTGATAGTCGCTGGGCCGAAGGGCTTGCTACGTCTCCCGGTGCGTTCCCATCTTGCCACACTTTTCAAGACGTCACTAACGCTTGCAAAAACGTGCAGGCGGCATCCTCTTCCCTCTCCGACCTCGAGGGTTCCACGCTCTTCCAGCCCGTCCTCGCGGACCCCCTTCCGTCCACATCCACTGCAACCCGCGTCATACTCGTCTCGGGAAAACTTTACTACGACCTCGTCACCGAACGCGCTGCGCAGGGCCTCGCCGATCGCGTCGCGCTCGTGCGCATCGAGGAGCTCGCGCCGTTCCCCTTCCACGCGCTGCTCTCCGTGCTGCGGTCATACAGCGGCGCGACTGAGGTCGTGTGGGTGCAGGAGGAGCCGAGAAATCAGGGCGCGTATGGGCACGTTGCCCCGCGGATCGGGTGGGTGCTGCGCGAGCTGGAGGCGAGCTCGGGGAGGAATATTCCGCTGAGGTATTGCGGAAGAGCAGAGGATGCGGTGCCTGCGCCCGGGACCGGGAGGGTTTATAAGGACCAGCAGGAGAGGGTAGTGAAGGGCGCGTTTGAGTGAGCGAAATGAGGAGTTGAATTGAATAGTGGAAGTTTGGCTGAGCGGGGCGGCGGCCCGGGCGCTTACAGGGCGGCACCGCAACTTGACTTTTCCTCAACGCGCGAGCTGCAAGCTGCTGCAAGCCCCGACCAGTATATTGCCGGACATCAAGAACACACTCGTCTAGGCTTACATCAAGAACACACTCGTCTAGGCTTGAACAACTAGTAAGCATGGTCATTGTCCGAAACGTTCACGACTCTGTTCCGGTTGTGGCCGCTGCCAGGGTGCGCCAGTAATTGAAGTGCCAATGGCGGTCGTCCGCCTCAATGCATGACGTATACGTATCCTTGCTTCCAGTCGTCCGGGTCGCCTCTTAGCGCGATTCTGCAGATGTTGCAGGGCGGGTGGAGCGGAGCGCCGAGTAACCCGGTCGCCCATCTGCGGCACAAGTCGTGGCTGATGAGTTGGGAAGGTACCCGGCAGCTCTGATTTCTCAGTCTGCAGAGGTCTGCAGTCAGTGGTTTGTCTAGCATGCCCTTGCCTCCCCGCATTAGCCGGGCGTGCGATCAACAAAGCACCGCGGAGCCCCTGGAGTCGAAGCGGCCCCTCGGAGAAGTTACAGAGAAGCGACTGCCTGCTACGTATGCGCAGCCGCAGGCCGCATATCCGGCTTCTGCTACTTACACCCACCGTCCTCCAAGCACATTCAATTCAATTAACGCACCACGCGGAAAACTCCCACCGCCGGGTCACCATGCGGGACGACCCGCACGAATGACGGACATCGGCGTCGAGACCACAGGTGAAATATCGTAACACGAGACGAGGCTGCGGCATGCGTCGTGCTATAAAGGTGCGCATCCACCAACAGGGACATCCAACAAACAGTCTCATCTCCGTGTACTCGTTTCCAGTCCCAGGATCTCGTCCACAAGATCTGCACCCAACCCCTTCACTTTGTTTCGCCCCGCCTTTAAAAACAGCACATACCTCCGTCTCCTCTCCATACCCCAGCCACGATGCCTGCCGCCCACCCACCCACGATGCCCGCCGCCCACCCCGCTCTCGACGGCCGCGAGCTCGACGCCATCTCCGACGCTGTCGACGATGGTACGTGCCTTTCGCACGATGATGCTCGCCTGTGGCTCACCCGCATCTCCACAGTGAACGTCGCCAAGCTGCAGCTGCAGTGGGACGGCGAGTCCGCGTTTGACGCGGCGAAGGACAAGACGCAGTTCCGCCAGTACGAGGAGGCCTGCGACCGCGTCAAAAACTTCTATAAGGAGCAGCACGGTACGCGGCTATATTTTAGCTCAGCGGCTGCGCGCCTTCTTACGCGTGGCGGTGCAGAGAAACAGACCGTCGCGTACAATATCCAGGCGCGCGTCAACTTCAAAAGCACAGTCCGCGCCCGCATGGGGGTCTGGGAGGCCATCGAGATGCTCAACACCCTCATCGACGAGTCCGACCCCGACGTACGTGCCGCCCGCGCCTTATTTCCACATGCGTTAGCTCACACGCGTCCCACATGCAGACCGACCTGTCGCAGATTGACCACCTCCTTCAGACGGCGGAGGCTATTCGCCGTGACGGCAAGCCCGAGTGGATGCAGGTCACAGGGCTCGTGCACGACCTGGGCAAGCTGCTCTTCCTGTTTGGCTCCCAAGGCCAGTGGGACGTCGTCGGCGTAAGTGCTTCAGCGCTGCCCCCATCAGTGCCTCGACGTGCTCACCAACGTTATACAGGACACCTTCGTCGTGGGATGCAAGTTCTCCGAGGCGAACATCTACCCCGACACGTTCGCGGGCAACCCCGACGCGCAGGACGCAGTCTACAGCACCGAGCACGGCATCTACAAGCCCCACTGCGGGCTCGACAACGTCATGATTTCCTGGGGGCATGACGAGGTGAGCACCTGCTCTTGTATGTGGAGGCGCTTTGACGCTGACGCCGCGCGCAGTATCTCTACAAGGTCCTCAAAGATCAGAGCAGCCTCCCAGAGGAGGCGCTCGCCATGATCCGCTACCATAGCTTCTACCCGTAAGCAGAGCCCCCATCTCTCGTGGCAGCGCGGTGCTGACCCGGATCACAGGTGGCACCGTGAAGGCGCCTACTCGCACCTCATGAACGAAAAGGACGAAAAGGCACTGGCCGCGGTCCGCGTATTCAACCCATACGACCTGTATAGCAAAAGCAACGAGCCCATCGACGTCGAAAAGCTCCGCCCGTACTACCAAGGGCTCATCGCCAAGTTCTTCCCAGAGACTTTGAACTGGTAAACCATCGAGCCACCCCGTCACCGTATTGCACCCTCCATTATCGTTGCTCTCCATTTAGATCTTCTCTGTCATTTATCATCTACATATTCCTGCTCTCGTCGGCTGCTTTCCTGTATCATTGCCCCTGCGACCCAGCCATAAGTGACCTCGATCGCCTTCTGTCCAAATCTCCTTTGTATTTTACCACAGAAACCATTCCCAGCCGCATCCTCGTTGACTGCAAGTAGCATTAGCTGTGTTGCTGTCAGATACATACTCAATTGATAACTCTTTCGAATTTACCAACGCGAGATACTTGATGCGTTCCTTTGGGAGCAGTTGCTTAAATGGCGTGAGGCTCAATGCAGGATGGCGATGCTGCTCAAACGTTATGCTGCTCCCACAGTATCCTACGCGGGTGAGGTAACCCCAATCTTCATATGTTCCAGCTTCACGACGGGCCAGGCACCTTCCCAAGCGCCTTCCATCTGCGCTGGACGAATACCGAGGAGATGCCCAAACGCTCCTTCAACGCGAACGGTTAGAAGTGGGACCACGATGACCGTGGAAGCCGTGATCAGTACTATGCACTTACTCCATGCAGGAGACTCGCTCCTCGGCCATGCCTGCGTAGCGGGGAGGCACATATTTGCGACACACTGTAGCGTGTGTCATCCATTTTATCCGCGAGGACTCGTTCTGGATCTTACAGCCGCATGGCGCTGCAGCTGGCTGCCGCCCTTTGGCCCGCTTGATGTCCACGTTACCAGGCTGCGAATTCCAATAAGCTGCATACCTGGCCGATCAAGTTATAACCGCCGACGCGAGATGCCAGTGCGTGCGGGCATGCCCTGGCGCCCTGGCCAGATGATCGATGACGGAGGACAGTCGAAAGTTGAAACAGGTCGAGACTCCCGGCGGCACAGTGCGCGCCACATCACCACCCCCGCCTATCTGTTGAGGTCAGATCTATGGCTGTTGCGCTGCCAGTGGAGCTGAGGGCGATCTGTAACACAGCGTGTGCTCTGGAACAACTCACCGACAACTTTGACGATCCAGGCAATTTAATGCGTTTAGCCCTGGACGCGTGAACGGTGTACTGCCGGCGCGGATGCAGCTACGTTGCCAGGCACTTAACTGTGACGGCCCCTGCGTCGCAGAGAGTGTGAAACTGTACCGCACACAATGACATTGCTGTAGAGCGTACGGGTGTGTAGCTAGATCATCTGTGGCGTAAGTGCGTGCACGGCCCATTCATCAGGCGTTGCCAACCTCGTGGCTGTGGTCAGTGCACGTTTGTCTATGCGGATACAGAGCAGCACTGTTGACGCAAGCAGTAAAGAGCAGAGGACGCACTTACGATAATGATAGTTCGCAGCTCACGCCGTCAAGCCAGACATGGTTGTCATACAAAACATGCATCATACTAGGGATTGCGACAGGAAACAGTGAGAGAGTAGACAGAGCATGCGTGTACGACCATATCCGACAAGACCCGCACGCCAAAGCAGAACACCGTGATTACGCGGTCCTACAATGGCATTAGACCCAGGCGAGAAACAAACTGAAGTTGCAACGTACTTCTTGTGCGACGCCTTGATCGCGGCGACCTTCTCCTTCTTCTCCGCAATCCGTTTTGCGATGAGAGCATCGTACTCGGTCTTCTGCTCCCGTTGGTGTTCGATCCGGCGAACCTTGAGGGCATGAAGGTGGCGGCGGCGCTGGAGACGGACGGGCGTGACGAGACGCTGAATTTTGGGACTGCGAGGCGCGCACGTTAGCCACACGAACGCACCAAGCACACGAGACAAGGAACACTCACGCCTTGAAATAAGGCTTGGCACCCTCCTTCTTTTGGCTCGTCACCTCGCGCCGCACAACGTACTTCCGCACATCGTCCTCCTTGCTCAAGTTGAAGAACTTGCGGATCTTCGTCGCGCGCTTCGGCCCAAGGCGCTTGGGGAGGACGTTGTCCGTGAGCCCAGGGAGCTCGCTCTCGCCCTGCTTCACGATGACGAGCGAGAGCACGGCAATATCGGGCCCGACGATGCAGCCGCGCACGGACTTGCGACGACGCTCGCCCGTGCGGCGCGTGCGGTAGCAGGAGTGCCCGTCGGATAGAAGGAGGCGGACACGATACGGCACAAGCACACCCTGCTTCATGGGGAAGCCCTGCTTGTCATTTCCGCCGGTGATGCGGAAGATGTAGCCCTTGAACTCGTCGCCTATCGAGTCGCCGGGAACCTCCTGCGCGATTTTCTTGTCATAGAAGACACGGCTGTGATGGGTTGTGAGCGGTATGTTTGGCAAAAGCGCAGGGCACGCACTATTTCTTCTCTTCGTCGAAGTCAAGGGTCTTTTGTTCCCCAGTGGCGGGGTCTGTTTCAAGTTCCAGTCAGCAGCGATCGAGCATGGTGTCGATCCATGGTCACATACTTGCAATGTTGAGCTTCATGCTGCAAGGACGACGTCAGCAGAGATTGGAGAACTTGACAGCGCTACGTACTTTGCTGGAGGAGGAGGACCTTGACACCGTCGGCGATCACGACGTCGAGGGGACTTGCTCTTGACCTAGGCGGATGCGGCTGGGGTTGGAGGCAGCGAGCTCGAGGCGTGCACGGTGGCTGAGAATAAGGTTTGCAACTGTACAGTTCTTCAGCCACCGCCCAATGCGTCACGCGTGACTAGCCCTCCCCGCCGTCGACAACGACAAGCCACCGTCAAGACCTCCCAACCCACAAAATCTGTGCGTATCCCGTCGCAGAAGGCGTTTGTGCAGAGTTGGCTGACTGCTCTCGCTCAGAGTCACCATGGGTCGCATGCACGCTCCCGGCAAGGGCATTTGTGAGTAGCGACGCATCTGAAGGACAGGCGTTTTGTCTGAATACAGATCCAGCGTCCTCTGCCCTCCCCTACCGCCGCTCTCCCCCTTCCTGGCTCAAGACGACCCCAGATGATGTCGTCGAGCACATCGCCAAGCTTGCTCGCAAGGGCCTCACGCCTTCGCAGATCGGTGTCACCCTCCGCGACTCGCATGGAATCCCGCAAGTGCGTTTCGTCACGGGTAACAAAATTCTGCGCATCTTGAAGTCGAACGGTGCGTGCTAGTCGCGTTTGAGTCGCATCCGCGACTCACATCATCTCGTTTCTGCTAGGCCTTGCCCCTTCGATCCCGGAGGACCTCTGGCATCTGGTCAAGAAGGCTGTCGCCGTGCGCAAGCACCTCGAGACCAACCGGAAAGACAAGGACTCCAAGTTCCGTCTTATCCTCATCGAGTCGCGTATCCACCGCCTCGCTCGTTACTACAAGACGAAGCAGCAGATCCCGCCGACGTTCAAGTACGACTCCGCGACTGCCTCCACCCTCATCGCATGAGCGTCGGACTTGTAGTTGTAGAGGGTCGGGGGTGTGAGGACGGGCATTATGGCTCTATGTTTGTCGTGTTGTCTTTCATATGTGACGCAAAATTACGCCGAAGCTGCTATGCATCCGAGCCTGCCTGCACAGTGCCACTGAGTGCCAGTCGACCCGGTAAAAATTCCACATGTTGGTGACTCTGGGGGTTGGCACTATGGTCTACTACTACCACGACTATGAGTATTACTGACAGTTGCATGCGGCACAATCTTTCGCCCATCAATCAAGGCTCACTGGCCACAATGCAGTCAAATATCACTGGGAAACATATGTGAGAAGATGCTCACTGCTTCCATTGACGCAGTTGCCCGCGCTCGAGATGCCGGGCTTCGATGACCGATGCACTTCATATAATAAACAATCCTCTGCAGGATCGCATTGGCTTCTATTTGCTAGGACAACTTTGTCTTTGGTAGTTCCGCTCATCTTCCGCACAGCCGTGCGGCCGGTTGTTCGGCCACAGCGAGGCTGATCAAGCGGCCAGTAGCACCGCCCCAGTCTAATCTAGCCGCGCTCCTGCGAACACCCGACTTTCGAGAGCACATGTTGTACAGCCTCCTCCAATTTCCACGGTATTCATCGCGGATTTACAGCAATGACCAACTGCGGGAAGCATGGGCACGTACGAAATAGGAGTGGTTCAAGAGCCTGTACCTGATAAATAAGGCCGGGCAGGCTTGTCCTCTTACCACCACCACCCTTTCCCCGCGCTACCTTCCGCTGTGCAACCATGCATATCAACTATCTCTTCCGGCGCAAGGGCGGCGGCGCTAAGGGCGGCGGCAGCAGCGGTGGCAAGAGCAGCGGCAGCAGCGGCGGCAAGAGCAGCGGGGGCAGCAGCAGTACTGGTGGGTCTAAGGGCGCTGGCTCGACATCAGGGACGGGATCCAGCTCATCGAAGTCTGGCTCAAAAGGCGCGGGCTCAAGCGGCGCGAAGGTACCTGTATCAGGCAGCGTCGCCGGCGGGAAGAGCTCGGCGACGGCATATGGTGCGGGCGGCGGAAAGATTGTGACGATTCCCGCTGGCCAGCCCTTCGCAGGTCGGTCAGCGGGTGGGGGCACACGCCAGCAGGTGTTTGGAAACAGGTCAGTGCACACACCACTCTGTGTGCTCGTTCACTCACAAGTTTGTTACTTGCAGCTTCTATGGCAGCGGGTACCCTGGCGTCGCCAGCCGCGGTGTATCCGGCCTCGGCCTTCCATTTTTCTTCTGGCCGGTGGTGTTCACCGGTGGCATAGGCACGGCTGCCTACTTGCACGACTCTGACGAGGTAACCCCGTTCACTCAAATCCAGCGCTAGCCCTACTCACAGTAGTTCCCTTTCCGTGTAACAGTACGGCCGGCCTGACAACACCAGCCGCCCCGGCGGACCTCTGGCGCAAGCCCAATTCCAGTCGAACAGCACGTCGTCGACGTTCCACGTGGTCGCAGACAACACCACCATCGCCTCGCTCATCGCGTCCATCACCGCGAACTGCTCCGCCGACTTCACCACGGCGAACTCGAGCTGGGCGCCGCTGCCGTTCAACTCCAGCGACACGGACCCGCAGCCCGAGCAAGCCGTGCAATTCTACCGCGCGAGCAGCGTGATGCTCTCGCTCGACGGGTACAACGATACCTCTGCGCTAAGCAACGACACGAACGCGGCGCCTGCGTCGCTCCCGAGCGGCGTTGACATGACGCTCCTTACGTGCTTGAACGATACCATCGGCCAGAGCGTGCCCCTCGTGGATGCGGGCATGCGGCTGGGGGCGAACCAGGCGGGTTCCACGCTCGCTGTTGCTGCAGTGCTGGCTTACCTCCTGTTCTGAACTGTTTGCCCGCTGCGTTGGGTTTTGACTGATAGCTATCATTATGCAGAAGTATTCGTATGGTTCGTGTAATCACCTATTATCTTCCACCGTCCAGCCCCGATACCCTACGTTATAATCTTTCGTTTTCATGTCACTCGTTGTACTGCTTTGAATTTGTTCCAAAACTTCGACTCAAATCGTGCTTACCCTCGGTGACGCCTTCGATCAGTCAGTATGATTGGGAACTTTCCGCTTGGCTGTGCATCCTCCTGACCCTGTATGTCGTGGAAGCTCCTCCCGCGGGCGCTTCCGACTACGGATATCTGTCGTGCTCAACGGTGCAGTGCACGTCTTTTCTTTCGTAGGTCATCGCTTAGTCTGACCGCAGTCACCAGGAATAGCTTCACTCCTGCACACCGCTATGGCAACGTTAGGCTCGAGGCTCCCTCAAGGTGCCATGCTCTTCACCGGCTGGCCCCGCTTCTCTCTTGTTCTCACGGAAACACTGCATCTTGCGCCCTAGGGCGTTTCTTATATTCGGGCGCCCGAGGAACCGTGCCGCGCTTGTCGTCAGCCACCATGCCTCGGCTACTCTCTAGCCTAAATCGTTGTTTTCGAATGGTAGGTCCGAGCCGCGCATGTGGCCCGAGCGTATCACACCGCCTTCCCTCTAGGACCTGATCAGCCACCCACATAACCTCCAGCGACAGCAGTGCTGTGCGCTTCCGCGTCACAGCATCTGCACATTCATCTGCCTTCCGCCATTCGGAAACGCCTCATGACCAGGACCGCGCAACCGAACGTCGCGCGGTCTGCATGTGGGACATACTCCGGCGTATGGTGCTGTACACTTTTGTCACCTTGTCTCGGGGATTCGAAGCCGAATACAACGGCGCTCCTCGCAGTATTTGGAGCACAATTGGACGTGCGAGTGTCTCCACAACGCCTCTGAACCCACGTGTGTCGATGTCGGTGGCACGATCAGCGCCTACTATGCGCCATCAAAACGTTTACCTCGCATGGCCCGGGAGGTGGCAGGCCGCAGACATGTGCGGGACGCCGACCATCTCCCCCCTGCATGTTCTTGTGTAGGCACTGCACAACACAGGGCCCACCTGGACGTAGAGGTGTATGTTGCCTGCAACAATAGAACAACGAGGTGATCTTCGTTGTTCATCAAGGTCCCTGCGGCCACACCACGTTTAGGTATGCAGACACAACGTACAGCCGCCTGGGCCGCTACCGTGGACCTCACATATAAAAAGCAGGGATTCACAACAACAGCCCCGCATCGGTGTTCATCCCCACTCCCTTCCCATTCCTGCAGCTCGTAGCTTCATCCCGTCTGTCCATGGCCGTCACTGTCATTCCTCAGATACGCAGTAGCGGACGCGGCAAGGCAATCAAGCTCCCGGGCGCGAAGATCAACGGTAAAACTCTCACGGCGAGTTCAAGCAGCAAAGGGGACAAGAAGGTCACGGTCATAAGATCTGGCCCTTACAGAGGGCGAACGGCAGGCGGCGCATTGCGAGATTCTATATACGGGCCTGGGTGAGAATGACAACTCGCTAGCTTAGACATCGCTCATGTTATGCCCACAGACTTAGTTACGGCTGCGATTACCCTCGCAGATATGGCATTTGCACCGTCGTCGGTCAAGACTTTCCGTTCGTAGAACCGCCGGTTATATGGATTAGTCCCGATGGGTCTACGGCCTACCCGTACGACGGCCTGGAGGTAAGCTTAGCTGCGCATCTTGTGTTACCCCGAACTGACTTTACGTGACATTCCAAACAGTACCGAGACGACAGTCAACGTCTGGGTGGTCCACTGACGACACTGCAGTTGCAGTCCAAGCAGAGTCACTCGCTCTTCCGTGTCTTAGCTGACGAGGCCACGATCATCTCCCTTCAACAGTCGGTCACGAAGAAATGCTCTCCGCTTCTTGGCCAACCCCCTGAGGTCGTGCCGTACGCGAAAGGAACTGCCCCTCCTTTCCCGGAGCAGGTGGTGCAGTACTACCGCTCTAGTGGTGTCGCGTTCACGTTCGACGGGTACAATAACACGCACGCGCTAGGACGGGACGAGAACAACAGGACAGAGCCACCCTTACCTCTTCCTTCTACGGTCGACTGGCCCCTGCTCAATTGTGTGAACATCACGATAGGCACGAGTGTCCTGCTCATATCCCCGAACAAGACATCCAACGCCGTATTAATTGCCGGAATTGTTGGCGGGGTTGTGATGATCGCGTTGCTCTGCTCAGCAGTATACTGCTGGAAATGTAGACGCTCGTCTACACGGAAAGACGGCCATTCCGCGGTTGAATCGGTGCCTCTGACAACCAGATAGGAGTCGTCTTAGGACCCAGGGCAATTGGCTTTGTGGCTGTAGCAGGATACCAACCTTTGTCGTCTGCCAATCGACTTATATAGGTCAAATTTTGTCTGGACTTTACGTGGCCTCCGTCGGCTGTCCGAACTTTTGTCTCTGCCCATACCGCGTCGGACTTCGTAGTTAAGTATATAGGAACAAGAATGTAGAGTCACAGATGGAGATTATGCCCCAGATCAACGAGTCACCAGCGTCGTATGCCTCCAAGGGTGCGCGGGACGACAACATTCGCAAAGACGATGACGAGGCGGGCGGGGGACGACGGTGACTCCGACGGGGAGCATGCGTGAGAGGACGACGACGTGCGACATCGGATGTTGAGGATGGTATGTGATGCATGGCCCGGGTGAAGTATGGAGTGAGCTGCGAGCAAGGCGTTTCCTAGTAAAGACCTTCCCGCAACGGCGCCGCCGTGGCGGCGAGATATCAAGTAATTTGAGAAGGTTTGAGACCGTCGTACAGAGCACTACTAGTAACTTCAACTGAGTAGTGGAAAGGCTAAGCACTAAGCTACAAGTCATAATGTCCGAGACGCTGTTCCAGAGCAAGTTGACGGCCCCTGGGGCGCATTTCGAGTGCATCGACTCCGCATGTGAAATTTCGGTGAATGCCATGGCAGCTATCGAAAGTGAATACTGATGCACGGCTGTCTGGACCACGCGCAACGCATATGATCTTGAGCCTTCGAAGGTTGAACAGTCTGCCTACTCTGCCTCTGGGAGACTAGCCGCTCAGCGCCGCTGTTGACTCGGACTCAGTGTGCTGGCTTCACGTGACTGGAAGATCTTCGGTTCCGATGCTCAAGCGCTCAAACGGCGCACGCCGGTTGCGTTGAACACTGGTCTAGTACTGCTACCATGATAAGGCCAAGCTACGGAGGCTACCACCAGCTGCAGGTGGCACGTTCCTGCACGCCTCGCGCTTTTACGGTCACGCCAGGCTCTCTGGCCGCCGAGGTGCGCTGGCGCCACTCTTCAAGTTACCGGATAAGTACACCGCATCGTGCGCCGCCGTAGGGCATGTTTCTTTCACCCCGAGTCGGGCGCTGGGCCGATTAAGACGCGCTTGCCCTCAGCCACCAAGCCTCGGCTACCCCCTACCTAATTTCTTCTTTCGAATGGGTAGGTCCGCACCGCCCATGTGGCCCGAGCGTATCACACAGCCTTTTCTCTAGTACCCGGAACAACCACCCAAATACTTCGAGCGCAAGCTGTGCGCTTCCGCCCTCACAGCTTCTCTGCATCCATCTACATTCTACATTCTGAAGCCCTGGACCGACGTCGCGCGGCTTCAGCGAGGGGTACTTGGTGCTATGCACTGCTGTCCCCATTCTGATTCCTCGGCTCGGAATCTCCAAGCCGGACACGGCTTTGGGCGCCCTCTGGACCACAATGGTTGTGCAAGTACCTCCCCGGCGCCTCTCAGTAACTGTTGTCGGTGTTGGCGGCGCGATCAGCGCCCGCGCACCCTCAAAATGGTTACCTCATACACCTGCATGAGCCGGAAGGGCAGGCGTGTGCGGGCCGACTATCGATCTCCTTCATGCTCGTGTAGGTATGCTCTGCACATCGCAAGCCGGCCGGAAAGTAGAGGTATATGTTTTGCCAACGAGGCGATGATTGTTGATCACGCAGCATCCTCCGGCCACACCATGTTCAGGTATGTAGCCACGACGCACAGCCGCCGCTAGGACCGCAGAACTCAACACGATCACCCTCCCAGATAAAAGCAGATCCACGATAACAGCCTCGGGTCCGTCCTGTATCATCCCATTTATCTCGTCGTTGCATGGTCGCCATTGTCCCCAGGCCCCGCTCTCTCGGACGACGCAAAGGTGGAGGCGGGAAGGGCAGAGGCAGCAGTCGGGGAAAGGGCTCGAGTGGGAGCAAGTCTACCACGGTGACAGGCCCGAAGTTCAACGGCGAAACTGTCAAGGCCAGTCCAAGCAGCAACGGGGTGAAGACGACGAAGAAAATCAAATCGGGCTTCTTTTCGGGACGGTGGTCGGGTGGCGGCACACGGAAAGAAGTGTACGGAGACTGGTGAGGATTGCTGCTCACCGGGAGGCGGGCGTCTCTCATCGTCTAGCCACAGGTACTACGGATGCGGGTACCCTTGGAAGCCTCGCTACTGTAGCGTCGTCGGTCGCGAATTATCGTACGACTACTTGCCGGTCTATTATTATGATCCTCTTGGGTCTACGGCCTACCCGTACGACGGCCTGGAGGTGAGCATATTACTGCACATGTTGTATCACCCCAAACTGACTCTACGGACATCCCAAACAGTACTCCAACAGCAGCCTGCGTCTGGGTGGTCCACTGGTGACACTGCAGTTCCAGTCCAACCAGACTTACTCGCCGCCGTCGGTCTTCTACATCTTCGCCGACAACGCCACGGTCATCTCCCTCAACACGTCAATCACGGAGAGTTGCTTACCGCACCTTGGCCCACTCTCTTTACCCTTGCCGTACTTGAACGGGACTGGCGGTCTGCATCCGGAGCAGGCGGTGCAGTACTACCGCGCCAACAGTGTCGTGCTCTTGCTCGAAGGGTACAACAACACGGCCGCTCTTCAGTATGTGGACAACATGACGCAAGTCCCCGTGCCTCTCCCTCCTACGGTCGACCATACGCTCCTCGACTGTATAAACAGCACCATAGGCGAGCACGTACCGCTCGTATCACCACACACTCCTTGGGTCAAGACGCCGGACGGTATAGGTTGCCTCGTGGTATTCGGCGTTATTGGCTTCGTCATCATGTTGGGCGTTGGGGTGGTGGTTGAGGACTACCTAGCAAAATGGTGGCGGCAATTCAGATGCCGACATCAAAGGCAGGAGGGATCTTTGCCAGTCAGGCTCCAGTCTTTGAAGACTAAGTCGTCTGAAAAGTGATGGAGCCAGGTTGAGTATCTACGGACTTTTTTGTGTAGCTGTGTGTCATGTTATAATGCGGATGAGATTCTGGTTCGCCCCAATGTAAGAAGTTTATGTGGTCACCATCACTGTCAAAATCTATTGCCAGCCAGTGCACATACAGAACTCGCGCTTCTCGTGATGACGCTACCAGAATCCATCCCCGCTGTGCCGGTATACTCATCTCCCTGACTTCGGGCCTTGATGAAGCTCGAAGTACGCCCGGGCCACCTGAGAGCGCGCGAGTGGCGTACGCCACGTACGCCACTTCAATCGGGCGTTGTCGGCGTTATCGCGGCCGAGAGTCCGAGTAGTAGTGCCCTGCTTCTACTATTTTCCACCCTCTTCCCCGGATTCCTTGAACACTCAGACCACGCGCGTCGGGCATACGTCTGTTACAGTTGTACTCAAGTTTAGGTGAAAGGGTTCCTCAGGATACATAAGTGCAAGTGAGTACTGTGCTTGACTTCTGCGAACCTCGGATGGCAGTTCAGCGTATTCCACGCCATCGATGCCATGCCAGCCTCCCTTGTTCTCATCGCACTCAGTTGCCATTACGGACACCACTTGTCATTGTTTCCCGCCGTCCTCCTTGTCCCACTCGCCCCGTGTCATTGGCAAGACCCTCGCCTGCGCCGCTCTTGCGCCTGGGCCCTCGGAAATCGGCGACCCCAACTTGCCGAGTGTCTCGTGCCCTCGAGATGGCGTTCGTGGATCGGGACTTGGGATGTTCGCGAGAGTCGTGCAGGCAGCGTGGTGCAGTGACAGAGGAAAGACGTGCAGGTGCGTTGCGTTTTGTCAAGACCGCACCGTTTTGCAGGCTGACACGACCCGCAGAGTGCATTCGTCGTGCACAAGCAAGTCCGCTTGCTGGCGACAAGCCTGCGGCTAGCGAGAACGGCGTGGTCGGCGGCGGCTACGGCATCGTTCATGATCGTTTCGCAGAACAATCTACGCGAGGAAGCTGTGGGTCATCGTCGCGCGCGCAACACTATCCCAGTTCACACATTCTCACAAACTTGCTGAAACCATGCAAGAATCCCATCCCTCTAGCGAGGCGTCTGTGGCGCATTGCAAGGCATCGAGGATGACGCTAGGTGGTCTCCACACTCTGCACGGTGTCAGAGAGAGCGCGGTGTCCTGCGGGCAGTGTGCCAGTGTCGAGTGACGGGCAGGACGGCGAGGTGTGTAACATCTTTCCAGTCGATGCTGCAACAGGCATCGCTGACGCTGTCCTTACGTGTAAAGGCCGCTCGATCTCATGGACGCGGCGTCGTACAGACGTTGTCGCATCGCCCTCCCGGCCACGATGGCCATGGAGTTGAGTCACCATCGTATGGGCAATCGCTTGACGGCCGTTCATTTGGCTAGAACGACGCAGCGCCCAAAACAACCGGTCTGCACGACCACAACAACGCACAAGCAGCACGCCACAGCAGTTGCACTGGCACAGCATTCGTACAACAGTGCGCCCCTGCAGCCTTATTGTGCCTTACGTATGAGCAAGCTGTTGTGAATAAGGCTGTGAAGGGCAGGACATCAAGTTCGTAGCAGTACAACCACGTTGACAACGCACAGGGCTTGGACCGCATGATCGGCTCACTGTCGGTGCCCTTCACATATAAAACAGCGGGCGAGTCGCTCAATTTATTATCCCCATCTCCCCCACTGTGTTCCATCAATATCTCATCCCATCCGGTCATGCCCGTCATCGTTACTCTTCAGCGGCGCAGGGGGGGCGGAGGTGGTGGCAGGGGAGGCGGCCGCAGTGGGGGAAAGGGGTCGAGCGGCGGCAAGGCGACCAAGATACCAGGCGGCGAGAAGTTCAACGGCAAAGGGATCATGTCGAGTCCTGGAAGCAACGGGGTGACGACGATAAGTAAGATCAAAACGGGTACCTTCGCTGGGCGGAGAGTGGGCGGCGGCACACGCCGATACGTGTACGGAAACAGGTGAGTTCATTCACTGGGCATCGCGGGCGTCGCTCATCCTTGACTGCAGGTATTATGGATGCGGATACCCAGGCCGGCCGGCCTATTGTACCGTCGTCGGTCGCGACCTGTCGTTCTACTATCCGCCAGTTGTATGGATAGATCCCTACGGGACCTACTCCGGTCGCTACCCGTACAACGGACAGGAGGTGAGCAGCTAAATGTCTAAGTCTCGTCGCCATCGGACTGACAAGTTCGCTGGGACATCGAACAGTACCCGATCAACAGCACGCGCCTGGGGGGCCAACAGATGACACTGCAGCTCCAGTCCAACCAGACTTACTCGCCGCCAACGGTCTTACATGTCCTCGCCGACAACGCGACCCTCATCTCTCTCAACAATTCGATCACATCGAAGTGCAAGCAGTATCTTGGCCCGCGCACCATGATCCTACAGTACAATGGAACTGGCGGCCCGTTCCCGGAGCAAGTCGCGCAGTACTACCGCGGCAGCAGCGTCGCGCTCACCGTCGACGGGTACAACAACACGGCCGCTCTCATTTATGTGAACAACATGACTCAGGCGCCCGCGCTTCTTCCCCCTACGATCGACCTGACGCTACTCAACTGTGTCAACAGCACGATAGGCGCGAATGTTCCACTCGTAGCCATGGAGCCCCCATGGTACAAGACCGTGAAAGGGATAACAGGACTACTGGGATTGATTTTCGTTGCCATCATCTTGGTTATCGTGTTCGTGTGGATGGTTTGCTCCTGCCTGCGGTCAATGCCTAAGCGAGTCAAACGCTCCTTGGCCCGCGATGACTCTACAGAACTCTCGGTCGCGGAGTACCCCGAATCCACCTTGCCGCGGACTACCTCCCCTGTCGATCCCCCCGCATACTTCGAAAAATATCCACCACCAGAAACCGAAGGACTTCTCAAAGCTCACAGTGGTCCCATGTCCACGGACGCTGGAGACGCTCCGGGGAAGCAAATGGAAGGATTTTCTTTGCGGACTTGATCGGCTAGCTATGGCACGCACACGAATTACCATAAACACGCATGCATGTTGTATCAACCAAGCGCTGTAATGAAATTTTCAGTATACACGATGCCGTTCAAAATAGGAATACTGTAGTCGGCTGCGTTACTGTGCGCCGCGCCCTCGTCGCTCCATGTGTCTCCGGACCACAACGGAAAACGAAGCTCGCCAGGCTTCGGAAATGTGACCAATGCCAATGTCAACCTAACTTCGCGGCGGACGGTGCAACTTGACGCTGGTGCCTCGCCTTCTCGAAGAACGCCACCGACGCCTCCCAGCCCACCCTCGCCGCCTCCACGCCATCCAGCGGATGACCCTCCCCCTCAAATACCAGCATCTCGACCTCCTTCCCGCGCAGCTTCAGCGCATGATAGAATGCCTTCCCTTGCACGTTGACGACGCGCCGGTCGTCGAGCCCGAGCATCAGCAGCACGGGCGCGCGCACCTCTTGCACGTACGCGATGGGCGAGGTCGGGTATAGCTGCGCATAGAGCTCCGGCGGCATCTGCTCGCTGTCGAGCGAGGGCACGATGCCGAACTCGTAGAAGTACCAGTCGGGGATGTCGGTCGAGGCCGGTTGGGAGGAGATGACGGGGTTGCGTAGCACGGCAGCGGAGAATGTGTCCGGGTACTGGCCGACGACTGCGCGCAGCTAGTCAGAGCCATGATGAGGGGAGGAGGGGAGAGATGCTCACGGTGCGCCCCTAGAAAGCCGCCGTGGCTGCCTCCCATGATTAGCTGTTTGCCAGGACCCAGTGCAGCCTTGCCGGACTTCACGAGGACGTTGATCGTTGCCATGACGTCCTCCACGTCGAGTGTCCCGCACTTCCCTATCAACTTCTTCACGTAGAAGTCGCCCCATCCGACAGACCCAGTGTAATTCGGAAGAGATAGAGTATCTGCGCAAAGCGAGTTAGTATGCGATATATGCCCTGAAATGATGACATACAGCCTTCTAGAGCAAGCGCAGTCAACGATGGCGTGAATGCAGTGTTAGAGGCGCCGTGGGGGCCACCATGAATGAAGGTCAGCAATGGCGGTGGACTTGCGGCCGCCTTTGGCTCGATGACAATCGTTTCTACCGGGTATCGATCGGGTACTGGAATAATTGAGCTCTTTACCGACTCCAATGCTTCCTCGACTGTGGTGAGGTTAGCTCTGAGGTCAGAGTTACGAATGGAAAATACGGACCATAAGGAGGAAGCTCTGGCTTGTCAACGACATGCCAGTCGACGGTGGGTCCATTGGGGATATCTTGAAGGCGGCCCAGTACGAGTTGATGAGGTACGGATGGACCGCTTCGGGCCGCTAATATCCACTTTTCACCATCTGTGGCAAGAAGCACCCAGCTCCAGAGCGCATCACCATCCACAGGAGACGTGAGACGTCTAACTGAAGGCGTGTCTTCGGTGTCGACTAAGACAATCGTGAGTGAGGAGCCTTCCGCTGCTTGACTGATGAGGTACAGCTTGCCGCCGAAGCGGAGGAAGGGGCGCGGGATTAAGCCAGAATAAAGACCAGCGAACCCATTCAGCTGGTCGGGGCGAGCTTTGTCTACAACGGGGAATATGATCTTGTCATCCTTCTTCTGTAAGTCAACAGCGCGCAAGGCTGAGCATGTTGCATGGGGGCCGCCTAGTTCGTGCGACAAGTAGTACAAGGTCGAATGGCCGGAAGTCGGGTCCCGATAGACGCGAGGGGTACGACTAGAGCGCGAGGTGTCGGAAAGTTTGGACAGCGAATAGACTGTGATTGCCGTATCAGACGACCCTAAAGGTGCCGTTGGTTCGAGAGTGAGTTCCCAGACGGCGGTCGGCCGGTTCCAGCAGCCTTTGATCCCGAGGAGCTTGCCATCGGCACTGTATGCGTAACCAGTTGCGATCAGAGTATCCTCCGTAGAAAATACAGCTTGACCGAAGAACACCGTGGTGTTGGTCTCTGGGATGGAAAGCGCTCGCACTACTATGCTCCCTGGACTTGACGGTCCCGACGCGGCCTGCCAGCGCGCAAGGAATAGTGTCGGCCGGCGCTTGCCGGTATAGCCCTCACCGAAGTCTGGTACGAATCGGAAGCGTGCGAATGGGTCGGAGTCGCTGCTCTCTGGTGAGTTGGCCTCCGCAGTGTATACCATGGCCGTCTCAGAGGGTGAGAAAGACAGCGATGACAATTGATCTGGACGATCGTCGTCTCGTAGACACCTCGGAGAATTGAAGCTGGCGTACCATCCGAGTAGAAGGCCTTGTGCTGTTTTGACACCTCAGTTGAGGCCTCCAGCCTCTCGCCCGCCCATATCTCCACGAAGCGCTTCTTGTCGCCATTTGAGGCCGTCTCGCGGAGAATCGCGGTCAATTTGCCGGAACACGATGTTGTGGACAAAATGACGTCTGAGGAGACCTCTTGTGATGCAGTTGCGACGGCCAGAACATCTTCGGATGGCGACTGAATGACAAGGGTCTTGTTGTACGTTCTCTTGGCGTTTCGGACGTGGTCTTTGATCTGACAGGTTACACGAGCGACTGGGCCAGTGATGAGAGAAGAATGTTTGTAAATTGATTCTACACACCCTTGTCAGAGAGAAATTCTGCCGATGTATAAACCGGCAGGCTTGCAAGCTCAGTGTACCAGTTCCTGTTGTTGCTCAACTGGTCAGTCATTTGAGATCGTGTTGAGAATGTGACGATGGCAAGTTTAGTAGCGGCTGGCTGTATTCGAAGCGATGTGGAGAACAGCAAAGGAAGTCGGCCTTTAAAAACGAGTGCCAGTGGCATTCGACGAGGAGGCTTCGTGTCACGCTCGGCCAGCTTGACGCGTGAGGTCACGCATGTCACTCTGTGTACCCTCATCCACCTTCCACCACGACGGAGTGCATTTTGTTACTGGATAGCGGGAGAAATGCCTCTCATCCGCATCGAAGTGTGCGACTTTAAGTCGTACAGGTGAGCTCAATCGATATTTCTGAGCGACATCGGCCAACAGCGAGCGCAGAGGTCGCCAGACGATAGGCCCGTTCCGCGCATTTACCTCAGTCATCGGTCCCAATGGAGCCGGCAAGTCCAATCTGATGGATGCAATCTCCTTTGTGCTCGGCGTGAAGAGCGCGCAGCTTCGAAGCTCTCAGCTCAAGGATCTCGTCTACCGAGGCAGACGCCTCGCGAAGGACAGCGCCGAGGCAAGCTCACAGGCCGCACCTGACGACGAAGAGGACGAGGACGAGGATGAGGGCGAGGGTGAAGGGACTGCGAAGAAGGCGTGGGTGCTTGCCGTGTACGAGGACGAAGCGCGGAAAGAGTGGCAGTTCCAACGAACGTGAGTTGTGATTCCATCGTTCGAGAGGGGCGTATCAACTGTTCGCAGCATATCCACCACCGGGGCTTCCGAATATAAGCTGAATAACCGAGTTGTCACGTACTCTGCATACAACGCCGCCCTCATGAAGCACAACATCCTGGTCAAGGCGAAGAACTTCCTCGTGTTTCAGGGCGACGTCGAAGCTGTGGCTTCGCAATCGCCGAAAGAGCTCACACGTCTCGTAGAGCAAATCAGTGGCTCATTGGAGCTCGCAGGGGAGTACGAGGCTGCGAAGGAGGCCCAGGACCGCGCTACGGACAACGCAACGTTCAATTTCACTAAACGCCGTGGCATTGCCGGCGAAATCAAACAGTACAAGGAGCAAAAGGGCGAAGCGGATCGGTTTGAGGCCTTTCGTCAAGATCGGGTGTGTTCCTTTTGTCGTTTTATATGCTGCTTACCCTGACCGCCCTCTCTGACCTGGCGCCCCTGTAGGATGATTTGAATTTGCGCCGTATTCTGTTCAAGCTTTATCATATTGAGAAGGCCTTGGAGAAGAACGCTAATGAGATACAGAGTAAAAGTCAAGAGTTGGCAGATCTTCGCGCCGACAAACAGGCTGCAGACGAAGCGCTGGATGCTGCCCGCGCCGACCAGGCCAAGGCGCGTCTGAGTGTGACTCGCGGCGAGAAGAAGGTCAAGAAAGCTGAGAAAGCACTCGAGGACAAGGTCAGTCTCCCCAATGTCTCGATGGTTTTTCGTAATGTTCACTTGCATACAGAAACCCGATTTGGTCGCCGTGGAAGCTCAGATTGCGCACTCCACACGCAAAGCTGAGAATGCGAGGAATATCAAGGCGCAGGTTCTGAAGGACGAAGCGAAGCAAGTGAAGAAACTCGAAGGCTACCATAATGAGCTGGGCCAGGTGCAGAAGGCGGCTGATGCTGCTTTGGGTGCGTTGCGTTCAGTGCCTCTGTTCGATCAAATCTGTTGACAGTGTCGCAGAGGAGCAACGGCGCGCCTCTCAACACAACCTGGCCCTTAGTGAAGAGAGTCTCGAAGAATATCGCCGACTGTAAGTCAGCCGATCGTTTGTATCAACGGACTCTTACGTCCGACGACAGGAAAGCGGAGGCGAGCGTGCTCGCCGTGGACGAGCGTCAATCTCTGGAGACATTGAAGCGAGAAGAGAAAACAGCGGCTCGGACGTTCACCCAGCTCAGCGACAAGCAAGAGGAGCTCGAGGCTAAACGTGACCGCCTACGTGAAGACGTTACTGCTCAAGGCGCCAAGAAAGACGAGGTGCCCTCATTCTATCTGTCGTCGTGATCGACTACTCACAATGGCCCTTGTATTCAGCTCGATGAGAAGGTGCGGTCGCAGACCGAGGACCTTGGGAAGGTCAAGCAGGAGTTGCAGAACCAGCACTCTGAGCGCACGCGTATCAGGTGCGGTGCGCCTAGATATGCGGCACGGATCGTCGGACTAATGCTTGTGTGTGTAGCCAACTGGAAGCCGAGTTGAACGAGAAGCTCGGAGAGATCCATAACAAGCTCTTGCAAGCCGGTGTCGATCAGCGCGAGTCCGAGCGCGAAGCGAAGCAGCGAGAGGTCCTCGCTAACCTGCAACGTATCTTCCCTGGTTCGTATTTCCCTCCGTTTTGCTACACTCTATGATTTTGATAGCTGTCGTAGGCGTGCGAGGTCGCCTGGTAGACTTGTGCAAGCCCACCCAGCGCAAGTATGAAACCTCCATCTCTGTCGTATTTGGTCGCAATATCGATGCCGTAGTTGTTGACGAGGAGAAAACGGCTATCGACTGTATCGAGGTTCGCATGCATCTCCCGTCTTGTTTCACATCCAGTTGACGGCTTGATATAGTATATGCGCAATCAACGCGCGGGTCACACGACATTTATCCCGCTCGACACGATTCAAGTCAAGCCCATCAACGACAAGTACCGCTCCTTTGCCAAGGGTGCTCGGCTCGCTCTCGATGTGATTCAATACGAGGCCGCTGTTGAGCGCGCGATGCACCACGCGTGCGGGAATGCCCTGGTGTGCGATACGATGGAGATCGCGCGCCATGTGATATGGGAGAAGAATGCAGACGTCAAAGGTGATTATCTACTTACCCACATTTCTTCGGTACTAACTACGGCTTCACCTATCTCAGTCGTGACGCTGGAAGGGACGGTGATCCACAAGACTGGTCTCATGACGGGTGGTCGGAGTGCGCATGAAAATAGCAGAAGGTGGGAGGAGAAGGATATTCAAGGTATGTTTTTTCTGCATTTGTCGACAGGCGGCCTGCTCATATGTTTCCGACCCAGGCCTACAGCGTGCTCGCGATTCCTTCCTGAGCCAGTTGCGGGAGCTCACGAAGCAGAAGCCACGAAGCAAGGAGGACGACCAATTGGCCGCTGAGATGAGTCGGCTGGAGTCGAGTCTTCAGGTCGCAAGAGATGACTTGGTACGCCTCGGTCTGTGCTCGTCAGATTTGGAAATTCACTACCGCTCCCGTAGAGCGCGGTCAAGCACAAAGTTACTGGTCTGAAGGACGAGCTGAAGCACGTCGAGCGTACGATCAAACAGAACACTCCGGAATTGAACAAGGTTCGAGTCAATCTTCTAACATGCAGAGCTGTTGACCCATCTTGCTGCAATTAAGGCGCGTAAAGCTCTTTCGGCGCTCCGCGAGAAGATTGCCGAGTTGGAGTCAGTCATCGCCGAGGCAGAAGACGGCATCTTCTCAACTTTCTGCGCACAAATTGGCGTCGCCAGCATCCGCGAGTACGAAGAGCGCCAACTCAAGCTGGCCCAGGAGGAGAGCACGGCGCGTCTGCGTTTTGATACGCAAATCGCCCGATTGACACATCAGTAAGGCAAATATATCCCATCCGTAGCCGCACCAGCTGACGACAGAATATAGGTCGAACTTCGAGCAGGAGCAGCTCAATGCGATTCGGGAACGTCTGACAAGTCTTGAGAAAGTGATCGCCACTGAGGAACGGAACCTTCAGACGCTGGCTGGGACCAAGGCAGCCACGGAAGAGGAGATCAACGAGATGAATGAGGCGATTGCTGATCTCGAGGCGGAGATAAAGGGCGTGAGGGATGCGCTCGAGGAGAAGAACAAGACGGTCGACGATGCTAAGCGGGCGACGACAAAAGCCGCGAAGCATCTAGAGCAAGCTGAGAAGGAGATCTCTACGAAGGCGAGTCGTGCTGTGGCTCTGAGTCGCGTCTTGCTGACTAGAATCACAGAATGACGACATCGAGAGGCTCAGTCTTGAGCGATCAGGCATCTACCGGAAATGTCGCCTCGACGAGGTCGAGCTGCCTTTGGTCGAAGGTAATTTGAGGAACGTGCCAATGGAAGAGGTGAGCGTTTTCTCATTTTTCATGATGCGCCTGCTCAGTCCAAAGCAGAATCTCCGCGACGAGGTTGTCGCCATGGACGTGGATGGGGAAGAAGACGACGGCAGCGAACAAATAAAGCGGATGCCGGACTATGGGATCGAGGTGGACTTCGACAGTTTGGAAGAGGACGAAAAGGAGGTAAGCGGCGTGCTCAGGTGTACGCCCCGCTCCACTCACAGATGAATTAGGATGCATCGGGCGAGACACTTGCGGAGCTAGACGCGCAAATTCTCAAGCTGAGCGGCGAAATTGAGCGCATGACCCCGAACATGAAGGCGATAGAGCGGTGTGTGGTAAAGCGTGATCCTGTCGGTTGCCGCTTACGTTGCATCTCAGACTCGACGATGTTGAGGCGAAACTAGCCGAAACGGAGAAGGAGGCAGACAAGGCACGCAAGGATTCGAAGAACGCGAGAGATACCTTCAACGATGTGAAGCAAAGACGGTGCGTAATTCAATAATTATAGCCCTGGCTTCTGACTGACGGCCGCCGCAGTACAAAGATGTTCAATAAGGCATACGAGCACATCTCCGCACGTATCGACCAGGTGTACAAGGACCTGACCAAGGGTAAAGCCGCACCAATGGGAGGCGTGGCGTATCTCAGCTTGGAAGATAACGAAGTGAGTGGACATAAACTCTGCCGTGATGATCGTCTCATCAGGGACATAAGGAACCGTATCTTGCTGGTATCAAGTACCACGCCATGCCTCCTATGAAGCGTTTCCGTGACATGGAACAACTGTCCGGTGGTGAGAAGACGGTTGCCGCACTAGCTCTTCTCTTTGCCATTCACAGGTGCGCATTTTCAAATTCGCTCTCGCCATTGCATTTGACGCATTTTGGGCGCAGCTATCAACCCAGTCCGTTCTTCGTATTGGACGAAGTCGACGCCGCGCTCGATAACACCAATGTCGCCAAGATTGCCAACTACATCCGAGCACACGCCTCGGACACCTTCCAGTTCATCGTCATCAGTCTCAAGGGCTCCCTCTACGAGCGCGGTAACTCCCTCGTCGGTATCTATCGCGATCAAGACGTCAACAGCTCTCGTACTCTTACTCTGGACGTGAGTTCACATGCCTCTCACAGCCCAGAGAAATCGCCTGACATTCATTGATCTACAGCTCACGCAATATGATGAATAATTTGTTTTGTGATTGCTTTGTTACCTGCTATCGCTGTTCTTTATTAGGCCCGTACTTCCTCTGTAGCTCTATCATCGGTCGCAGTCTACACATTCACTAGTCACTATATGTAAAGAATAATCTTATGAAGTAAAGCCGAGACCAAGATCAAATCGCACAACAGAAGGAAAGGAGATGATGATGACGAGAGAAGCTAGATGCTAGATGTGAGGACGCAGGGAGGAAAACGGGGCAAGAAGGACTATGTATCTGGGCAGCACTAGTATAGCAAATGATGTGGGTGAGCGGAACGAAAAGAGGGGTGCATCTGGTTACACTGATGAGTACAGCGATGTGCCAGTTGAGTCACCGGAATTAGTCCGAAGGTTGCTACTAAGAAGGAGCGGCCGCAGCCCGCCTGCCGTCGACAACGGGTCGTCAATCTGTGCGCGGGGGGTATCGAAGTAAGACTGGATGATGGATACGTGGTCTGGGGACACGACGTGCTGGGGAGGGGCGGGGAACTCAGAGAGGCCGGACATGCGCGACGTGTCGGTGCCGTTGGTCATGTAACTCGACCGCGTCACCTCAGTGTGCGCAGAGCGAGGCGGGACGAGGCTGTTGTTCGACACGACGCGCTGGCGTACCGTATCGTCCTCACCCAGGTCCAAAGCCTCCGAGCTGCGGCGACCTTCCACCTCACCCACCATAGAGAGGTGGCCAGAGAATCTTTGGTCCACGCTGGTGGCCGCTGGAGTCAGAACAGCCTCCACGGTTCCCAAGCGAAGCAGCTCTGCACAACGAGCAAGTCAGCATAAGCATAAGATGTGTTGCAAACGGATCAAAATAACGTACGGTCATGGTCGATATCCTCTAAAGGCGACCTCTCCAAGACAGACGACGCACGCGAAGACTCGATGTCCTCGGGAATGTTGATAGCCGGAGGATCAACGTACTGGGGGCTCGCCGGCCGGTGCAAGCGCAGCGGAAGCGTCGTCCCACCCGGCGACAAAGCCTCGGACTGCGAAGATAGGGAGAGCACGAGATTCGGGTTCGTGCGGCTGCTGCTCGTCGACGGCTCGCCCCTCATCCCACCGTAACGCCGGCCCCACAGCTGTGACGAAACGTCGTCGCGCTCCGTGTCCGCACTTGCGTCGTCCTGCAGCGCCTCCAGTTCCTCGCTCAGTTGGCGCGTGAGGCCCATGAGCCCGCTCCCGGCGGTGCTGGTGCGCGACGTAACATCCATAGGGATGTTCCCACTCGGCTCACGCGACAGCTGCCGGCGATGCTCGCTTGTCGGCGTCTCACTCACATCGGGCTTGTAGAACAGGTTGCGGTAACGGTCGAGGTCCTCAAGGCTGCTGAACGGCCGCGGCGACTGCTGCGGCGATGAACTGGACGAGGTGACGCCTTCGGACGAGGAGCCGCGCGTAGCATGCATTGTCGACGTTGACACGCGGAAAAAGGGCGGGTTGATCGTGTCGGGCGGCGAAGACGCGACCGTGTGGTTTGACTGCGACGACACTTGCGTGTTACTGTGTTGGAGCTCGGGGCGATGCTTGCGCTGGGGCGTGACGGTGGCGGCAAAAGCAGATGGCCCCGGAGCGTCGGGCTCCCTCTGCTCCCCCTCGCCATGCTCCTCGCTATCACCCAGCCCGCTGTCCTGACTGCCGCGCCGCCGCAACACATAAGCCATCGCGTCGCCCAACCCCAAAGGCTCCCCGCTGTACCGGTCCCCAACTGCATACGCATGGCGCGACGGGCCAACATCGCTAGCGTGTCCTTGGTGCGGGGGCGCTGTGCGCTCCGGGGACGGCCGCTGGAAGGGGTCCAGCGGCAGCTTCGGGTACAACGACTCCCGTGCGCTTGCGGGCTGCTCGTCCGGCCGCGGGGTGTACGCTGTCGCGTAAGGGTGCAGCACGGCGTGCGGCGGGAGGCGGTGGCGCGCGGACACGTCGTTTGCGAGGGAGACGGGCTGCACGACCGCCGGGGTCGACAGGTGCGGGCCCGCGTAGTCGGAGCCGCGGAGCTGCGTCGACGTCGAGCGCTGGTGGCGATGCGTGGGCTGGTACGGCGAGGAGAAGCCGCGCTGCGCGTACGGGTGGTCCGGCATGCGGAGCGCCTCCATGTCCTCCGAGTGCTCGTCGGAGGGCGGGGGCGGAGACGAGATCGCGATGCCCACGAGCGCGTCCTCGCCAGACGCAGTCACACCAGACGGTGAGGGCGAGGGGCCAATAGGTTGTGGGACCTCGCCGCGCACCTGTGCTAGTGCCGCAGATGGCGTAGACAGGACGTACACATCCTCGCGCCGGAGCTTCTCCTGTAGCATCAGGTCCTCCAGCTTCACGACCTTGGTGTCGTGCCGTTGGAGCGAGCCATCGAACGCCGCTTTCTTCTCGTCCAGAACGCTCATTTGCTCGTCTGTGATGCAAAAGCCGGTGGCGGACTTGAAAGCCGACTTCACACCCGAGCCAGTGCGCGAGTGGCCCTTGCCATCCGACACAGAGTACCCGACAGAGTGTGAATGGCCATGTGAGTTGGTGTGTCCATGGGAGTTGGTGTGGCCATGCGACTTCGTGTGAGAGTGCGCATAAGATGAGACGGTGCCAAAGCCAAACTTTGCCTGCCCTGGGTTTTCGATGGCCGCAAACGGGCCAGCGACGTGCACTGCCGGAGCCAAAGACTGATTGCCGAGGAGTGTACGTGCGGCCAAGAAGTTCATGTTGCCCATGTCCTTCGGTGGCGCACCGCGGTGCCCGACGGACTTTGAGCGCCCCCGGCCGATAGAACGCGTACGCTTGTTCTGGAACGATTTGGACGCCTGCGACTTCCACGCCTCGCGCTCGCGGTTGAGCGTGTACTGCGCTTCTAACACCCTGTCGCAACGCAGTCCGTTAGGCAGTGCGCGACAGGCATCAAATTCATGTTAACGTACCTCGCAAGTGATGGCGCGGGAGAAGGGAGCGCGAGGTCGTCCTGTGCGAAGCTTCTCGGTCTGTCTCGACCATTGGCCGGCATCAGCATGGTTGGATCGCCCTCTGGCGGCCCGTGCGAAGGTTTCGCCACCACCGAGAGATCCAGCGCGGACTTGGACTTGCCCAGCCCGCGCGACGGCCCGGCGACGTTGACGTCGCGACGTGCCGCCCGCTCCGTGACGACGGGCCCGCCGTCCCCGTTCCACTGCATTGCCGGGCTCAGCACGTTGCGGCTCGCGGGCGTCGGGGGGCCGGAGCCGTGCTCGATGCGCACGGCGAACCGGGGCCGCGGGAAGATGAGCGCGTCGCACCACGTCTCGGGGGAGAGCCAGCGCTGCTTCGCTGGGCGCGGCGCGGGCGACTTGGGCCCAGGGGACCCGCGCGCCGCGCCCCGCAGGTTCGGTGTCGAAATCGCCTTGAACAGTGAGGTGCGCGGGCCACTAGACTGTGGGGGCGCCGGGATGCGGATCGGGGTGGGGATGGGAGGGGCTGAGCGCGCGGGGTTCGTGTGCGAGCGGTCGACAGCCTTGCCCTTGTTTACAGAGGGCAGGGTGTGCTGGGCTTTGCGTGGCGAGTCGATGACGAGCGGCGAGGGGAATGGGTAGGCGTACGGGTGGGGCGAGCTCGCGTTGCTGTGTGAATGCGTGGGGGCTGTTGCGTGCGACCGCTGCGCCGCAGGCGTCGAAACGAGAGTGGAGTAGTACGAATCATACAGCTCGTCGTCAGCGGCACGGTTGGTTTGCAACGGCTCCACTGGTGGGGGGCGGCCGCGCTTGACAACCGTCGCGTGTCGTGTCGGCGGGGGAGGGGGCGGGATCGACGAGGTCGCGGGGGACGAGGGGCGGCTCGAGCGGGACACCGGGGCAGGCGAGAGGCGCCGCGACGCGTTGCCGAACGTGAGGAAGCTCGCGAAGCTGAGGCGGTTCGTCGCGGACGGCGGCGGCGGGTGCTCCTGGAAGCGCTGCACAGGCATGGGCGACTCACCGACGCCGCCGGTGACGAGAGTCGGCGAATGCGCGGTGTTGATGTTCGCGGGGCGCGAGCGGCGGTGGGGATTCAAGCCGGAGGAGGTGTAGCCATGTGCGTCGGATTGCACGCGTGCGCGATTCCGGATGCCCGCCGAGTCCTCGACCTCCCGCCGCCCATCGCTCGACGTCTCCCCCGACACAGCCTTGCTCAAGAGCTGTCCCCAGCTGTCGCGGTCGCGGTCGCGCGACGGAGCCATGTCGCTCGGAATTTCGTAAGGCCCATTGTAAGGAATGTACCAGTCATCTTCGTCGGGCTCTTCCTGCGGCGGCGGACGTGCCTTTGCGGGCAAACGAAAGTTGAGACGTAAACGAGAGAAGGAGGAGGGCGTCGTCTGGGTTTTGGTGGCCATTTATGAAGGGAATGCAGACCGCAAGCGGCGCATAAAAGAGGCGGTGGAGCCGAAAACGGTATCGCGTCGGTTGAGAAGGACCCTTCGATGCAAAGCGTCAACTATGCGCCTGGTGCGCGCGACGAAGCGAGGACTCACCTTGGGACGAGAGGGAAGGAGCGGCTAGGGATGCATGGACGTGGAGGAGCAGAGCACAGAGAGCTGCAGGAACATTGATGACCACCATCATCCGACGCTTCAATACGCGTGCGAATTTTCTCCTCTCTCGCGGCGCTCACCAGAACCGGCTCCTCCTCTCCGCAACAAATCTCAGAAAATGGACCGAGCCGCCCCCGTCTCCGTCGAGCCTACCCCGCACCTCCGACATCACTGCGCTCCTCCCTCGATCGAGATCGGGTAAAGCTCGGCACTCAATGGACCCTCAACGTCGTTCGAAAACCCTGTCCGTCAATCGTGCTTTCAAGCTCGAGGACTTTCGACGGAACGTCGCAGCGACCTCGTCTGCGGGGTCATGCAGTCATGATGGCGGGCGGCGGGCGCTCACTTGACGATCGGCAATGGCTGTAAATAGTACAGGTGCGTTACGTTGTGTATCGCCGCGGCGGCTCGTTGTTGTAGAACATGTTCTTCTTGCGAGCGGCTCTGGAGAGTGCTTCTGCATCGACAGATTCAGCGGGAAAGGCAATTGTGTTCGAGCTGTTTGCACCGAGGGGTGTATGCGCGATGTCGTGACTGAAGGTGCGCATATCCTACGAATCGATTATGATGGCACGCATACAGGAGAAATTGATCTTGCCTGCAGAGCAAAGACGGCTCACCCGTATGGAAGACGCCGCGCGCGGTTATCGACCTAGGCGAAGGACAATGAGACAGTGTGCCCCGACACCTGCCTGCGAATGCAGTAGGTACATTGGCCACCATGGCAGTACCTCGAGCCTGCATGTATGCGCCCAGCCCAGCGTATATAGCCAAGCACCAAGATGCCCCCGCGATAGTTGACCGGGACCGAGGTTGTCACTCACGACTTATTGTATGTTTCCATCATATCGCTGTCCGTTTCGTTTTGATATTCTTCCACCAGTCTGTCCGCATAAAGAGGCGCCTACCAAGAGCGGTCTCGAGCAGTCCAGCCTGTCGATTCAGAAAACGAACGCCGTCGACTTGAGAGACATCCTTCTGTGTATGGACACGTCGGTCCACTAGAACCCGTACGAATCTACAGACGAGGCGAAAGAATTGAGTGAATGCACCTTGATACCTGCAGAATGCGTAGTAACCTGCGTTCGTTGTATCTTGAGAATGAAACAATGGAACCAATTGGCGATAAAGTGGTCAGAGTAAAAGGACTAGGATGAAGTTGAAGGACAGGTGCTGGCCATGGCCAGACAATAGCTCGAGGACCGCGTCCGAGTCGGGCGTCTTGCCGCGCGCCGCGCTACACGTGAGACTGTGAGCCTTGAGGACGGTACAGCCACGTGGTGGAGTCATAACACAGAACAGCGACGTCTCAGACTCTCATCGTCTCACCACTATCAACATATCTATGCCCTACCAATCGCGCTTTTTATCATCTGGAATAGCCTACTGGCACCACATATCCGCCGTCCGACTGAACTCGGAAGACCAGCGCATCTGACATCACACAGCAGTGTCCCACAGATGTCGCGAAGGCTGATTCCTGAAGCAGATGCGAATGAGTGTTATGGCAATGCGACGTAGCAGTTGGAGAGCCTGGGAGCCATCTGCGGTCCTCATATCTACGGCCCGCAGTGAAGGTGAGGATCATCTTTTCTCTCTCCAGCGTAGCGTCCACCAAGTCTTTCTTTTCCACCCAGGGGATCAATTTTTGAGCATTCGTACACAGGCTCGTAGTACGTGAGAGCCCTCGCATATACTGTGAGGCTTGATGCTGAAGGTCAAAAAGGTATGGCAGACACCGAAGACGAAAGCTCAGTTCGCCCTCTGAAAAGGCGTCGAGCCGCCGAATTGGACAAAGTGCGCACCTCGCAAGGAGATAACCCCTCCGAATCCCAAAAAGACGGGCGGGTCGCTCCATCGGATCCTCCAGGCGGTACGGTGCCGAGTCGGTGCGTCCAGAGCTCGGTCCACATCGACGCCGCGTCCTCCTCATTCAACGCAACTCAAAGTCATGAAGATGAAACTGAAGCGTGGAGTGCCCTGGAACGTCGCTTCTCGACGATCTCAGATGAATCCGACGAGTCTGTCAGCAGCAAGTTGCCAGCATTGGATCGCCCTCTGTCGGGACCATTAATGTGAGTCGCATACTGTTGATTAGGCAGTAGTTGTATGTGCTGACATGTCGGCAGAACGCCCTTTCAATCCACACCCTCTACTCCGTCTCGCTTTCTGTATTATCCGGAAACATCTGAGGATGAGTCGTCTCTTGAGGCCGATGTGGCCTCTTCTCTTTTTCCCGGATCGTGAGTCCTTTCCTTCAATTCGTGATTAACAACCAGCAGCTGATAAACGCCGCTGCTCGTTAGGTCCACCAGTCGCTTGCCCGCAAACGACCTTCCGCGACGCGTCAGGGCTACGCAGGACCCGCGTCTCGTGCGGACATCGACTCTCCGCTTCAAAGATCTCTTCAAATCAGCGAAAGACCTGACTCGTCGTCGGGGTGCCCGGCAGCCCACACCCGAGATCATCGGCGAACGCGAACTCAACCCCCTGGACCCCATCACGCATCGGCAATCCACGTACTCAGCCTCGGGCTCACCAGCTCGCGCGGCATCGTTGGAAGGATCCTCAGGAGAAGAGTCGGAGACAGAATTTTCTGTGCCGGCAGCGACGGGCTCCAAAACAACTCTCCCCTCCACGTCTGCGTCTGCATCCTCGTCGGTGTCCTTCAAGTCGTGGAACACAGTTTCCTCGCGCAAATCGAAGATAAATATGTCCCAGCTTCCTCCGGGAACGCCTTTTCTACGGTAGAGACTGTCTACTGGAATTCATTGTTCTGTTTTGCTAGAAATAGTTTTTTTCTTGTCTTGGGCAGAAAAGTTCTATCAGGCAAGTCTGAGGCTCGAGCGCTAAGTGTATGCCGATTCGATCGGCCGGCGGCTACACGTGAAGCTCAGTAAAAACGCGAAGTCGGCCGCCAGTCCTGTATGGAGGCGTAGGTCATCCTCTAGTCCAACAATGGGCCGAAATAGTCCGCTGCTGTCAGAACACCCTATATACGTAATGATCCGTTATATACGTTATATACATCATGATATGTACGGGTATGCAATCGGCGGCAGCCTGCCACGCGTCGAGCCTGTAGTGCGCGCGCAGGCGGCGGCCAGCGACGGGCTCGGACTGCGAGGGAGGTGTCAAAGATGGAACCGAGAGGTGGCGCTGTAGCACGTCTCAGCGGAGAAGGGAGAGGTCAAACGAAATTGTGACGCACAGGTGCTTTGAGTGCTTCACATCAAGACCTGGACGTGCCGGTAAGAGCGCAGGGCGACCGCGCCTATGGTACAGTTGTGTGACCTCGCGGGTGGGGAGCAGACTCGCTGTCTAGCGCGGGCTGAGCGCACGGTGCGTGGCGCAGGGCGCACTGTGGGCCTGAGACATGGGTGAGTGTGTGGGGAGCAGTCGGGTGTGAGTTGAGGGGATCGCGTCAGCACACCGGCGCTGCGCCGGCAACTCGCTGATACGCCTGGTTCTGCGGTGTGCGGAGATCTCACTTCAATTTTCGAACTTTCGTCAAGTCGAGAGTTTCGCTTCAGAGTCACCTGACTTCGGAATTTGGCCAGCAGTTTCAGAGGTTTCAACCCAGTCACTTCGGAACTTTCCGAAGTTGCGTGACTTCGGATTCCGAACTCGCACCGGTCTCGGCCCGCTAGCACAGCCTCCACGGATCTTTCCGAAGCGCCCGCACGTGATTCGGTCCAGACTTCACAAGCCCATCATCATCAGACAGGCCCCAAACGTGATCCAGAGTCGAAACACTCACAGATTGTTGGGCTATGCCGCATCTAGGCCATATCCACTCCAGAACATTGCCCCCTTGTTCCCAGTATTGTCCCCTCCATTCCGACCCTACCTCGAGCCCTCCAGATGTGGTTCGCTGTGTTTCTAGCTGCGTCGAACCGCTATGCAACGCAATACTTCGGAACTTCGGACGATAGCCGCAGCGACTTCGGAACGCGTTCCGAAGTTAGGCGCACATTCCCACTGTGGAGTCCCTTATGTTTCATTGTCTTAGGTTTCATGACTACTCTTCTCAGGCTTCCTAGCAATGGCGTTCGACTTACCGTTTGCTTGCGACTTACTCATTTCTTGTGATCTTGACCCACTTGCTTCGTGTTTCGTTCTACTTATGCTCTTGTTTGTTCGCACGGTTGTATATTACTTCGGACTCACTCGTAGTATATATAGGACTTGTCAGTACAATATTCTGCATCATATCATATGCCCCCTTCTTCCCCCTCATAGTGAGACTCACGCTAGAGACTCTCCTCGACCTCTCGCATTGTCAAAGCGTTTCTGACTTTGCACCTTTCGACTTCGACTTCGACTTCGCCTTCGCCGCACGCCGCACGTATAGTATTTGACTTCGACTTCGGATCTCGACTCCGACTTCGACTTCGCCTTTGACGCACGTATCGTATTCGCCTTTCGTACCCTCCTTTGTCATTCAACTTCGACTTCGACTCCATCCTCGACCCAATCACTTCGGCACTTCGACTCCATCACCTCGGCACTTCGGAACCACGGCATTCAACTTCGACTTTGCCTATGTTGCATGACCACTCGACGCCCCGCAGATCGTAACATCCTCACACATCCTCGTCCTTCCTAGTTTGGATCACTCCCGAACTCACTGCTATCACGCTACGACCACCCCATTCCCACTTCGGAGACGCTCCCGGAAACTTCGGGACCACTGACGACTCGCCCCTCACACAACGGTACCGTGCACTGCGCTCTAGGGATAGGTATACAAGACATTACCGCCCTACTACCGGCTGGTACCCATCATTATTGGAGCCCACCGCGAGGGGACCAAGTCAGTATTCCTCCGAAGCCCTCGGACGTGTCCACTCCCTTTGATATAGGTGTCGCATCTCCAATTAACTTCGGATTTCGAGCGCTCGATCGCAACAACCATCCGAACCTAGGCCCGATACTTCGCCTCCGCACGCATCATCCCTTCCACATCCCATTCACTTCGCCTCCTTTGCATCCCTTGTCTATTGATGGCCTCGTATATGCCCCCTCGCCGCGCACGAACTGCACCGATGTTCGATCCCAAACAGCCCCGTAGGTTCTTCTCTGACCTTGAGAAGCTCACCACGTCTGCGAACATCACCAGTGATCGCGCCAAGAAAGATTGGGCACAGAAGTACGTTGAACTTGACGAAGCTGATTTGTTTGACGCGATGGAAGTATTCTACGGTCCTGGTACCTATGACGACTTCAAGGAAGCAGTCGCGAACCTCTACCCAGGAGCCGAAGAAGACATCCGAAACTTCCGAACCATTGATCCAATTATGTTCGACATCGCCCCAGCCGGAGGACCTCCAACTTCGCTCGTTTCCGAACAAATTGAGGCTATTGACACAGAGTTGGCCTGGCTGCGCGAGCAACAGGCTCTCGAACAAGAGTATGATGGCATTGCAGCAATGCACAAGCCATCCGAAGTATTCGACACCGTTCCGAACCTCTGCTATGTCACCCCCGTTCCTGTGCCGCTCACATCTTCTCATCGTCGCGAACCAGAAGACTGCAACATGACTTGGGTCACCGTTTGCTTCGACGCTTCGGATCCAGCGTTCGCAAGCGAGGCACAAGACCCCGCTGCCACGTCCTTGCCTTTGGAGCACTTCGCAAGCGCCCCGGAGCTTCGCTTCGCACCCATTGCACTGCGTACAACCATTGAACAAGTCCCGAACCAAGACGCAGAGATACGCAGCGACGCGAACGACACCATCCCACTCACTCCACACCTCGGAACATTTCCGAGCTACCAAGGAGACGACGCACTACTCGTACAGGACATCCGAACTACCATCCCCAACTTCGACACACTTCGCCCCATTCCCAGTGACAGCTACAGCCGCATTCCAATCGAACACTCGCAGTTCAACGTCTCGACGTTCATCATGCCCCGCATCATCGACAAGCACCTCTCCAACCTCTTCCGAACTTACCAACGCATGTTCGACACTGGAGGCATGTTCTCTGGTACGAAGTCGATCCTCGTCTCACACGAACTCATCATCCTTCGTCACATCCTCTCGACTGGCGCACACGACTTGCCTCTGTGGAACTTCGGATCACTTCGCAACTTCGACTTCGTCTCTCCAGCAATTGGCCACACTTCGACTTCACGTGGCATTGCGGGCAGCAATACCATCGTTCATAGCAACCCAGCGAAGCCGATGAAACACTGCTACAATTGTTTCGGACCCAGTTCGCTTGGTTTTCGAGCACGCAGCTTGACTCTGCCAACCTTCGAGTTAGGAAACTTCGGATTCTTTCGTGGACTTCGGACGCCTCACATCCTTAGGAATCACATCACAGACATCGACCTTTCCTCCGACCACAGCATCTCGCACACCACAGCCGTCGCATCGACAGAGGAGTTACAACTTCGTCGCATCAACTTCGGAGTATTCCTAGGCTTCACGTCCCTCTTCCTCGCGTTCGATCGTCGATTCCCACGGTACTTCGGAAGTACCGCGCCTCCGCTCGACCTCTCAAACCAACATCCTGTCTCAACGCATTCCTCCGACACTTCGCGTTTTGCACATGGACGCATCACCATGACTCGCATCTTCCTCTTCCACCACGACGCACCCATCATCCTTTGCGACTTCGCCAAACTACTTCGGATCTTTGCCACATCACTTCGGAAACTCCATATGGCGCACCTCGGAATCCTCGCGCACGTCGCGTATTGGGCTCTGACCGTGGACGGTCAGTATCAAAGTATGGAGGAGGTGATACGCCTGGTTCTGCGGTGTGCGGAGATCTCACTTCAATTTTCGAACTTTCGTCAAGTCGAGAGTTTCGCTTCAGAGTCACCTGACTTCGGAATTTGGCCAGCAGTTTCAGAGGTTTCAACCCAGTCACTTCGGAACTTTCCGAAGTTGCGTGACTTCGGATTCCGAACTCGCACCGGTCTCGGCCCGCTAGCACAGCCTCCACGGATCTTTCCGAAGCGCCCGCACGTGATTCGGTCCAGACTTCACAAGCCCATCATCATCAGACAGGCCCCAAACGTGATCCAGAGTCGAAACACTCACAGATTGTTGGGCTATGCCGCATCTAGGCCATATCCACTCCAGAACATTGCCCCCTTGTTCCCAGTATTGTCCCCTCCATTCCGACCCTACCTCGAGCCCTCCAGATGTGGTTCGCTGTGTTTCTAGCTGCGTCGAACCGCTATGCAACGCAATACTTCGGAACTTCGGACGATAGCCGCAGCGACTTCGGAACGCGTTCCGAAGTTAGGCGCACATTCCCACTGTGGAGTCCCTTATGTTTCATTGTCTTAGGTTTCATGACTACTCTTCTCAGGCTTCCTAGCAATGGCGTTCGACTTACCGTTTGCTTGCGACTTACTCATTTCTTGTGATCTTGACCCACTTGCTTCGTGTTTCGTTCTACTTATGCTCTTGTTTGTTCGCACGGTTGTATATTACTTCGGACTCACTCGTAGTATATATAGGACTTGTCAGTACAATATTCTGCATCATATCATATGCCCCCTTCTTCCCCCTCATAGTGAGACTCACGCTAGAGACTCTCCTCGACCTCTCGCATTGTCAAAGCGTTTCTGACTTTGCACCTTTCGACTTCGACTTCGACTTCGCCTTCGCCGCACGCCGCACGTATAGTATTTGACTTCGACTTCGGATCTCGACTCCGACTTCGACTTCGCCTTTGACGCACGTATCGTATTCGCCTTTCGTACCCTCCTTTGTCATTCAACTTCAACTTCGACTCCATCCTCGACCCAATCACTTCGGCACTTCGACTCCATCACCTCGGCACTTCGGAACCACGGCATTCAACTTCGACTTTGCCTATGTTGCATGACCACTCGACGCCCCGCAGATTGTAACATCCTCACACATCCTCGTCCTTCCTAGTTTGGATCACTCCCGAACTCACTGCTATCACGCTACGACCACCCCATTCCCACTTCGGAGACGCTCCCGGAAACTTTGGGACCACTGACGACTCGCCCCTCACACAACGGTACCGTGCACTGCGCTCTAGGGATAGGTATACAAGACATTACCGCCCTACTACCGGCTGGTACCCATCAGCGTGCTGTTGCGCGTGCCGGGACGCGCAATGCACGACAAGGCGGGCAAAGGGCGCGTGGGCTTCCGGCGCGGGCGGTACGTCACATCTCCCTCGACGTGGTCCTTCCTCTCGCGAGAAAGAATACTTACCTCCGCGAGCGAGCTTGGAGCTCGCTCGCGGGTGGCGAGCAACAAAACAAGTACATATCAAGAAATAGAATCACACTGACACGAATACATGGCTCATCAGTGCCCCCTCCCCGTTGGCCGCGACGCGACTTTTCAACCAAACCTCCTCCAAGAAACTTTTCCTCCAAGTACACCTCCCCGTCTTCCACCTAGCCCCTCGCCCCGCGCTCAAATATCCACCAGTCCCATGCTGTCGGCCTCACCGCGGCCCAATGCCGTGGACTGTGCACAGAATATGGCGGCGAAGAAGCGACGCACTCTGGTGCACACGGAGCGACGCGCGAAACGACGCGAACGCGGTGCTGTCCCGCCGTACGCGCCGTCGCGGCCGCTGCGCCCTATCCCTCCCTCGTAGTGGAAGCCTTGCCCGGAGACGATTGGGTATGCGGTCTGCAGGGGCAGAGGCATGTAGTAGAGCGGGGGGAGGTTGCCGTGGGCTGGTACAACGACAAGGAGGGCCACCGCAGGGTAGAGGAATAGTGGTTGGTTGTAGTTGATGTTATCCTGAATCCACTGATTGTTGTAGTGGTTCGACATTGCCTTGATGCGAGGGCGTCAGCATTTGTGAGGTTGAAATGCTACAAAAGACTGACACGGTGTTTGGATGATGAAAGCGTGAAGGTCGAGTTCGCCGCGACCGCGAGCACTTAGTCGCGTCGCGCTGATGGGTACCAGCCGGTAGTAGGGTGGTAATGTCTTGTATACCTATCCCTAGAGCACAGTGCACGGTACCGTTGTGTGAGGGGCGAGTCGTCAGTGGTCCCGAAGTCTCCGGGAGCGTCTCCGAAGTGGGAATGGGGTGGTCGTAGCATGATAGCAGTGAGTTCGGGAGTGATCCAAACTAGGAAGGACGAGGAAGTGTGGGGATGTTACGATCTGCGGGGTGTCGAGTGGTCGTGCAACGTAGGCAAAGTCGAAGTTGAATGCCGTGGTTCCGAAGTGCCGAGGTGATGGAGTCGAAGTGCCGAAGTGATGGAGCCGAAGTGCCGAAGTGATGGAGCCGAAGTGCCGAAGTGATTGGGTCGAGGATGGAGTCGAAGTCGAAGTTGAATGACAAAGGAGGGTACGAAAGGCGAATACGATACGTGCGTCAAAGGCGAAGTCGAAGTCGGAGTCGAGATCCGAAGTCGAAGTCAAATACTATACGTGCGGCGTGCGGCGAAGGCGAAGTCGAAGTCGAAGTCGAAAGGTGCAAAGTCAGAAACGCTTTGACAATGCGAGAGGTCGAGGAGAGTCTCTAGCGTGAGTCTCACTATGAGGGGGAAGAAGGGGGCATATGATATGATGCAGAATATTGTACTGACAAGTCCTATATATACTACGAGTGAGTCCGAAGTAATATACAACCGTGCGAACAAACAAGAGCATAAGTAGAACGAAACACGAAGCAAGTGGGTCAAGATCACAAGAAATGAGTAAGTCGCAAGCAAACGGTAAGTCGAACGCCATTGCTAGGAAGCCTGAGAAGAGTAGTCATGAAACCTAAGACAATGAAACATAAGGGACTCCACAGTGGGAATGTGCGCCTAACTTCGGAACGCGTTCCGAAGTCGCTGCGGCTATCGTCCGAAGTTCCGAAGTATTGCGTTGCATAGCGGTTCGACGCAGCTAGAAACACAGCGAACCACATTTGGAGGGCTCGAGGTAGGGTCGGAATGGAGGGGACAATACTGGGAACAAGGGGGCAATGTTCTGGAGTGGATATGGCCTAGATGCGGCATAGCCCAACAATCTGTGAGTGTTTCGACTCTGGATCACGTTTGGGGCCTGTCTGATGATGATGGGCTTGTGAAGTCTGGACCGAATCACGTGCGGGCGCTTCGGAAAGATCCGTGGAGGCTGTGCTAGCGGGCCGAGACCGGTGCGAGTTCGGAATCCGAAGTCACGCAACTTCGGAAAGTTCCGAAGTGACTGGGTTGAAACCTCTGAAACTGCTGGCCAAATTCCGAAGTCAGGTGACTCTGAAGCGAAACTCTCGACTTGACGAAAGTTCGAAAATTGAAGTGAGATCTCCGCACACCGCAGAACCAGGCGTATCAACGCGCACCGCGCTCGCGCTGCCGGGACAGCGCACGCCCTTCCTCCATGAGGTCCGCGGCTGGCGCGCGTCCGTAGCTGACTCCGCCGCCCAGGCGTGGTCATCAAGTGCGGCAACTCCTCAATGTGCCCGTCGATCCGCGTGGCGTGCTCAAGCTCATCCGCACGATCGAGCGCGAGACCAAGGTCAGCGAGGAGGCGCGCACTGGCGCGGGATCCGCAGTTTGGGCGGCGCCGTGCAGCGCACGAGCGACGAGGACTCGCCGAGCGGGACAGGCAGCAGCGGGAGCGGGACGACCAGCGCGCTCGACGACGTTGTCATGAAGCACGCGCTCGGCGAGCACCCGTGCTGCTCCACTGCTCGGCAGGCATGGGCCAGGCGCGTTCGTCGCGGTCGACGCGGTGCTCGACGGCGTGCGCCGCAAGGGCCTGCTCGAGACGAAGGCCGCAGTGGCCACGGGCAATGCTGGTTCGCAGGAAGCGACAGCGGCGCGAGCGCCAGCGGGGTCGGAGCGGGAACGACGCGAGGGGGAGCGGGACCAGCAAGTACTGAGGCTGCAACGCACCTTGTCCTCTCACACCCGGACGCCGCCATGGCGCCTCGCGGGCATGTACGCGACCGCGCCCTTCACGCTCACAAACTCGCGGACGCCGTGCACAGAGTTGGGCGCATGCCCCGGGAGAACGAGCACCCCAAACGGGAATGCCTCGCCGACAAGCTTGAGTGCGGCGCTCGTGTTCACAGCGAACACAACGAGGTGAAGACCGCCGCGCGGGCGGTGTCCACCAGCAACACCGAGAGCTTCGGGAGAGCGACGGATGCTGCGCCCCTCGACAAGATTCCATCCAGCGGACGCAGCAGCCATGCTAGACCCAAAGCCGCAGAGAACCGCAGAGACCATGGCCACGAGCTCCTGCATCGATAGTGGGGCATGGGGTTGCGTCTTGAGAACCCGCGCCGAGGCGGACCAGACCAGCGCGGCTGTGGGAGGTTCTGGTCGCTGTACAAGGTTGAATGCGCGCAAAGTATATCGTCTTGAACGTCCATGTGCGCAGCGCGGCAGCAAGCCGTCTTCCTATGTAAGCCCGGTAGCCACCTCTCCAGATCACGGACTCACCGAAGTGTAGCGGGCGATGTTATGTGCGGACTGCCAGATGGTATGCCAGCAGTTCTGTTGAGTTTCGAACACGATTACTTAAGCATACCGCTGGGCAGTTCTCACGCTGCGGGCTTTGCGCAGAATTCATAGAAACAGATCGCAGGTATGGACAGCGTATAAAATAGCTAATTACTGCCATCGCAATGTCTTTTGACGAAACTCGACACCCTAACCCTTCCCGCTTCCTACTTCGGCTCGAGTGGATAAAATGATCATATGACAGAATCGGAGAGCGGCGAGAAAATCGTGCATGCGTGCCTGACCATGGAGGAAGAGAGGAAGAACTGCTGTCTCGGCGGTAGCGGTTGGGTGGCTGGGGGGAGGAGGGGGGGTGGGGGAGCCACTCATCCTTCATCTTCATCTTCATCTTCATCTTCATCTTCATCTTCATCTTCATCTTCATCTTCATCTTCATCTTCATCTTCATCTTCCTCAAACTCAGTCTCGTCGTATGCGCCGTTTGGTAGATGAGTACTGCGAGGAGGGGCGCGATGCGGAGGGCTAGGAGACGGTATCTTCCTTTTCGTCGCGCGCACGGTATTCGGCTCTGGCTCTCCCTCAACTTCTGGAATGGTGCGCGCTACTATCAACGCCTCTTCGATGCACTCGAGGAATTGGTCGTGCGTGATGTTGCTATTGGAGATAAACCCCTCCGCTACGCCATGCCACATGTAGCCGTGCAGTTTCCTCATGCTCGGCTTCATGAAGTCAAAGTAAGGTGTGAAGTGGACGAGGAATCGCTCATAACTGTTGACGATGCCAACTTTGCGGTCGCCGTTGGTGCCGCGTCTTCCTGTGACCAATGGGAGCACCTTCGAATTCCATGCCAAGTCGACTGAACCTCCGTGGTACGCCTTCGTCGGACGCACATAGGCGCAGCAGAGGTAGGATAGGTGCCAGAATAATCTCTCGAGATCGTGGCGGAAGGTCTCAGTGACATTTTCTGGGGAAATGGCCAGCTCGATTGGTAGCGACAGCAGGTTGGTCTGGGCGATGTCATTGTACACGCGTCGTCAAGCTGAACTATGAGAGAACTCACCGGTCGGGGAGCCTTCGCCGTCTTCCTATCCGGTTGATTGGTATAGATGGCGTGGTCAAAGCTTGAGATCATCCCGCGGCCAACCTTGACAGAGGGGTGAGGTGGGCGAGATCCCTCGAGAGCCTGTACAAATGTCTCCAAGCCGAAGTTCCTGATGGTGAAGTCGCGATGAAGAATGTGCTTCTCGGTCAGGATCTTATGCGCTGAGACGTTGGTCAGTGAGAGATAAAGCGTACTCAACTGATTGTGCTTACACTCGATTACGTCTTTGAAGACATTCAAAAATTCGATCTTGGTCGTAAAGTCAGTGATCGGGAGGACGATCGAACGTGTCAAGAGCCGGCAGTGCCTCCGGTAGGCGCAGACGTCGTCGACCTCCACGACTTGCTCGTCCTTGACGACCTGGTCCTCGACCGCGACGTCCAGGTCGTCCTCGTCCTCGTCCTCGAGCTTGACCTTGACCTCGACATCGCCCGGCGCCGTGGACGTCCGGGGCCTCTTCAGCTGCGAGCGCGATCCGTACGCTGCGTCGTCTCTGTTCAGCTTCTTCTTCATCCCCTGACGGCCCTTCGACCCCTCCTCTCCTTGCTCCTCGGCTTTCTTGACAGCAAGTATTCGCTTCCGGGCGGCCATAACAGCAGCTATCTCCTCGAGCACCTTGGCAACATGCTCCTGACTCGGTGGAGAGCGACGCTTCGCCGCTAACACGGTGTCGGATGGGTAATCGTCCAGAACCACTTCCTCTTCCTGAAGACCGCCTTCTTCGTCCTCTTCCTCTTTGTCCTGAGGGCCGACGAGCACCGGTACTCGAGCGCCGGCCGCCCTGGCTGCTACAAGAAATGATCCGTTGAGGTGCGTACGGCTCTGGTCGGGATAGGAGTCTCTGAGCGTGTAGGTTTTGCAATCCTTCTCGACGACGTATGCCCAAGAAGCCGGCCCGTGAAGGGAGGACTCGTTGTAGAGCGTGTAACGGAATTTGTAATACTCGCCCCGGTACTTGACTTTTGCGATCTCGCCTGTTGACGACCATTCGACCGTCTCGTCGATACCCAAGTACCGATCTGGCGCGTAGATGAGGGTCAAGAGGAGGCGAAAGAGGCGATCATTGTCGTTGGAGTATCTGTATTGGACTCTGCCGTTGCGATCAAAGATGTCAATTTGGATAAAATGGCCAGAGATTGAGATTGCGAGCACGAAGGATCGGCCAAGCTGATGGTCCAGGATCAATTTTGCTTTGTGCCGTATAGTTTCCTGGATGCGATGTGGAATATCAGCAGACCGTGTGAGCTCCACAACCGCTGCGTTTTGCGACCACTTGAATCGGCCAGTGCGTTCAACCTCGCCGTACAATTCAATCGGTATGGGAGCAGCGTCTGGTTTTTGGACGTCAATACCCTCCGGCGGCTGGTCACAGTATCGTGACGTGATTTTGCGGCGGGGTGTCTAAAGGACGTTTGAGCAATATCCGGCAAAATGAAAGGACTACGCACCAGTGCGTCGCCGTCAAGCGATCCGATTGCCCTGGTAATACCGTCGCAATATGCTTCAAAACTTCGCTCCGTGAACTCCGCGAACGACTTTGCATAGATCTGCAGCTCCTGGTTCCCCGCGACTGCGTTATATAGTCTGGTGTATTGACCGCTGGGAAGTGTCTCCACAAAGGCCGTGGCTTGCTGGTCGACGCCCATGTTCTTGACGGCCGGTAACTCGGTCGAATCGAGCAGAGCAGTCATGTTCACGTTTCCCTGGCGTAGTCTGTCAATATGACCCTGATGGCTCGCCACGTCACCGGAATGCTCTTGAGGTGAGGCTTTGTGAGGCTTGATGATCGTCTGCGGTTCTACCGGCGGTTTGACGATGGCGACGGCGGTATTCGCGCGGCGGTGGGCGGCGGCAGCTTGCTCGGACTGCTCGGTCGCTGCGATGGCTAGGTTCTGCGCAACGGCGGCAGCGGGGGGGGCAAGGGGGACTGCAGCGTATTGGTCGTTGTATGGCACCGAGTCGGACAATTCGGTTACATAGGTGGGAACGCGTGAAGGTGCCCACGGGCCACGACGCTCGTACACGTCCTCTTCCTCTTTCCTCCTCTTCCTCTACCTATTCCGAATTCAAAACGCACAAGACTGCGTCCGCCCGCCCCTCCGACTGTGTGGCCGCTTCCACTGCACACATACTGATCAATCTTCCCTCCGACATTGCCTGAGTCTGCCTCCAAGCTCATAGTAGTATTACGTGCGTTACATTATACGCTTCACCTGTGCGTTTTCATCTTTTTGTGCAGGTCATGGCAGAACGGCCTCGCAAACGACGGGCCCGGGTCGATACAGAGGAAACCCTTACAGAACGCCCTCGCAGGAGGATGAGAGCCAACTTTGAAGAACTGCCTCCACGCGGTGGACGTTCCGAAAACCTCCAAACACCCAGTGCCAGGGAGCTGCGGCTGCGCCGCCGCAATGAACGTGCCGAGAACCCCGCCTCGACCGCACCTCATACGACTGGTGATGTCCCGCCGTCACATCCCGCGCCACCACGCTCCCTCTGGTCGCAGCCCATTCCAGAAGAGGACGAGCAGTCCTCGTTGTTGGCGCCGACCCTGCCTTTGAATCTTACCACAGACGGTTTATCGCTGTGAGTGCTCTCTCTCGTTCAGCTGCCTTCAGATCGCCGACGCTGTGCACGCAGCTACGGCCCCACCAGCATATTTCACTTAGCTGGAGTCGGTAATCCCTCGGCATCTGAACCGGCCCCGCCTCGTCGCAGCAGCAGCGGTGTTCGCGGCGGCGGTCGTGGTCGCGGTCGCGGTCGCGGTCGATATGTCGGATCAGGATACCGGAAGACGTACAATCAGTATGGCGGCATGGCCCCACGACGTCAACTGCCGTTACCAGCCGCGACCGAGCGTGAACGTCATCCAAAAATCCCTCCACAGCCTCCAGGACCGGTGAAGAAAGACGACAGGGACTCTGGCGGTGCAGGAAAGAAGCTGAAAGGCATATTTTCCGGCCTCAAACGCCGTTTGTTCGCCTCGTCTCAAGCCGGCCGCGGCAAACAACACCCCGCTGCCAGTTCGTCAGAGACTGTCATTGAAGCACTCGATAACATGCCGGTACTTCCCAGTCACGCTCCAGCTCGAGCTGTTTCGATGGAGGTGTCGTCTGCGGACGAGTCAGATGTCGATGGCTCGATGCCCGCGGCAATGGTCTCTAGAACAACATTTATGTCCGCATCCGAGGTGTCCTTCAAGTCGGTCAACACCCTTTCCTCGAGAAAGTCGAAGATGAACATGTCCCGAGTTCCCCCAGGAACGGCGTTCTTGCGGTGACTGTCAATGTCGTTGTCCTGGGACCACTCGAGACATCAATATTTGCGTCGTGGGTCAATAGGCAGAAAGCGCTCCGGGCGCAGCCACGCGGCGGGCGCTTCCTTCAATCATGATGAACTCTTTGGTTTTCGACCTTCCTCGTGCTTCGGACCCATGACAATCCATCAGCCGCTTCTCACGCTGCCTCTCTCTTCGTGCCCACCGTATCACACTCCCCTGTGTCCCTGTCCACTGCTTGTGCATACACCTCGCGTAGCCGTTTCCTGCTCTCACACAAACCATAACATCCCGCCAGCCAACCTTTCCAAGTCGCCGTTATCTCCTTGTGTGCTATCTTCACGCGTGCGCCCTCTATTCTCTTGCCAGCCTCAGCTATTAATGCAATTCGCACAGATCATGACAGACCTTTCCCGCAAGCGAGCAGCGGATTCAGATGATGCGCTCACGCCGCGCCCTCAGAAGAGGCTAAGAACCAACGTAGACCACCCCCGTACGCCCACTCGCGTGCCCGAGCCGGTCATACGAGGACATGAAGCGACTGCTCGACCTCCCAGCGCCAGAGAGCAGCGTTTACGCCGCCGCGATGTCGCGCGTGGACATTACGATCGGCTCGCCTCGACTGCGCCGTGCCGCGAGGGTTCACATGTCCCCTCGGATTCCGGATCCGGGGCGCCCAATTCCCTAGTGTCCATCATCGAAGAGGACGGATAGTTTCCCTCGTTGGCACCATCCCTGCACCTGCAGACGATCTCATCAGCTGACTCGCCATCGTGAGTGTGTTCTATCAATTGCTCCCAGATGACCGACGCTGAACGGACTTGCTTCTACAGGGTCACCCCTCGTCTCGGGCGTGGTCGACCTCCCGGGGCGAAGACTAAGTCAGATTCTCCAAGGCCGCTCACACCCGAAAAGAAGAAGCGCGGGCGTCCTGGAAAGACCGCTTCCCAGTCTCCGGGTGTGTTGAGCAATGTCGACAAAGATCCTGGTGGGCCAGGCAAGGCGCGGAAGGGGTTTTTCTCTGAACTCAAGCGCCGTGCCCGCCTGCCGTCGTTCACGTCATCTCGACGCAGCAGCCGCGGCACACTCGACTCGGGATCCAGTCCCATTTCCACCGTCCACGACACTCCACGACAGGCGCCCCCGCGTCTGGGCGACCTTCCTGCGGACGATTACCAGTGGTCTGCAGATGAATCAGGCACTGAAAGTTTTGTGCCCGCGGTGACAGGCTCCAGAACAACCTTCACATCCGTATCTGAGGTGTCGATTAAGTCGGTCAACACCCGCTCCTCAAGAAAGTCGAAGATGAACATGTCCCTCGTTCCACCAGGAACGGCGTTCTTGCGGTGAACCGAGGCGCTGTTGATGAGGAATCGATCGGACATGATAGAGAGAGTCAGTATTCGGGACATGTAGCAGGTATATATTAGATGGAAATTCAACGAGTTCACTTTTTCGAACAGTTGTGCATTTTCTTGTGTTCCTTCCAGCCCTCTATCTGACATTCCTTGTTGCAGAAGAACGCCCGCCCGCCGCATTTTCCTACCCGAGTTCCACTTGTCAGCACATTTCTCAAAGGCAGGAAGTATTCCGCTCTGACCTGCGCACTTCTTCCACTGGCCCGCATTCCCGCACGAAAAACATCGCTGCCACGGGCCGGCTTTTGCCGTCCGCGCCTCCTCCTCGATATCGACGCCCTCGAAGAACCCGCCCGGCACGTCGAGCTTCAGCTGCCACAGGTCGCCGAAGCTGCGCGATATCGGGTGCTTGCGGTTCGGCACGAAGTCCGAGTTTGTGTACCCGCCAAAGAGGAAGACCTTGCCCGATTCGGGGTCGGACACTAGGTGCGACAGCGCGCGGTATGTCGGGAAACCTCTGGTCAGGACCTGCTTCCATCGCGGCGGCGAGCCGTCGGCGGGCGCCGGGTCGAGCATGAAGGTATCCGCGTAATAGGTGAATTGGAACAGGCCTTGGTCGGGGAATACAGTCGGCACGTTAGGGCAGTACCCGCCGAACACGAATGCCTTGTCCAGTTTCGTATTCTGTTGGCGCGTCGTCAGACATAACACACATGTACTTAGCATGTTCAAACTCACGTATGTGCTTGCGAGTTCCGACCGCGGACTCGGCGGGTTGCCCGCTATCCTCTCCCGCCGCCAAGACTCTGCCGCGATGTCCCAGCTCCAGCAGTCGTCGAAGCCGAACCCAATCTTCGCCCCGTTTGGCTGTCCCCGGTCCTGCGCGCCCGCGCGGTCAGCTTCCCCGTACAGTAACCACAGGCGTTCTCCTTTTCCGTCAACCCACAGCGCCGCGTGCCGGCGTGGCCCCGGCGTGGTGACATCTGGTACCAAAGGACCCGTCGTCCCAGACAGCGTGCGCCACAAGAGCGTCTCCAAATCAAGCTCGATGAGCAAGTTGTTGCCAATCGTGTTCGTGTAGTATGTCCCGCCGAATATGTACAGCTTCCCGCGCACGATGGCCATGGAGTACTCTGAGAGCTCAGAGCTTGGGTATGGCCAGTACTTCGGGTCTCTGCCAGACCACTTCGTCGCGATCTTACCCCACTTTTCTTCCTTGAGGTCGAAGTAATGGAGCTCGCGCTTGCCGGAGAAGAGGTACGCGCGGTCGGTCGCGTCGTCCAAGCGCATTTGCCAGGCAGCTATTGTGTCGGCCCTCGGTCGACGCGGAGGCTGAGGGAGGGTACGCCACGCATCCAGCTCGTTGAGATCGATGCATTGAAAGTCGTTGTAGTATGGCCCCAGGGCTTCCTTCATCCCGCCGCACACGTAGAATTTGCCTAATCGCAGGATGAGGACGAGAGAGCAGATCATGTGCACTAGTCCTACCTTTCCAAACAAAGCTGGAGAACGCTTGGCGTGGTTGTATGGAAGTTCCAGGTCTTTTCAGCTCGATCTTCTGCCAGCTTCCGAGGACCTGCAGCGTTGGTTGCGTGACCTGCCACTTCGCTGTAATCTGCGGGTCGGGATGCCGATTGTGTGCCCTTTGAACAGTGCGGTCCATAGGTACAAGCTGCTGCAAAGCCTGTTTGTTGAGCGGTGGGTGGTCCGGGAGGGATATGATATTGATGGACGCCGTCCAGAGACGGTGCGTGGCAGCGGCGGTGTTTCCGAGGGAAAGGAAGACGTCAGACGAGCGGGAGAGCGCTCTCAGGCGGTGGGTGAAGTAGTCTTGGCTTTGAAGGTTGAAGTCGAACCAGTCTATTGAGGACATGAGGAGATAATGGAGCCGACGGTACGGCATACGCACCAAACACGGGGGGATCTTTTTGGATGAAAGCATTCTTGCAAATGACGTTCACCTCTTCAAGCCATGCCAAGGCCTGAGTTCAGAGTCAGGATGCCACCTGCGGTTTGTACGATCGAGACCGACTTCGCACCTTTTCCACCTCGCCCGAACCAAGGCAACATTGGGCAATATCGTCGCAGAGGCCCATGACGGCAAAGAGACGATGGTAGTCAATTGCCGAGTACTTCTCCAAGCGTACGCCGCCTTGAATCCTCGCGTCCTGCGGTAGGACAACGTCGTCGCCAACGATGGTATTGACTCCCGCGAGAAACTTCTCCTGCGCATCTGCATACCGTGCCGCCTTGAGGAGCCTTATGCCTTGGTCGCGCACATCGCTGACACCAGAAACAGCGAAAGACGAGACGCCCGCTAACGAGTTGGCCATCATATTCTGCAATGACTGAAGCAGCCCTGCAGGAATATCGCCCCCGAAGTTCAGCGGGTCCATCGGAGTGACAGTGGTCTGCCACTAGCGACCTTGAGAATTCAGAGAAATCTGTTGCAGGAAGGCGGTGTGCTGCGAAAAGGTTGTTGGGGATTCGAAGGGGGTTTGGCGCGGCGGCCAAAACCGTACATGGCCTACTATGTATCTCCCACCGTGACCCAGCGACGTAACGTTACTACCTTTGTCCAAACTTTTCGCGCATGCGCTCGATGAAGGCAAATTGTGGTTCACCGACTGGAGGGCTGCAGCGCGGTCGGGGACTTGTCATGAAGGTTGACGATGAACACGAGCGCTCATTCGAAGCAGGTGAGCGTCAACCATGCACTGGCGTTTGGATGGGATGATGTCGCCTTTTGCTTCTGCACATTCCAACAGCCAACTCTCTCCAAGGACATCAGCTTGCTTAGACGATCTTTTTCCTCGCCAGTGCTGCCCCTGTTGCTCTCTTCGCTCGTGTTCGTGGCCCCGGTTGCCTAGCGCGCGTTCCTCCAGAAGTTTCGGGACCTCACAAGTGAATGCTCCTCTGGTATGTTTTTCTCTCGCCTTTCCCTGCTATCCACGGCTCATTTCGATTTCAGCCACGACGTTATAAATGGCAACTGTCGAGCAGCGTAAGTAGTAGCGAAGGAAGTCGCATTGGTTCCTCATTTGACCCTCGCGACGTAGTATCCGGATCCATCATCGAACAGAGCACGCAGGCACCTCAGACCACCTCTCCTGCCACTCCCGAGCAGAGGCCTGGCTCTCCGTCGCACCGCCCAGCGAACGTACGGACGCCGCGCGATGGAGTCCTTTTCGATGTGCAACCAACGCCAGAGACTCTGCGCGGTAGGCGGATCCAGCGAAGGCTCTCTCAAATCACAGAAGAAGATGGCTACGACTCGACTATCTCACGTTTAAGTTCCTTGAGTCCGACCCGGACGACGGTCATCCAGTCCGCGCTGGAGACGCCCTTTCGGACACACGCAGCCTCAGGGCTTACTAACCTTATATCCCTGGGATTTCGACCTACTAAGACATATTCAAGATCTTCTGGCCGGAACCGTCATCATTCGCATGAGGCTCAAAGTCAAAACAAATTCAAGGCCATCATCACGGGTCTCGTGCGGGCGACGCTGACACCTTTCAAACGCGTGCTAAGGCGCAAGCACTTCTCTAGCGCTGATATTGAGACCCGGGACAGGTCACCGGTCACTCTAGTGGTTGGTGATGCGAGCGTTTCACCGATACTAGTTCCAGGGATTTCGGGTTCGTCAGACCTCCTGTGAATTTCAGGTCTTTTGCTGACAGCTGCCCAGACTCACCAGCGAGCTCGCTGCCAGGCTCCGCGTTGGACTTGAATTACGGGTCAACCTATCCGCCCGAAGCCGCCATCCATGGCACAGGCTCAGAGTCAAAAACTACGATCGCATCGTCGACGGGGGTCTCGTACATTTCCAGGCACACGACGAATTCGTACAAGGACAAGATGAATCAGTCGATCCTCGCGCCTGGCACACCGTTCCTGCGATAGGCGGCTGATTTAAAATTGAAGAGGCTAGAGAAGCTGGATAAAACATGTCGGCTACGTACTGAATGACCCTCCCCGGCGCTTCCCTCCGATCCTAGCAGTTCAGAGAGGCGCTTTACTCTCACCTTTCACGGACAGGTTTCCCAGCCCTGGCTTATCGGATGCGCCAGTATATAAAACGTCAGTACTGCGCCTTCTTCGCCTCTTCGAAAGACTCCCAATCACTGTATTCGAGGCGTTGTCCGTCCTTCGTATCAACGATCTCTGCCTCCACATACAAGCATCCACATGCGTGAGTATTCCAGCTGTCTTCGTATGCTCTCAACCAGACCAGGCAGCAGCGGCCATCAGATCAGCGAAGCGCCGCCTCGAGGACGAGGGCTCCGAGCAGCCTACAAAGAGGCAGGCCATTGAACAGAACTCCGATGTCGAGCAAATTACTGCTTCAGACGGTCACTGCGACGCCGAATCGAGTGTACCAGAGTGTACCGGTGGACCCCCTCAGCCACATCCCTCGCCATCTGCTACCCCAGCATCTCAATCGGCTGCAGGACATGCACAGCGCCAAACTCCCTTTCCCCGTCTCCTTCCTCTTCCCGACATCGCGGAGGAGGATGAACTTACGACGGGCCAATCCACACCCTTTCTGTCCTCGCATCACTCAAAGTACGAGCATGAGGTCTTGCACTGCTACTTCAGACCCCTACTTCGCTCGCGGGGCAAAAAGTCCCAGCAGAAAGACGGATCTGCCCCATCGACCGCTTCCGATACCGTCACACAGACAACGTCCCCGTCCCCGTCGCCGCGGCAAGGTCTTCTGAAAGGAGTTGTGTCGAGTTTTGCGCGTCGGGCGAGCCAACCGTCGCGCCGCCAGCGTCAATCGCAGTTCCAAGCGCCCTTGGATGCCATGACCTCCCTTCTGAAGGCCCAGCCTCTCGATTCAAACCAGATGCGACCTAGCGCATCGAAGGGCAGAGAAGCTGCAGTCCTCCAGGAACATCATGTCTCGGAGCCCCCGGCCGACTCTCCACAGTATTCATTGGACAGCGCGTCGCAGGACCACAGGATGTACGCGGAGGGCGAGACGTTGATGGAAGGCCGTCTTGAGACGGGCTCAATAATGACGATCAACACGAGTGCTACTACAGCATCAGTCGCGTCGCAACACAAGTCGTTCAAGTCTGTCGATTCGCGCAAGTCGAGGATGAACATGTCTATCGTTCCGCCGGGGACGCCTTTCCTGCGGTAGCGAAACGGCGGACATGGCGCTTCGAATGTACGATCATCAGACTTACGGTTTCCGGCGCAATCAATTTCGGTGGTTCAATTAGGAGGCATCGCCTCGACTCGTCATTTGATGTACGATACTCTGAGTAGTATGAGGCTCTGTCTTCCTCCACGCTGGTGACGACTGGTGACGGTGGGGACGCTTGTGAGCCTGTGAACGTCCTGCCTGCGCTGTGTGCTTTCCCACTGCCACGCTAGCCGGGCATTCTGCTCCGAACAGGCAATGCCCGACACCGTCGTGGGCGCAGGACGTCGGTGTAGTCGCTGGACCACTGCACAAGGAGCTTATAGAAGATCCACCCGACGCGCTTCCCAGGAGAATGAATTTTCATCACAGCTGTCTGCAGCCCGCTGCACCCTTCTCTTGCGCTTGCTCCAGCTGCCCGCACCCCATATCTTACCACGAAGCTTGAACTTTTCGACCTCCAAAGGACGGCGACATGTTGATCCCAAAACCTTCGGAATCTGTCTCTCGCCGACTGTTACCCGCGGTGGACGATGCTGCGAATGTTCGCCGGTTGGGATACAAGGTAATACATTCAAACAGGTAGAGATCTTTCATGAAGGAAAATTGGCGACCATATTGATTTGAACCATGGCTAGACATGCGTTCGGGCACTAGCAGGAAACACGGTGCACATCGCGGGAAGAACAGATTGTAAGACTTTACGATTCCCTGAGTTTACGAAGTTGAATCGTTTACTAGGGTGTTTTTCGGGGTCGTGCCTGCATCTATTCGGTCATGGTCGCCGGGTGCCGGTTTGATCCCCGGTTTGATTGCCGTTGCCTTTTCGGATTTGCTTATTGACTATCTTATAATCTATCACACTTGGTTCATTCATCCTGACTTCCACCAGCACCAGCACAAGTCCCGTCCCTTGTCTATGCTCTGTTCAGCACCTACAGCAATTATTATCTATGGATAGACTGGTGACCAGCTGCAAAATCGCAGCGACGAGCGAGCTGATGGGAAGTTTTCTGTGACACACCTTCGGCGTCTTCCGGTGGCTACGCCCGGCCCGCTCGTTCGGCCCCCTGCCGATGCCTTGCCAACAGGCTCGCGCGTCCCCTTCGAGTTGTCCCTCTCGCCCACGACTCGCGTCCACGTCGCTCCACATCCCATCTCCTCGACGTCTCGCGCACCTGCCATTAAGTCCCAGCGCATCACCATGCACTGCTGCAGTCTGCGCGCCGTCGACCAAGCATTCTGCGGCACAGCCATGATTGGCGCCCTGCGCACCGTCGGGGGTGGGCGCGACAAACCAGCGGGCTGCGGGACACCCTCCTGCACCTGCTTGGGTCGGATTTGGTGCGTCATATTAGTGCGCAGTTGGCTGTGCAATCAAGCTTACGCTGCTCTAGCCTAGCCTTGCTGGACGCAGACAACGGGTCCGACCCGCTCGTCGACGCGTCCACTCTCGCCGCGCATCTGCGCTTCGTCTTCCACCCGACGCTCCAGCACTCGATACCCCTGCGCCTCCTTCCCCCGCAGCACGCGCACCTCGCTAGCCTCCCCACCTGCGCTCACCGAGCTCACAAACCTTGCGCTGTTGGACGACGCGTCATGCATCTGCGCAATCAGCACAGCGCGCGCCCTGTCCTCCGCGGCCGACACCAGCACTGTGCGGGACGCGTGTCGGGAATTCCACAGATCGTCCGTCACTGGCGAGCGGTACACAGACACCGTGTCCATTGCTGGCTTGACCGTACGTTCGCAGCTCTTTGCTTGCTGAGAGTCTATCTGACGCATTGTTTTCTGCTGTAGGCCACGGGTCAGACCCTCGGCTCCGCGAAGACCTTTTCTACGGGCTTCGATAGCTCCCAGTTCCCTGCGGATGGGCTGCTCGGCATGACGTTCCAGTCGCTCTCGGACTACAACACCAACCCGCTCTTCCAATCGCTCATCGCGGTGGGTATCGGCGGCGTCAACGACCAGCTGTACTCCGGAGACTTCACCACCATCGACGTCTCCACGGCGGTCAGTATTTCGCCACGCGAATGTGATCGTGATGCTGATGCTTATGCGGTCGCTGCGCAGGTACTGGCAGACGACCTTCGACAGCATCTCTGTCAACGGCCAGCAGGTCGTGGACAGCACCGCGGCCATCATCGACACCGGCACCACGCACTCCTCCACCGCCATCGCGGCACTCTACGCGCAGATCAGCGCCGCCCAAGAGGATGACTCTCTCGGCACCTGCCTCTACAGCAGTGCGTATTCCCCTCGTATGTGCGCCGCATTGTCGGTGACGCCGCGTGCACAGTCCCGTGCTCGTTCAACACACATGAGGACCTGCGGGATGCGTCGGCGTGCGATGCGTGGCGCCGTGCGCGCGTTCGCTCGGGACATGGGGGTGAGTTCTTCGTTCGTCTTGTGGGATGTATCTTCTGATCCCAAGTCGACTAGGGTATTTGTGGCTTGAGACGAGAGCCGACGAGCTCGACTTGCTCATCGTGAAGGCGCCGGCCCCCCGTCCCAACCTTGAGCTCATCTCGCAGCCCGAGATCGGCACGGACCCGGGCGGGTGGTTCGTCCACCGCGCGCAGTACATCCCGACGCACCTCACCCTCAGCGAGCGCAAGTTCCTGCGGCTGCTCGATGCGGCACTCCAGGTGTCCGAGTACCCAGACAAGATCGACACCATCGGACTCGGGCTGAGCAAGGCGAAGCGCGTTGTGTACCAGATTCGCGAGCTGTGCGCGATTCTGTCGGGGCTTATGCTCGCGGCAGACTACAAGCAGGGCCAAGAGCTGTTCGCGGAGCGCGACGTCCACGGGAACGAGGAGTTCTATCAACGGATATTCGAGCTAGGGCGGCGCTACAAGATTACGAACCCGGACAAGATGCGTATTACATATGGGAAGCTCATATACCTGCTGCAGGTGCGTCTACATCGACAGTCTCGTGTGGGCCGACAATATTGACGCGCGCCGTAGGACAGTCAAACACCAGAAGTCAAGGACATCCTCGGTTTCCCTTGCGTCGCCCCCATCAACACCGTCTACACGCTCCTCTACGTGCACGGAGCGCTGGACATGCTGCACGACTCCCCGCTCATCATTGTCGCGACGCAAGAACTCACCTCGATCAACCGCGGCCAATGCGAGATCCAGCGCGACATCAAGGCGAAGGAGCGCGCGATCGAGACGCTCTCTTCATGTTGGGTGTCGGTGGACCTGTCCAAGGACACGGTGCAGCAGGCGCTGTACATGCCACATCACTCGCACGCGCTGCTATTCCACCCTTCCCTTACGCCAAGTCGCCAACGCGCGCCCTTCCGTACTCGCACCCACTTCCACACCACGTCACCCCCGCGCTCGTCATCCCTACCCTTCCGCCCTTCGTGCGCCTCGTTACCTACCGCCCAGCCCGGCGTGACAACCATCCAACATTGACATTCCGCGCCCCCTAGCGTCTTCCCGGCCCCGACTCGCAGAGTGACAGCTCCGCGGTAAGTTTAGCAGCTCGTCAGAGATTTGGCGCACGTCTCATGATCACCCCTCGCCCCCGTCAGCTTATCCTTCATTCACCCGCGGCGCTCGAAGACTCCGGCCTCCACCTTGGACGCCGCAGGCACGTTGCTCTTCATGTCTATCAACACGCACCTCGTCAACCCCGCACGATGACCTTGAGTCACCCCACACACAGTGTCCGCACGCCGCACACCGTAATTGCCACTTGCGAGCACGATGCCCGACAAGTCATCCACCAGCCCCGCACGCCGCACCTGCACGCCGCGCCTCGCCCTCGTCGTCCGACGTGCCGCAAAGTGCCGCGGGCCTTCACTACCGCCCCTCGCTTGCCAGCCTGCGCATTCGCCAATGCACAGCGACGCCGCGTGAGGCGCGCTGGATGACAAGACGCGCCGCGCGCAGTGACTAGTGACTCCCAGTGTCAAAGGCCCGCGCGGTGGGATCTCCTGCGCTGAATGAGAAGACACGCCTGCGGCTGAGCAGACGGCGATCAGCAGCGACAAGCCGTGCACGCAGTTGTACTCACTTACTCGTCATGGTCGAGCACACGAGGTACGCGCGTCTATTTTCCCTTTTCGATCACTAACACTCACTTTGACGCTAAAGCCTGCCGCTCCGCTCACTTGTCGCCTTGACGTCGTCCGGCATCCTGCGTACTGGCACGGTGCAACCTCACCTTAGTTCAATGAACGTGGACAAGCCCGACCGCGCTGTCGTTGCACAAGTCCGGCCGCGCGTGCCTCAGAAATCCGCGTTGCAGGCAAGCCGCGCTGATCGACGTGATCACCCTCGTCCGCCCCTTGTACCGCGCCCGTGCGTACTCGCCCATGCGGTTCTGCGTTGGCGATGACTAGGCTGCACGGGTACGTCGTCATCGCGCCGACCCCTTTGTTACGATTTCACTAACGTCTTTGCTCTTAGCCACCTACTTCGAACTTGTCACAACTCCGCTGGACAACGAGATTTCGCGACAATGAAGACCACTGGCACGCAAATACACGTCGGACGCCTTCGCAGGCCATGCAGCCACCCGACGGTGACTGCGCTCACGACTCGAAACCTCTGGACGAGGCGCCCTACGACACTGTGCGACCTCCGCGCATCGTCGCGGCCATCTTTGCATCCCGCCATCTTTGCATCCTGCCAAGATACCACCGGACCGCTGGATGCGTCGCGATGTGGCGATCGCCGTACAACTCCCATCACGCCGGACATGGAAGCTGGAGCGGGCGCGCTGCGCCTAGGTACGTCCGCTGTCAACTTTGTCTTCGATTTCTTTGGCTTACCTACCTCATCTCTTTCATAATATTCAGACGTGCGGGTGCCGCCCCTGGACGCGTCATCCGGCGCATGCTTACTCGTCTGCACGACGTCAAGACGATCATGGTAGCGCACGACGCGCGGACAGGGGCCAAAGCCGAGCTTGCGACGTCGTCCCGCCGCACCAAAAGCACGCTGGACGCCCGCGCACGCTCAACTTAAGCGTGGTGGCCGTGCGCCACTTCAACGGACGCCGACGCGTTGTGCTGGCCGAGCGCCAACTCGTCATCCTCCCTGGACGAGGACCCTTCTCCTCGGCGCCGGCCCATTTTCTGGCAGCAGCGACGCCGCTGTTTTGGGGCCGTGGGATGTCCTAAAATCTCAAAAAATCACGACGTGGCGCATAATCTCAAGGGCACCCAGGGCGCGGCATAGTCTGCGCACGACTGCGCTGGAGGAGTTTCCCAAGTGCGCGTCCATCCCGTGGACGCGCACGTCTGGACATCTTCAAGATTGCCGGGCGCGCACAAATACCCGGGACGCCTCGTGGTCCATGCAGCCACGCGACGGCGCTCACGGCTCAAAAGTACAGGACGACGCGGGCAACACTGCGCGACGACGCGGGCAACACTGCGCGACGACCGCGTATCGACGCTGCGCGTAGGTACGTACCTCGTCGCGTTGTGTATAATTGATTGGACTCACCTACTTGATCTTTAGATGATGTGCTCCCGCCGCTGGCCACGTCATCCGCCTGACGCCGGCCGCCGCCAACACTCAACTTCAAGGCTCACGCACCCACCAGCGCGGCAGCGCCTGCGGCCTTCCTGGCCGAGGCACCAACTCCTTGACGCACCTGGACGACACGCACGACCGCGCCAAGACGTGCTCACCGCGAACGCGGGCATCAAGATGGCCTTCGCCAAGCAGCTGCCTGGACGACACGCGCGGACGCACGTCGGTCGCATTCAAGAACGTCGTCGGGCTGGACGTGGCGCATGCGGCATGGACGTGGACGTGGCGCATAATACGCGGGGCGCCCGCGCAGGGCCTGCGGCCTTCCTGGACGACCCCAGCGCCTCGACGCATCTGGACGAGTCTGCGGACCGCCATGGACATGGCTCTTGCGGCGACACCCACGGACGCGCGCAGCTCGAACAGCCGCGCTCACGACGTAGCTCACGCACATCGCTGGCCAGGGGCTGGACGAGGCTGCTCGCCGTGGGCGAGGCGGTCAACTTACACGACGTCGAGACGACCACGGTACCAGGCACCACGTCATCGCCGGACGCGGAGCAGGGGCGGACGCCGCCCCTGCAGCTCCTCTGGACGTCGGCGCGTTGACGCGCCTCGAAGTCCTCAAGATCGACGGGCGCGCACGACCACGGTGGACGCCTCGCAGGCCGTGCAGTTACCCAGCAACGGCGCTTCTCGAAACCCTTGGACGGGGCGCGCACGGATCGACCCACCCTCATCCTCAATACACTGCGGGTCTTGTTCAGCAGCTATTTGCTTGCAGTGTGTCTAACCAAGCGCCACCTGTGAATAGCTGCTCAGCAGTAAATGCTACTTCTTCGTATAGACTTGCAGAGTACATACATATAAAATAAGTACAACAAATTCTGCAAAATCATAGCAATGACCAGTGTTTGAGGTCTCCCGCTTGAACGCGTCCGAGTCTCCGGCGCGGACCAAGCAGTGACTAGTGACTGCTCCTTGTGTGCAGCTTCCTGGCCGTGAACGAGAAGGCCGTAAGCACCCAGTGGCAGGTGTCCCTCATTGTGCGCAACAGGTTAAATCTTCTCTTGGTGCCTACTATTCAGTCGGAATCGTACTGCCATGCTCAGCGATGGCTCTCTAAAAGCTAGTGAAATTCTTGCAGAACGAGGGTACGACAGGAAGGTAAAGATCCAGTGAGAGGAAGATGTGGTCGGACGGAGGTCGAGCTGTCGCCGTCTTCTTGAAAGTCAATTTGCAGCTCCGCTTCAGAGCGGCCCGCCGCCGGATCAACGAGCCTACGTTTGGCGGAAACAATGACTTCGAGGTTCTTGCTGCTCAACTCAAACATTCCTTAGCTTTAGCGCAGCGTTTCAGAACGCAAAGTCTAGCAGGTGCTGGATGTTCGTTCGTTACTAAGCAAAGTTCTCCACATGTACCATGCTGATTAACTGCTCGTCTAGCACACCTTGCCCGGATGCCACCCCACCTTCCATTCCCTCCGAACTAGGAAAACATTCTGTGCTTACGGATGGGCAATCGACGACAAGCTTTTCGCTCAGTACGACGAGAAACACCCCGATGAGGCGACGCTCACTGGCCCTGTACCGCGGCGCTCCCGCCGCCAGTACATCGCGACCCACATCGCCCGGAACCCGGGATTCAGTTGGTGGGCGACTTTGCTGCCGACTACCATGTCCGACTCCCATGGGTAGCCCGTGGCGATGTTGGCTCTCGTGACCAACCAAGCATATGGGACGGACTCATGCCAGTCCTGCCCGCCGGATGCGCAGCCACAGTAGTTTGCGGCGCACTCTTCGATGCTCGATGTTTAGGTGATAGTGCCATCGCTGTTTTCATCGGATCGTGTTCCACTGTCCACTGTCGCGTTCATGCAGAGTCTCGATTGCTGTACAAGACATTGCAGAATCAACCTCACAGAACTCGTTTAGCACTCGTTGACCGACGAACGAGGCTTAGTGGTATGAGAGACTACGTTTTACTCCGGCTTGCTCGTGTTGGCGTGTGGAAGAGAGAAGAACTATCCAATTCTGTCCAAGGTGTATAGAAGCCAACCGTATGGCGTTTGATGTAGCGGCGGACGCGGAAACGCGACCAAACACGCAGAATTATCCGTGTATGTAAAGTAGGACGAAGATCAAAGTCCGGTTTGAAAGAACGCAGTAAGCAAGCGAGCGACATGAGCAAGAAAAGACAGATAGGGAAAGCACACTCAGTACGATGTGCCGTTGATGAATTTGTTGTATAGCGGGCACAGCTGCCTCCAAGCCTCTGGAAGCGTGTGAGCTTCGGAGCGCGCGATGAAGGACGCGAGCAGACACGTACCAGGCGTAGGATCCTGTGCCGGGATATCTGCAATGTCCTCCGCGAACACCACGGCAAAGCCACTGAGAGTCGTCAATCTAACGAATGGATGAGAAGGATGGCGCAGACGCACGTGGTCAAGTGCCAATCGATGTGGCAGTGGAAGAACCACGGCCCCGGGTTGTCGGTGACGAAGCGGATCGTTACCTCGTCACCGGCAAGTCCTATGCTCACGACGTCTCGAATAATGGGGTTGTCGAAGTTGTACGTAGAATTCCCAGCGCTGCGTAATACGTAGAAAGCATGCTAAATGCGTCTCGTAAGAACGTGAACACTGAATGCAGCGGCGTGACATACCCCGTGAAGATGGACCGGGTGCTATGCGCGAGATGGTCGGAGTCAGTAAAGCCACAGCATCGGAGGAAAGATGCAACTCACGGGCCCCCCTATAGCTCCTCCAGGAATGACGAGGTCAATTACCTTATTCCGAGGAAGGCCATAGTAGCTGCCTTGAGGCAAAAGCTGCTGTGCTGAAGACGCCCCGCTCAAAATCTGGAGGAGCGTGGGGACCGCAGCCGGCTCATAGACGACGTCATTGACGAGGAAACGTGCAAGTGTGGCATTCTACGATTGTGGGCGCACATATGAGCGTGTGATAATGCGGGAGGAATTATTGATGAGACACACAAAAGTGGGATTGAGGTTGATCGTGACGTCAGCGCCACCGGGTACAGGCTTTCCTGGCTAGAATAATCAAAAACATATTCAGCGGAATCCTCCAGGACTATAGGAAGTGCATACCACTGGGGACTTAGCAAGTGGCTGTACCAGGACGCATTACAATCAAATCAATCAGAGATCCTAACATGAGGAACGCACGTGGAGGTTAGTTTCGACGAGCGGTAGGCGGAGGGTACTAGTGGAGGTTGGATCGTTGGCAGGCGCTCCGCGATACCTGAGAATGGCGGAATTGAGGCCACCGTCGGTGGTCTGGTTGACAGCATTGGGCTGTGATCGGATCCCTGCAACGATTCAGCAAACAGGGAGCGGTCGGGAATTCACCGCACTTACAGTAGTTTCCGACGGGCTGATTGGCATTCATCTGTGTGTGCGCTAATCAAGCCTGATGCTTCTTCTTTGGACGAGACACGACCGCTTACCACGACAGAGTAGCGCTGTCCTAGAGTCCAACTTTCAGCCCTTGCGGAAAGGGAGCAAGGCGCGTACTTACCTGCGAAGATCTGGAGGTTGTCGACGACGAGAGGCTTCACATTAGTGCCATCCACCTCGATAATTGTGAGCTGGTGGCTGTCGATGGAAAAGTTGAACGACGGGTCGCAGGAGATCTGAACAAGACGGAACCGGTAGCTGAAGTGGACCGTCAGTAAGTCCACATTATGGCTTGAACCGAACACGCCGCTTACCGCATGCCTTTGACGACGTTCACAACAGACAGCGGAACGTCCGTGGGTCCGCCGATGTAGCGGCCCTTCCCGTTGATAAGACCGGTCGTGAAAGCTCTGAGATAGCGATGTCATCATGTCGCTGATCGCGTCTAGATGTGGTTTGACTAACGGGATCGGGGGAGCGTTGTGGGACAAGTAGTGATACCTAGTGACACACGGACATCAGCCGCCGACGCTGGGATAGCTCCAATAAGAAGTGACCAACCAGTCGGCAAGTGTGATGATTGTGCTCTCTGTACAAGTAAAACGAAGTTGGCAAACAGACGGGTCATTAATCTTTGCTGTGAATGACGAACCATCGTCGACGTCGTATAGTGACTTTTGAGGATCATTTTGGTCGTACACCACAAGAGGACCTCTCAATCCGTCGCAGTATTGGTTGGAGTAGTGACTAAGAGTACAACATCAGAATAAAGCGCGACCACGCGTCCTATTGCTTACCTGTGGTACCAGAACGTGCCCTACATAAACGACCAGTCAGCTAAAATAGAGCTGGCGCTGGTAGATGCCGGGTACGCACCGCCTGGTTCCCAACGTTGAAGTCATAGAGGAAAGAGTGCTTAGGGATGATTGGGCACTGGTTCACGAAAGCACCGCCATCTGCGTAATTGGTGGTCTTTTGGAAAAGCCCGTGCCAATGCTAGTATTTGGGTACCGCTGATCAACAGCAGAATTCAAGAAGCGTAAACATCAGGACGTACGATTGACGTGGGCAAGTCCAATGAGTCGTCAGTCAGCTGGTCCTCGACATTGATCTTGATGTTGCCTCCCTGAGCGCACGTACGCAAAATAAGAACCTGAGTCTCGCGCAAATGCTGCTCATACCTTGTAGGCCTTGACGAGGGGTCCAGGAAAGGTTCCTCCCGCGAGCACAGTGCTAAAGGAGTGTGTCAGCAGCGTTCCTAGCGCCGTACAAGTTGATGACAACGTACGGGCGTTCAAAGCCATCAGGAGCGATGACCTTGTTGACAATCGCCAGGTCGCCGACAGGACCGATGGACGCGAGAGCTCCCCCGCACAGAAACGCTATGAGCACGATGAAAGAACGCGACAGCATGATCACTGCGGAGAATGTCGGAGAAAGGGAAAGGGAAAGGGAGAGGAAATGTGAGATGGAAAAGCGCAGAACATAGGCAACCGCTCTTTATACCCGCTCACGAGAGCTGGCTAGCGGGGCATCCGAGGGAAAATGGCGCTTCGCCAAGCCAGCGGGGGGCCCAGCGGCTTGCGCCAAACGTACTCGTAGCCCGTGGAACGGCATCAGTCCGAGTTCCAAAGTGAGAAATGCACCTGCCTCTTGCCCTGACTTGAGAGACAACGGTGGGGGAACGCGTCAAGCCACATACAACTGATCTCCGTGTCAAGAGAGACACCGCCATACCGGACGGGCGGGTTGCGACCCATCGAGAAACAGCAGCAAGCGCTTGCACGGAACAGGAGCATTCGGATGTTTTGCCATGTCCAGTTTTCGTGCAAAGCAACTCGAATACCCCATCGGAGAGACGCCCCATAGATGGCAATTGACAGCTATCCATACAGAACATGAGATTCGATGAATAGCAAATGACTTTGATGGTGGTTGGACATGATTCATTCGAGATGAGGCGGCGCTGAGTGCTTTGTGCTGAAGAGTGCGGATGCGAGAAGCCTTTGGGAAAGTCGAATTTGTCAGATATTTATCATTGATGACGTATGCACGTCCCACGGTGGTCAGCCCTTTGAATTGCCCTTTGTCCAGCATCCTATCCTTCATTGCGACTAATCATTGTATACGGCTGGCGAGCAACATGCAAACGGTGGTTCAGCTGTCTGGAGCTGGTTTATGCGCGCACCGCCACCGCCTCCCATACAACAAACACTAATACGATGACTTCATTTTGACTCAAACACGTCGCCGAATTGCGACCTGGCGGTGATATCTGTCAAAAGCGCTCCTGGGCCGGCACTACACCGTCTGACCCTCCGATATCACGAGTATCCTGCAAGTTGCAGCTAGACGGGGGTATGGTACTGCATGCCCATGAGCGGGTCGCCTATTTCTCGATAGGCCACCTGAGCCACGCGCCAACTCCGAAGCAGTCTGCTCCGCTCTCGTCTCCGTAGTGAAGAGAGTCTGGTCCGCTCTGGGACCGCACAATTGCACGCAGCTACCAACATCACGCCCTCGGCGCCCACAGGTGGACGCTCAGGTACGTGGCACACTAAACGCCTCTGTCACTGTCAGTCTTGTCCAGGCTCGTCCAGGTCATATTCCCCCGCGCGTCGCCTGCCGCGAGCAGATCGGCCACGTCTCGCCACAGACACTTGGTGCCTTGACTGTGATGACGACCATGTACATCCATTCATACTCATTCATGCGCCGACTATCAGGAACCGTACTACTTAGCTACAGGGCTTCCGAAATGGCATCCGGTGCTCGCCCTTCTCTTCTCTCGGCGAAGTTCATTATGCCGAAGCTGGCACAACGTCGGAGCGGCAGCCTCAGAAAGGGATGCCTTCGAAGAGATGTCACGGCGTCGTTACTGTAAGCAGATTTGCCTCATACATACCCCGAACTCTTTGAAGACAAACAAGTACCCCAGAATTCTTCCGAGAATTGCCAGGCAAAGGAATTTTCTGTCTTGACATCCGACATGTCCCCACGCCAAATCAAATGTCGCGCGCGCAAGGGACCGTCGACGAGCATCGATGGGTGAGCCTGATGCAGATGCACACCTCCACTTTGATGTCAGGAAATGTCGCAAAACCTTGTGTACATGCTGATACACGCACAGATGGAGATGAGAAGCGGGCACACGATCCCGTACAGCGATGAAATTCGACGACTCAGAGTTCAGACTCATCGTGAGCGCGTGGTGCGAAAGATGACAATATTCCCGGGTGACAGTTCTACCTGTATCGTTTGAGAGCAGAAACGCCCCGTCACAACGGCAACGGGCAAGTCACAGGAGGCGCTAGCGTACTGCTGCGCCGCGCGCTACACGAGCGTTACATCTAGAATCTTATTGATAGAAATGGAGGTTAATTGGCCAGTGACGCAAGGTAAGTATACTAGTAGGACAAGAGTTGCTCAAGAGTGTGATGTTACAGCAGGCAGGCAATTGCCGCGCGGTCGATTGTAGCTATAACCTGACGACGGGCGTCGGCGCGGCTCAGAGGAGAACTAGCCCGGAAAAGGCTCAATGAGACAATTCGCTGTAGATAGTATGGAGGTGAAATGGTCTAGGCTGCAGGAAAGATGTAGGACAAATGTGCAGAAGGAATGCGCAAGGAGGGCCGTAGACTGCGATGACGAAGCTCGGCACAGGAAGAACAGCACAAGACGAAGCATAGAGTGCTCGGAGAGCAAGCACCGTCGACGCACGGCCGGACGCGGAGAGAAGAATATGGCAACGGGACACATGCACAAGCTGCGAGCACGAATTACTGGCTGGCCGGTTGGCATGGCGTCCGACCAGGCGCTGAGCACCAATAAAGTAGTGACCAGCGAGCAATAGCCTGAGGACAGGTGAGCACACAGCTCGTGCTCTCATGTCCGATAGTGGGTGACGGTGGCCACAGTATGCAACGCGGGGGGAGAAGAAAGTCATGAGATGAGATCATCGGACTGTATTGGCCGAAATCTTCCGAGACCAAACGTCCCGGCTTCCTTGGACCGTGACACGGGGAACACAGTGTTGACAACAACGCCGGGGAGCGTGATGGAGATGGGCGCATCTTCCGCAGCGAGGTAATGCGAGACAAATGTGAAAAGCGCCGGACACGGGAAAGCAGTGCCTTAGTAGGGACTTGCGGTGTGTCAGGGGGAAAGGAGCGAAGACAGAGGCGATAGGATAGGATATACGCTGGATCCATTCGAGATGAGGGGTATCCATACAATGGAAGGCGCGAGCGCGACAGATAGGCTATTTGGCTGGATAGGGTTGACGGACGCGGCAGTCACTGAGGGATACATGCTGTAGTATGCGCGCGAGATGCCCGGGTCTTGGAGGTGGATGAGGTCGTCGACTTCGTGGAGGTCGTGTCTGGGAAATGGCAGGTCAGTGATCTAAGGAACTAGAGATCTGTGAGAAATTTGGTAGAGACGATGCAAACGGGATACGCACTCATTGGACACACATGCGAAGTAGGTTCCCCCGTTCCAAGTTCAGTTGGCTGCGCCATCCTCCCTTGCGCCATGGCCCGTCCGCCACGACAGCCTGCGCAACTTCAGCCCTATTCGCGACGCACCCACGACGCCAGCTCTCCGCCATTGCAAGGGCATTTAGAGGTGTCCTGGGGGTCAGACTGGGGTCAGAAGCGCGGAAAACGCGGTCGCAGCCAGCGGATGAGCACGGTGCATGAGATCGATCCGTTGATCAAAACGCATCGCTATACAGTAACTTGCGAAGAGTTTGAGCAAGATCGTGGGGAGTCGGTGGTCGTGAGTACTGGCAAGACACGACGAGCTCGGAGCGTCAATCGAGTCGGGATCGCGCCTTCGGAGTCGCAGTTCTGTCTTCGACGAGCCCAAGGCTGCATTTCACCCTTGTCGACCTCAAACAAAGCTCATCGGACCAAACGGGCACGCAAAATGGGGTTTTCCTACGTTGTTGGTACATAAACACAAACGGAGCTATGATCTGATTGACCAACTCATTGCGCACGCAGAGCACATGGAAGAGGACGACGAGACGCCTTCTGCCCTCCCCCGCTGGGTAGAGCTCGAATACAGTGTCCGTACAGGCCTTCTATCCACACACACTCCATCTGAGCGCACCCTGGCCCCTTACAGCACATGCGCACCTTTGCCGGCCCAGATGCATCCGTCAAATTCACTCACCTCTCGAAAACCGCAAGCGCGTCTCTCGCACGCAGCTTCGAATCCCAGTCTAGCGCCAACGCGGAGGCGTCCAGGTCACAACTGGCGGGATTCTCTTGCCATCAAGTCGGTGTGCTCGAGGTGATGAAGGAGGACGGGGTGCCGTTGGAAAAGGTCTGTTTGCTGGATCCGAAGGCAGACAAGGAGCTGAGCCCAGAGGACGGCGACGGGAGATTTTCTTGGTTTCTCTTCGGGGTAACTCCTGTTATCTTCTTCCTGCTCATCGACTGAGTCTCTACACTAGGGAATCCTTGGTATGCGCCCGCCGACTATCGCGTGGGCCACGAGCTAACACGGCCGACGCGAGTCACCAGGCGACGATCCACCGCGCGACAGGACGTCTGAACTGCGCAACCTCGGCTTCCAGACACGACATCTGGGGCCCGTGCAGATGACGACCGACACCGCTCTCGGTGTTACGAAAATCATAGTTCAAGACAAAGGTGCGACACGCCCACGAAGCACGCCTTTTGCTAACAAACTAGTATACGGACGGCAGTTCCGTTGTCGGACATACCCTACGTCGTAAGTCTCGCGAATATCGCGCACTGTATGGGGGGCTGACGGCCACACAGGATCATCCGACGATCCGCTTCAACGCGCGAGAAAGCGTAGAAATGCCATTCCGTATGTTTTTTTATCCTCACCAATCTTCCACCATTGAACGAAAGCCAAGGCTACATCGCCGATGGCAACAAGCAACCACGCCTCCCGCCCGGCATGAAGGAGCACCTTCACGAAGACCTAAATCAATCATTCGAGTTCTGATCCAGATTCTAAGTCAAATAATCGATTTGACAATGCGCGGGCATGCCGTATGCGCCTGCTCGCCGGGCCACAGCCTGGCGACATGACGGGCTGATGTATAGTACAAATAAAGTCATATGTGCGCGAAGAGACGTGACCAGAGACTGGTGTGTGGATTAAGTTACAGTACTATGAATGGAGAATGAACGACGGGAAAGAGATGCAGGTGATGTAGACGATGAGAAGCCGTGCATTATATATACCGAGGCCCGAAGGTGAAGCAGACATAAGGAAATGGAGCATAGCGGGATTATAGGAAAGTGAGGAGCGCGGGAACGGTCATGCGGGATAGACGTGTAAGCATAGCCAATGGATATATGGTAGAGAAGATAGTACAACAGCGGGAAGATGGAAACTTACAAACAATGAATACATAACAATATGCGTGGCATGTGGCACTGTCTTGTGAGATCAACGTGTTGACGTTGAAGAGAAATGCCGAGGTCATGACGACATTGGCGAAGCCAAGCCACCCTCCTTGTCATGGAACTGCCCCGGCGTCTCGGCATCCCATGGTGCGAGGACGGTCACATCGTGCAGATTCTGATCCGCCCGCGCGTCGCGCAGACGGTCGCGCTGGTTCATGCTCATGCGCGCGCGACACCGGACGAGGCGCAGCTTCGTGCGCTTGATCCCTGCAGTGTGCGTTGATACGTCAGCCTTGCGCACCGAGGGTAAGGGAGTGGTGACATACATGTGGAAATAGTGTCGCGGTCCTCCTCCATGAATGGGTTGCCCCTTTGCAGGAGGTCGTCCTGAAGAGCGTACAAACACCAGAGGCTCTCCTCGTACAGCCTCTCGCACTCGTCCGGAGACTTGTGCTGGTTTAGTAGCTCCTTGCGCGCCGCCGTCCGACTCTGCGATATGCCCTCGCGGTCAGAACGCACACCTCGACAGCCCCGGCGAACAGCTCACCAAAGTCAGCGCGCGATTGTACACGAGCTCGTCGACCCACGTCGACGGGCCGGTGTACTGTGCTGGCAGCCACGTCTTCACCAGCGCTGTGCGGTCGTTGCACTTGAGGAAGTGCTCCTTGAACCACATCAGGGCGTCGTCGAAGCCCTCTGAGACGACGAAGTCCTCATCCGGGTGCCGCATCTCCATGTGCTCCTGGTACTTTCGCAGCTCGTCGATGCCCTTCTGCGAAAACGACATCACGAGCATGTAGATCGCGACGCAGGTCACTGCGTTGTACTCGGCCTGCATGTCCGCGTTGCGCCGCCGCATCGCGAGCTTCTCCGGCTCGCCCTCGCGAGGCGTGAACTTGCTAGGGTCCGGCAGCGGTTCTGTGAACAACACATGAGAAACAAAACAAGGAAGCAAAAACACAAGACACGTACTTTGCGGAACCGCCTTGACGTACTCGTACATCTCGTCCGCCCACCGCGTGATGACATGCGTCTTCTGCGCGAGCTGCTCTAGCGCAGCCAAAAGGTCATCTTCCACCGGATCGCGGCCCCGCCCCTCCTCCTCCTCCCGCTCCCGGCGCGCAGCCATAATCTGAGCACGTCGTGGTGATGACGACAGCGGGCTCGACTCGTACGAGTGCGGGCTGACGCCCGTCACGCCGAAGAGCTTCTTCGACGCGAGCGTGAGCGCGCGCGAGAGCGCATTCGACGCGGAGCGGTGCGGCATCGCGGGTGGCGATATCGACTGCGGGTTCGGATGTGGGGGGAACGTCGCGTTAGGCGAGGCGGCCTGAGGGGACTCGGGCGACGCGAACTCCGAGCGCTCTTTCTCGAGGCTGAGCGGTGTCGGCGGGACGCGCCTGTCTTGCAGCGGTCGTCGTCGGGCAGCGTTAATTTCTATCGAGGGCGTTAGAAGAGAAGGCTGTGCGTCGCGAGGAACGCACCATCAACGGCTCTGTTGAACTCGACCGCGCGGGTATCGCCAACAAGAACGTACTCCCGCCGCAGGAGCCCGTCTTCTTCAGTTTCACCGGGTATGACGGAGCCTTCCGTTGAGAGTGGCCGCAGAACTGGGCGCGGATCGGATGGTGGCTTTCCTGTCAACGACGGGACCCGGACGGGCGTTGGCCTGATGTCCGGCATGGGCGACCGTGGCGAAGCGCTGGAGGCGACGCGACGTGAACACAGCGCACAGGTATGCATGTACAACGACCACACTCACCTTATAGGCACCTCGCTCTGCGACGTTGGGGAGCCCTCGTGCTTCCTGAAATTGAACTTGCTTGGCGGAATCATCGCTTGCGGGTCAAGCACCTCTGGAGGGACCTGTGTTAGATGTCGAGGAATGTCCTGCGGGCCCACGGAATCGCCCTCTGCAGGTTGGTGGGGCGTCTGCTCCGGCGCGGGCGGCGCGGGGCGCGGGAACTTGGAGTTCACCATCGCTGTGCTCTTGAAGAAATCCTCGAAGCTCGCGCGCTCGGCTGGGTTGCGCCGCAGGAGCGAGCGGATGAGCTTCTTTATGTCCGCGGGCACACTCACGGTGTCGGGCGATGCGGCAGGGTCCTCGTCGGGGAACTTGATTCCCTTTGAATGCTCGATCTTCTTGAGCAAGTCGATGTGATTCATCGCGCGGAATGGCGGCCGTCCGACGGACATCTCGTACAGCACCGCCCCGACAGACCAGAGATCGGCCTTGGCATCGTATTTCTGGTAGCTGAGGATTTCCGGCGCCATGTATAGTCTGTCGAAGGGTGAATCAGGGAGGTACATGCAAAAAGGTTTGGTACGCACGGTGATCCGCAAAGCGTCTCTGCCATCATCGCATTTGGCAGTGATCGAGCAAAGCCAAAGTCGGCCACTTTGAGTAGTGGCACGCCGAGGGGATGCCCTCGTCCGAGGTCCTCTTCGGTTGCGGGCTTGAGCAACAGGTTTTGCGGCTTGATGTCGCGATGGATGAGATTTCGTTGGCGCAAGAATTTGAGTGCCCGAGCTGCATGCTGTGTCAAACTAGGTGTGTGGCTATGAACGTAGCAAACGCACCGAGTTGCCTGAGGAAGCTTCTAACGACTATCTCTGCTAGTCCGCCCGTCCGTGGGTGCGGGTAGTATTGTGGGGCGGCGCCGGGCTCAGGGATGTACTCGAGATTGTCGACTCGTCCCCGCTTCTTGATGTAGTGAGTGAGATCGCCCCCGGAGCAGTACTCCATGATCAGGTATATGTTGCGTTCCGCACGCTATCGGACGACGTGAGGGTCTGGACAACGTTATGGTGGAAGGCGACGTACTATGATATCAATCAGTCTAGTTATATGTCGATGTGACAAGGACTTGAGGATGTCGATTTCGCTCTGGAGGTTCTCGAACAGCTTGGTCGACAAAGTGCTCCGACTGACGGTCTTGACAGCGACCTCCTGGCGTGTTTCCTGCGACGAAATCTTAGGCCAGAGCAGCCTCCAAGTAGTAATGTCACACACCTCGTTATAGCCCTTATATACAGTAGCAAAGCTGCCCGCGCCCAGGTCTCCCGTGAGGACGTACGGTCTGAGCTCTTGGTCGTCTGGCCGTTGGCCAAACGACGCCCCGCTCGAGGTCTTCTGCGCCGGAGGCGCGATTGAGGGCGCCATGCAGGCGACTTAAAGCTGGTGGAGGGTTTCCTTGCGAGCGTGAAGTGTGAAGGGAAGTCGCAAGGCGAGCTTGTGGGGAGATATCGCGACGTGGTGAGCACGCGCTTCCGAGGAATCTGATGCGATAACGGATTGGCTTGGTGAGTTGTTGGCGAGGGTTGAAACAAGTTCAGAATATGTACTTGCGCTCGAACTGCGCAAGTCTCTCAGGCTGGCGAGGCGCAGGACTCAGAGACCCGGGGCCCATGGTGGCCTCTGGGGCCTTGGTAAGGAGTGCGGGGGCCTCGTGGCAGCGTGGTAAGCTCCTGCCTTTTGTAGCCAGTACTTTGTCTTTGCTTCAAAGTTTGCAAGAGCGAGGAATATCGGCCGACCTCAACCCGAGAATCAGTAATATTAGCAGCCGTTTCCCTGTTGGCCATGGCGTAGTCGGCGGCCAGCACTCGAGATGCTGGAGATCGGGCAAGTGATCTCTCATCGGGGGTGGGATCTATAGGTTCGGTTCTATCGGCATGGCGGCCCATCGGCCGGTGAGTCACCGCAGCCCTTGCTCAGGAGCCTCCTCTACGCATACGCATCTGGTCGAGGACGCATGTCATTTGCACCATAGGCCTAGTCGCAACTGAGATCAATGTCGCGCGGTGTTTCGCGATTCTCGGTCGCAGGTCGAGGAAGACAAAGCGCCTGCGACGAAGTCTCCACGCGATTTTATTGTCTGGCAAGGCGATCCTGCAGGAGATCGATTGTTCGCTAATACTATACATCGTGGTTGGTACTACGGACCCAACAATACACACTGCCCTGACGGGCGAGAATACAACAACACACCTGTGCCCCTTGTTGTTCAGCATTCCGGCCTTATAAGTCGTCACAGCTCAGAGCGCGGCGCACCCTTCAAATTTCCTTCTAACCTCTCAGAATGTCAGCTCCAGCTCCCCACAACTATGACGACCCCCTTCCTCGCGGAATTGCCTCCAAAATTCCAACCTTTGGGACGTATGCGGTCTTCACGCTCAATCCCACAGCAACCGTCGAGACTCTGAGAGACCCTATCGCGACGGAGCAGGCTCTGTTGTTACCTACGAGACGATATGTCGGCATGCTGACCCATGTGAGTACTCTTTGCCGTGTTGAATGAGCTGAGATCTCTTACATACCGAGTAGATTGAGACTATAGGCACCAAATACCCCTGTGACCTCGCCTTGGTGAGCCAAGGTCCTCCGAAGTCGTCGCCAGCGGATGGCATAGAAGAAGACATGTTCATACCAATCCATCCCGCAACGCACCCTGCGGGCCGCAGAGCAGTGTCGCCAAAGCCGCCACTCCCGTGGGACAACCTATACCACCATACGGCGGTGTCATTCGATGTCCGCGTCGCCACGCATCCAGAAGGGCCGATAGACGACAGCAAGTCCCCTATGCTCAGCCTGAGAGATTTGGTGTGTGTAAGCAGGACATCGGCGCAAGATGTATGTCGGAGTAACCGACTCGAAGAGCCAGAGGACCAGCTCTCAGAATATTCCTACGGAGAAACAGACGCGGGGCCCGAGAGCGACCATTGGACAATCTCAGCGTACTCAGAATGCTGTGGAAACGGCTCGGATGCTGGTCGGCGGGAGCCCTTGCCACCTTGGATGGAAGACCCCAGGGTGAACTTCACACCCATTGTCGACTTTGACCTTGACCTGTCTACGGTGACTGAGTTCGCGAGCGCCGAAGGCCTCAGAAAGGAGATCGAAGAGCTTGAGCGGTAAGCGATTACAAATAGCCTCCGTTCGAATTGCTCACAATGCGATGGTCAGAATTTGGAAAGCCGCGAAAGAACGCAATCATGAGTTCCGCAAAGCCAAGCGTATGCAGGTCACGCAACGGAAGAAGCAAGCGCAGCAGCAAAAAGAGAAAGGGGGAGACGTGGAGAGGGAGCTCGAGTCTTCGCCGACAACGCTGCAGGAGAGATGTAAGTGAATCTCTGGCTTCGAGGTAATAGCCAGGCGCTGACGTACCTGTAGCAAAAGGTACCCGCATTATTTCGCGCGTGACGAAAATCCCGCGTGGCGCCGGTAGGATGTTGAAGAACAGCGCCAAACAGATGTGGGTGAAGGCCGGGTATCTGCGTAAGGCTGAGGCGGAAGACGAAGTGGCATCAGCGAACAGCATTCTCCCAGAGAACGTTGAGCCTGAAAAGGGTAAGTTTGCGTTCGCAACGACCAGCTCGTTCACTCACGAAGTTCACCTTGACAGCAAAGCAACATAGAGTTCTTGACTTGCTGACTTCTTGTGTGCGATGGAGGCAGCCTGATGAGCCAGTTGTTGTATTAGAGAAACAATAGGAACTCACCGTCATTATGATATATGTTTATACTAGTGAGTGCAAGAGCAATGTAATAGATGCAAAACTACATACGTGCACGTCCTCAGCTTGTCCTCGGCTGCTACACATCGAGCGGGTAGCCGCTCTCCTGGTCACCTGCTCCTTCGTCAAGTCCGAGTTATCCTTGTTGATCATGAGTGCGCCCCATGAAAGAAAAAAATGGGCCCCATTTTACCTGGCGGGAGCGGTGAAGGATGGCGCGGAGTGACTGGTCTCCGTAGCTGACTCAATGACAGATGATAGTCGATCTGACATATAGAGGAGTGACGGCAGCTCGGACGCAGCGTTTTAGACCAGCGAGCGGCGATGAGAGTCGGACTTTGTCGGCGGCCGAAATCTTCCGACACCAACCGTGGCCGCGGCTTCATTTTCTACGCACCATCCTGCTGCTTCAACTTGCTTACAGTAATGCTCTGCCTCATCCTTCGCTAGCTAGCATTACTGAACCTTCGGAAGGGGCATCACTGACGCACAAAGTCAGACAACGACCGTATGCACGTCGGATGTGCTAGGACGGTTTGCGGTGTTTGATGTCGACCGTTTCCGACATGCATGAGTGGACTAAGGGGGAACATGGTCTGCGTTGTGAGGAGGATGAGCTTTGAGAATGGTTGTAGGTGCGCCGCGCGTCGCTATTAGGCTATCATGTCATATGTAAACTCACGATTTGCATCTCCAAGTGCGAACACCATGAGTCTTCCTGCATGAGTCGTCCAGGCGCCTCATTCGACGCATCGTTCATCTCTACGGGTACGTGCGTATGTGCTTAGCAGCTGCACAACGGCGTAACTGTCCTCCTCAGCCGTGGTCATCGTCAACAGCGGGCCGATAGGACGTGCTCAGTCACTGGCGGTTGCTTCTGCGTAATGTCATTTACTCTAGCGGGCCACGTTTCTGCTTTGATGGAAAAAATACAGGTCGGCATGCGCGACATCTGGCCTGCTGCCACAAGAGGTCAGACTGGCCCGCGTCACCTACTGTTGAAGGGATTTAAACCCGCCAGATACCATGAAGAGCATCATTTCACCCATCTGGCATTACCGCGAGCGCTGGCGTCGCAAGCTGTCATCGCGTCAACCGGGGTCCGGTATGTGGGACGCTTATGTGCTACAGCTTCAATTGGTACTTACTTGCCCATGGCGTCAGTACTACGAAGGCGTCAACAATAACGTTGGCATTCGCCACCAAGTGACCGGTAAGGGCGCTCTCGGCAGGTGCGGCCGAATAGCGGCGCGTGGTTGACACTGCGCAGAGGCAAACACTTCGTGCTGGCGATTGCGGATTTGCGGATTTAGCTTCGACTGCTCTAACAATTGCCTCGCGAAGCTGACGCCCGAGCAGACGGTAGGTAAGGCAAGATGCTCGCACCGCACATAACTTAGTAGTATACTCAAATAAATATCAATCATAGATCCCCACTGGCGTCACCGTGCCCCGTGGCATGTCTCTATGAGCGAATATTCATGCGGGACATGATGCTCTGATGGATATAATAAGAATCACGGTGTTACACGTCTATGAACTTGATCAGGCTCACATTGACTGTAGACACGGAGGCTTTCCGGCGCAAATCTGGGCGAAATATCGCGCTCTGACGAGCACAAAATGTGAGACGCGTTGACACCGTTCAGAAACGTCGGCCTACCTCTTGATTGCGCGTGAAAGTAGGTGACGTCGGAGATCCTGATTTAGAGATTCGCTCAGCATGAACCTCATTCAAGCTACAGTCGCACATACCTGGTGTGGGTCCCCAATTGATCGATCGACGGGAGGGTCGCCTCCACACAGAGCGCTGCATAGTGGAAGGTGGTCGGCGATTCCTGCCGAAATTGATAGGTGTGTAAGTTTAGCTGACGCTCCTTGACCTCTAGAATAACGCACAACCCGCTGTTCGGAATGGGGGCGATCCTTGCATTTGGTGGACGGGGACGGGTTTCGCACCAAGCCTGTCATGCAGATCAGCATTTCGCATGACGGGTTCATAGGGCTATAGACTCACTGCATACTCTGCAAGCAGCTTCTCCTTTGTATCAGGGTCAGACATTTGTTCCGCCCAAGAATAACCCATTCTAACGCAAGCTATTTCTAGGGCTTTCATGGAGTCATTCTTCATGCAAACTTGCACATGCCTTCCACACGTCCGTCCGACCCGGGTTTTGTAGGGCCTAGCAATGACCCAGCCTTGCCGAACGCCCTCCACCTCTGTGCGCATGATGATTTCTCCGTCATATGCTCCTGAGTTTGGGCTGACGGGAATGATAAAATGCTGAAACACTTTGGGAAGCGTATGCCGCGGTGCATTATTGAAGGTGGCCGTCTGAAATATGACGAAGTTTCCGTTCTGGTCGGCCGTGCTGACGACACAGGGCCGTTCTCTGCCAGCCATCCTCGAATAGAGCGATCCTCTGCCGGTCATATGACTTCCAGCAATGCTTTGTTCGTAGATTGTGTTCCCCTGCGTCCTGTTAGTCTTAGTCTTGAATGTCTGTTGAGACCACGTAGGACTGTTTATCAGTCCAAGGACGATCTGTGCAGGAGTGTGCACGGATGCTTGGTGCCAGAATATGTCCCCGGGGCGTAGCATACCACGGGCGACTTTGTTGGAGGAATACATAGGTTATGAGAAGCAGATGAGGCAGCGGCCAAAAGTGTTGGTGTCGATGAAGTAATATCCTCAGTCATTCTGCCAGTCCTTTAAATCTTGCATTTACAGACCCAGTTCCTCACTGCCCATGAAGAACAAACACCTTCTGATCGAGGCGGGGTAGAGAAGTTACTAGGTGTCTCAGCGGTGAACAAGCACGCTATTGTGCCATCTAGTGTGCGCCTGCCCAAAATAAGAAGAGAAGAGTTAACAAGGGAACAACACGGTCGCAACCTGCCTTGGGATTGGGTTGCGCCCATTGACAGCGCCGCCGCCGCTTCCGGTCGCCGGGAGTTTCTGAACGAGCTGACGCTAGTACGTGTAAACAACAAGAGATCGAGCTCAAGCGCTGAGCGCAGTGCTCAGGCACAGAGGCCGTCTTGACGACATCCGGAGCTGTTGCACCGCATTCTATTGTTCAACAAGGATGCTCACAAAAGATTGTGTAGCAGGCAACCGTGACTGGGATTATAGGTTGAGAGCGTCAATTGTTCGCTAACCGGCATCGGCTAAGGAGAACAACAGATGTTGTGTTTGCGCCTGCATTCCTCACTCATAAGTCACCGCCATCTCTCCAAGCGTGTATACTCTCCAAATTCCCTTTCATCATCTCAGAGATGCCGGCCCTTTGGAACACAGATACCTACGACGACAACGACACTCTTCCTCGAGGAATTGCCTCCGAAGTTCCGATGTGCGGGACGTATTCCGTCTTCACACTGAATCCAACAGCAACTGTGGAGGCTCTTAGAGATCCTATAGCGACGGAGCAAGCACAGAAATTACCCACGAGACGATATGTCGGAGTGCTTGTCACCGTGAGTATGCTTTGCCCTGTTGTAATATCTTACTTTATGGAACCCTTGAATAGGCCGACACTAAGGGTTTCACGGCTCGCCGATATTACTCCGGTCAGCTCGCTGTGGTCAGCCAAGGCCTGCCAAAATCGTCACCAGGAAAAGGCGTAGAAGATGACATGTTCATACCAATCGACCCGGCGACACATCCTGCGGGCCGCGCGGGCGTATCTCCAAAGCCGCCACTGCCATGGGATAACCTGTACCACCATACGGCCGTAACCTTCGATGTTCGCGTCGCCACGCGTCCCGAGGGGTCGATAGATGACAGCAAGTCCCCGATGCTCAGCGTTAACGATGTGGTGCATATCAAAATGACGTCGGGCGACGATAAATATCGGAGTTATGAGCTCGTAGGAGAGCCCGACGCAGAGGAGGACACTTCCGAACAGCTCTCCGAGTATTCCGACGGCGAATCAGATCTGGCGCAGCCAGAGAGCGAAGGCCGGTCACTTCCAGCGTACTCGATATGCTCGGGAAACGGCTCGGACGCTGGTCGGCAGCTAGATGAAGTGATGGACGAGTTCTTTTCACAAGGTCTCCCAGGCAGGGACGACCCCAGGGTGTACTTCACGCCCGTCGTCGACTTTGACCTCGACCTGTCTACTGTGACCGAGTTCGCGAGCGCCGACGGCCTCAGCAAGGAGATAAAGGAGCTTGAGCGGTACGCAACCTCAGCACAGTCCCCGTTCGAGTTGCTCACAGTGCGCAGTATCTGGAAAGAGGCACAGGAGCGTGAACGGGAGTATCGCGAAGCCAAGTTAATGCAGATCAAGCAACAGATGGAGCAAGCGCGGCAGCAGAGGCATGGAGGGGGAGACGAGAAGAGGGATCCCGAGTCGTTACCGACAACGCTGCAGGACAGCTGTAAGTATTTTGCTGCCTTCGAGGCGACAGTCGCTGACGTACCTGCAACACAAGGTATATGTCGTATTGCGCGGGTTCCAATAGTACTGCAGAGCGCTGGTAAGCGACTCAGGAGTGCTGCAAAAGAGGTGTTAGTGAAGGCTAGGCATCCGATGTCCATCCGGCGGTCGACCAAAGCCAAGATAGAGCGCGAGGCAGGGGCGATCCCTGCAAAAGCCAAGTCTGGAATGAGTATGTTTCCGCTGGGTAATGCCGCCTCGGTCGCTAAGACTTCGTCCTTCACAGCCAAACGCAAGGCGTCAGATCGTATTCTTAACGTGCTGACTTCTTGCGTACGATGGAGGCAACCTGACGAGTCGGACGCTGGATTGGAGAAGTCGTAGAGGCATCTTGCAATATATTTATGTCGATCATGCATCATCGGAGCCAAGTGAGAAGGGAGGTGCAAAAGTGGTCAGCGGATAAGAGTTTGCGAATATGAAGTGTCACGTACCATGGTGTCGACATCCGGCATGCACTGCGACAGCCGCCGTACCGGTTCTCAACTCCTCACCTCCGTCCGTCTCACTCTACGTCAAGTCGTATTGGAGGATGTGCATATGGATGAATTGATAGGACACGAGCATTGATATTTGCGTGAGGGCTGCCAGAGACAGGAAAATTATTATCGAGTGGGATTCAGTTGGCAACGCCTCGAGGCAGAGGAATGGTTGTGTCGCTGTCTGGATCGTCAATCTAGTGGCTTTGCGGCAAGGCGTTGCAAACACAATCACCACAGGGTGTCGGAGCACGTTATGTCGAGGGAGGTCACTCGAGCGGTTGAACGCGACCGGCGGTATGTCGGCGAAAAAGTTCCCACGAAGTTCATTGTCCTGCCAATTGTTCGCTAACATAACGTGATATTCTGTACAACGGGATACAACAACAGATCTGTGCTCCTTGTTGCTCAACATTCCGGTCTTATAAATTGACATGGCCCCGAACGCATGTACAAATTCCCTTCCATCCTCTCAGATATGGCAGCTCTTTGGAACGCAGATAACTGCAGCAGAAACGATACTCTTCCTCGCGGAATCGCCTCCGAAGTTCCAACTCGCGGGACATATGTCGTCTTCACACTGAACCCCACAGCAACTGTGGAGGCTCTGAGGGACCCTATCGCGATGCAGCAGGCGCAGAAGTTATCGACGAAACAATATGTTGGAGTGCTCTTAGATGTGAGTACGCTTTGCCCCGTTGGAAAATGTCTTAAATTGTTGAAACCTTGAATAGAGCGACATCAAGGGGTTCTCGCCCCGCAAATATTACTCCGGTTTGCTCGCTGTGATCAGCCAAGGCCGGCCGATATTGTCACCAGGGGAAGGCGTAGAAGAGGATATGTGCATACCGATCGAGCCGGCAACACATCCTGGAGGCCGCAGAGCCGTGTCGCCGAAGCCGCCCCTTCCGTGGGATAATCTATACCACCATACGGCGGTATCCTTCGACGTCCGCGTCGCCACGCATCCAGAGGGGCCGATAGACGACAGCAGTTCCCCGATGCTCAACGCTAAAGACCTCGTGTTCATCAAGATGACCTCGGCCAAAGATGAATGTCGGAGTAATCGACTCGTAGGGGAGCCAGAGGTGAACGCTGGCGGACAGCTCTCCGAAGACTTCGACGGCGAAACGGATCCAGCGCAGTCTGAGAGCGACGGCGGGTCACTCCCGGCGTACTCGATATGCTCAGGAAACGGTTCAGACGCAGGTCGGCAGCTAGATGCCGTGATGGACGAGTTCTTTTCACAGGGCCTCGCGGGCAGGGAAGACCCCAGGGTGGACTTCACGCCCATTGTCGACTTTGATCTCGACCTGTCTACTGTGATCGAGTTCGCGAGCGCCGAAGGCCTAAGCAAGGAGATCAAAGAGCTTGAGCGGTACGCAACCTTAACGCAGTCCTGTTCCAGTTGCTCACATTGGGTCGCGCAGGATTTGGAAAGAGGCACAAGAGCGCGAACGGGAGTATCGTGAAGCCAAGCTAAAGCAAATCAAGCAACAGATGAAGCAAGCGCGGCAGCAGAGGCATAGAGGAGGAGATGAGAAAACGGAATGCGAGCCTTCGCCGACAACGCTGAAGGACAGCTGTAAGTAATCGTCTGCCTTCGAGGCCACAAACGCTGACGTACCTGCAACATAAGGTATACGCCGTATTGTTCCGAAAGTACTACAGAGCGTTGGTAAGCGACTTAGGAGTGCTGCAAAAGAGGTGTTGGTGAAGGCTAGACATCCGATGTCAATTCGGCGGTCGCCAAAAGCCGAGATAGAGCGCGAGGCGGGGGCGATCCATGCAAAAGCCAAGTCCCCAATGAGTATGTTTCCGCTGGGTTAACCGCCTCAGTCACTGACCCTTCGTCCTTCACAGCCAAACACAAGGCGTCTGATCGTATCCTTGACGCGCTGACTTCTTGCGTACGATGGAGGCAACCTGATGAGTCGGACATTGTAATGGAGAAATCGTAGAGGCATCTGGTAATGTATAGATGTCGACCATGTGATAGGAGCCAAGTGAGAAGTGAGCTGCAAAGTGCTCAGCGGATAGCAGCATGAAGAGCCACGTACACTGAAACCAACGTGACGACGCCCATAGAGGCACTGCGACGGATGTCGCACCCTTTCTCAACACCTGATCTCCGTCTCACTACACGTCATCTACAGTCGATGAGCAGGTGGAGAACTTGATGGTATGTGACCATTGATATTTGCGGGAGGGCTGCCAGAGGTAGGTGGGTCATTATCGAGTGCGCGCCGAAGGAGTCGACCGTCCTGTTGGCAACGCGGCACGCCTCGAGGGGTTTGTCGGTCTCTGAATCCGCAAGCTGCCTGCGTAAGCATGATCGCCCCTGAGATATTGCGCGGAAACGAATGAGCAAGGTGGTGAGATATTGCGCGGAAACGAATGAGCAAGGTGGTATACGTTTGAGGTTTGTCAAGACGTTGAGGGCGGTTGGACTCCTAGTCCGAGGGCGCTAGTTGCCTTTGCTGAGATCGCACGCGCCAAGAGCCGGTCCAGTCGGCGCGCCGGGCCGGTCAACCCGCGAACAGGCGCTCGGATGGCATCGAACCGGTTCACGCCCCGCGCCCGTCGTACTTTGTCTTCTCATCCGTCATGGCAACGTTAGCAGACTACGCGCTACCTCTTTTGCCACATCTTGGACGCGATAGCTGGCTCTGCCCTGAATCCGGTGCCTTCGTCGTCTTCAGAATCGATCCAGTCGCCACTCTCGAGGCGTTGCAGGATCCTATCGAGCCATCGACCACGCCCAGTCGCTCTCTCTTTCTTGCAAAAGCTATATAGGATTCATTTATTCGGTGCGGCTTCCTCGTCCTTGCATATCTGCGCCTGCTTACCCATCCTACATAGGTTCTCGACCTGACAATGGAGACCCGCAGATATCATCGGTCCGACTGCCTCGTCCTCAGTCAAGGTTTCGCAACCCCAATCTCCATGTTCTATACCGACGAGAATATGCGCATCCCGGTTGCACCAGCCACTCATCCTCAAGGCCGTCCTGCGGTCACGGCAGTTCCCCCTCTACCATGGGACAATCTCTACATCCATCACTCTTCGCTCTTCACCTTTCGTGCCAAAACCGATCCTTGCGACATACACCACACTGACTCTCCCATGCTAACGCTTGGTGATTTGGTCTCCGTCCAGAAATATCGTGGTGAAGACTCATATCGACAGCGGCTTCGGTACATTGCAGACAGGCCGCCGCCCCCGCCTCCTGCACGTCGGAGTGTGGATTCCCACCAGACTAATGCATGTCTTCAGGGGGCATCTGGAACAGAGGATTGTTCTGAAGCCGGGCCAAATGTCGATACAGAGGCTGCCAATAGCGCATCAACTACTGAGGCTGCCGACAGCGCATCAACTTCTGAGGCTACCGACAGCGCATCAGTTTCCGAGGCTGCAGATAGCGCATCAATTCCAGAGGAGCTATATCGCGCGTTTACAGAACACGAGGATCCCGCCGACCAGTTAATCCCGGTGGTTTCCTTCGACCTCGACGTCACGGCCGTCTCGGAATTCTCAGGAGCTGACGAGCTTCAGGAAGAGATGCGAGCAATGACGCGGTGCGTACTGCTCGACGTTGACAGGGGCGCGATGCTTATTGACTGTGTAGCATACAAGCCGAATCCGAACAGCGTGCAATAGAGGATTTACAGCGCCTTGACAAAGAGCGGACTGCCCGAAAGCATCGTCTGGACACCTCTTTCATGACCTCTCATCCTTCGACCCACGCGCCGCATTCGCCTGTTCTCTCTTCGGCTGCTGCAAAGCCCTGGTGTACGTGGTTATTTTCGCGTTTTCGTGCTCGAGCTTACGGCCGCGCACAGCACTCCTCGCCCGCCCACCGACAAGCATTTGGGATAATGCAAAGTCGCTCACGCGGATAATCTTCTCGTGTGTTCATAAGGAAAAGAATAGCAATGAATGAAAGGTCAGTCCCGGCTGAACTCCGGCTCTATTCTTCCTGCTGAAAACCGGCCTAGAAGTCCATTGCGCTGGCTGCCGGATCGCGTCGAAAACGCTACGACGTACTCACCGTCGCCGAGGTCAGGAGCAAGTTCTACCACCGCCGCATGCAGAAGGAAAAATTGACATCGCATTGTATGGTCCTTAATATGTCCGCAGCAGCTATAAGCTTCACCTCTTTTTTTACAGAACATGGCAGTACATGGTAAAGTTACTCCGACTGCGCAAGAACTGCGGCATCTGCCCCGAGCGTTAGTGGACAACATCGAGAAAAGGTATTCCTGTGCTCTGAGAAAGGCGCTTCGACCTCGGCGAGACGCCGAGAACGCACGATCCGCCGCCACGCCGGAGTCCGTTGGAGGAGTGAGTAGCAGTTTCTTTGAATGATTTACAGATACTACAGACCATGACAATGCTATGAGAAGTTTGTGTGCGTAAGTACCAATAAACAAATGCTTTTAGTACAGCGCGGGTATGCACCGCGCTCGTGATCATGACCGTTCAAAGCCATTCATGTGATAAGTAACGTGCGTTAGATCATGTCCATTCCACATCGTCACTCAAGCCAGGGTAGCAAAGCCGATCTGCTGGTTGCCCACGTCGAACTTGGTGTAGACGTTCTGCAGGAAGACGTCACCGAGGATCCAGAATTCTGCAGGACACGGGTACATGAGCAGCTGCGGGAGAAATGCGCGCGCGAAATGGCTCACCGCTGCTGATATCATCGTCCGCAGCAGCGCCGCCGACGCAAGTGGACGAGCCGTCTGAGACGGGGCCGAGGTTGAATGTGCTGGGATCAATGGTGAACTCAGTGCCGCCGAGCGTCACCGAGAGCGGCGTGTTGAACGAGCACGGGACTGTGCACCCGGGTGGCGTCAGCGACAGTGCGGCGCCGCTACGAGGGGAGATACGTACTGCTGTAGAGGCCGGTTCCGAGAGAGTCGTCCTCTTGGGCGCCGCTGATCTGCGCGTAGAGCGCCGCGATGCCGGAGGAGGAGCCGATGAGCTGCGTGGTGCCGGTGTCGATGATGGCCGCGGTGCTGTCCACGACCTGCTGGCCGTTGACAGAGATGCTGTCGAAGGTCGTCTGCCAGTACGCCTGCGCATCCACCGCGTCAGCATCAGCATCAGCATCACAATTTCGTGGAAAAAGACGTACTGCCGTGGTGACATCGACGGTGGTAAAGTCGCCGGAGTAAAGCTGATCGTTGACGCCACCGATGAACAGCTCAGAGCCGGATGACGCGAAGTAAAAGCCGAAAGACTCGTCGGCTACCTTGCCCGACGCGATGAGCGACTGGAAGAGCGGGTTTGCGTTGTAGTCCGAGAGCGACTCGAACGCCATGCCGAGCAGCCCATCCGCAGGGAACTGGGAGCTCTCGAAGCCCGTAGAGTAGGTCTTCGCAGAGCCGAGGGTCTGACCGGTGGCCTGCAGCAGGAAAAATCGCGTCAGATAGATTCTCAGCATGTGAAGGAGTGCGGGCGTACGGTCAAGCCGGCGATTGACACGGTGTCGGTATACTGCTCGCCAGTGACGGAGGATCCATCGCCGTACTTCAGCGTGAACGTCTTCTTGATGTCCTTGGAGGTGGAGCTCTTGCTGGGGGTGTACAGCGTGTGTCCGGAGCAGGTCGACCCGCAGGTCGAGCCGGGCAAGAACAGATCGCTGCTGCCCGTGTCGAAGTCAACTAGATGTGCAAACACCGCGTGTTAGCCAGGCCGCCTCCGCGGTATGACAAGTAGGGAAAAACTGACCCGTGTACTGCTTAGCCGGAGTGCCAACCGAGATCGTGCCGTACCAGAGCTGGGCATCGTCGTCGGTCAGAGAATCGGCACCGGACGTGGCACGCTTTTTGAGGTTGCGCGCCGAGGGGTGGACCTTGCCGGTGTTGCGCTCGTAGATCTCGAAGCCACGGTTGATCTTGCTACATAATAAAGCAAGACGGTCATCGGCGCTTGCACAGAATGAAGAAACTCGAGAAAGTGCACTCACGCGACAGAGCTGCGCACTTTCCTCTGGAGGACCTCAGCGTTGACGGACCCATCGGCGCGGTGCAGGGTGGAGCGCTTGGCGATGGGAATGGCGACGCCACTGCGCGCCGACGGGGTCTCCGCGATGGGGACGGCCGTGGCCAGGAAGGGGAGCGCAGCGAGGATGAAGGCGGCGGAGAAGTACATTTCGGTGAGGAAAGACTTGACTTGATACTCGACTCTTGAAGAGGAGGGCCGGTGAAGACTGTAGGTATGGACCATGCTGCCTTTATACCCTCGCGGCGTGCCTCGAGTACGGCCGCATGATGGTGCGGTGAGATCAGCACAACGGAGGGGGACGGGTGCATGTCGCGCGTAGGCGGTCCAGTCTGCTCGTCTTCCACGAGGTGTCGGCTGTGCACAGTGAAGACAAAGCGGAGCGATACCACGCGGCACATTCATATTCGTTCATTCAATGATGCACAGCTCGGGAAGCATATGCCGCGCGGTGCACGTATCCTGTCGATGCAAACGAGCGAATTGAGCAGGAAAGTCGAGTGATTTGGGGGACAACTGACCGAAAATTACCGTCAGAATGTGATTTCGTAGTGATTCATTCCATCTTGATGCACGTTGAATAACGCCTCGACCGGCGCCGACGATCGTGATATGCAATCAGCACAACGTGCTGCGACGGTCCAGGAATAAACATGCAGAGCGCATACAGACAATGTGGACGTGCAAGTCGAAGTGTGGGAGTCCCATATGGACCAAAGTTTCAACCATGCACAATGCACATGCGTCGCCGCAGAAAATTCGGGTAGATTAGACGCCGAGGTGCTATAGCCTTCAGGTTGTGGAGCTCGAGGAGTACGTCGTGAAGGAGCGGGAAGGGCGCAGGGCAGCGAGGGTCCAGGAATAGATTTCGGTTGCGGGCCACCATCAGTTGACAACACCTGATGCACAGCAAGCAACGTGGCGACGCACTGCACGCCTTCACTGGAATAACCAATGAGCTCAACAGAACAACTGTTGTCAGTGTGCACGGAGAATCAGGATCAATAGCGAACTGCAGGCGGCGATCACCCTAGATGATCGTGCAGAGCCCCGAGAGGGTACGATGTCACGGACGAGCTGCAAGAACACCGGAAACCGATGCCGTCAAGAGCACAAAATCCGAGACGTAGTGCTCGCGTGCGTGTCGTAAAAAAAAAGTGCATTCCACGCAAAGCAAAGCAGAACCCATGTGCTCGAGATATGGCGTTACCTGAATGTCATGGGCGTACCGAGGATTCGGATGCATATGGCGTTGACCCTAGGCTTAGGCACCAGATGGCAGATAGGGAGACCTGCTCGTGCTTGACCTCGCACACTCAGAGACGATGAGCGGGCCAGAGATTGTCTCGAGCTCTCAGCGAGGGGGATTGCGTGGTGGGAGACTGGTGGGAGAGAGGAAGCGTGGGAATCAGGTTGCGCGGCAGACGCGGGACGATCATGTGTTCCCGTCCGAGTCTGCTCTAGAGTCTACAGCTCTCGAGTCTTCAATCTCTCTGTGGTTATAAAGGATCTCTCAGACTTGGCGCCGAGCCAGCCAAGCCTCGGAAGGTGCAGCAGGAAGGTACGCTGCATGGCCAAGGCCAAGCCAAGGATTTGGAGCACGCGACATGGCGACCGGGCCTCTGTGTTTTCTCGACGACCTGCAAGACATCCTGAGGCTGAGGTATCCCGTGGGATCCGAACCGTGATGATGTTGTCGACAGAAGATAGCTCACTGGTATTGTGTCCCTCGAGGTGCGTTCGCTCGCAAGGTCCAGTGTCGTCTATCTCTTTTTTCATTTCTCATCGTGCTATGCAGATCCGTTTGCGCTCGAACGATGTGAGCTCACATCCGTCGTCGCCTCCCGCCGTGAATCTTCATCAAGCCCTCCTACTTGCGTACTTCCCGACGTAATACCAGAGAGCGACCTATGAGCTGATTGACGTTGAGGAGACTAGAAGGGGAGATGAGAGGTCGTGTTTCCGGCGCCGGTGCGTAACCTATGTCTCGAGTTCGTGTTCATGTCCTCACCTCCCCACAATCAGAACGCGCGCTACAACCAATGCTCCATCATCATTATCTCGAGATCGACGACGTCCCTCCAACCTTCGTCGCGCCACTCAATGCCCCCATGATGCTTTCCTCTCGCATGCTTCTTTCGCGTGGGCGCCTTGTCCGGTCGCAGACGCGTGCATTCTGACTCCCATATGCCTGTTGTTTCGCCGCTCAGGTAACTTGTAATACCGCGCGGCGTGACATACGCGCATTGTCGATGCTGAAACAATAGGTGTGATACGCACGCCGCCAGCTGTGGATCAGACTGGTAGGTTGCACTAGATAACACACCACAGAGAATAGAAACCTATCATTATACTACCAGTACAGGTTCAATCGCACGCCAGAGTCGCCAGAGATCCAGAAGTCAGTGATGAAGTAAGGAGAGAGCGCAATGCGCATACGCCGCCCAGCAATTCACGCGGCTTTCAATTAGCCTCCGCCTCGGATAAGTGCTTGTCTTGATGGATGCAGAAGACCGTCCGCGCGAGCACCTGCGCTTTTTCTCTCATGCTCAACGATCAGAGCGGAAGGCGCACTGCAGTGATAATGAGCGTGCGGTGTCAACGAGCTAGCGAAGAAATCGTACGCTGTGATGTCGGGGTGACCGATGAAAGGATGGGCGGAGATGATGGAGGGGCACAGGCCGAAGAACGGGATGACACCGTCAATTCTTCCTGCAAGCGCTCTATTTCTTCCCGCTCTCTTGCTTCCTGCTCTCATGCTTCCCTCTCTCTTGCTTCCTCTTCCTGCTCTCACACTTCCCGCTCTCTTGCTTCTCGCTCCACATCGAGACGCCGCAGGGCCTCCGATGTGCGCTGGTCGGATTCAGCTCGTATGCTGCAGTATCGGTTATCACTGCGTAAATATGTCAAAAAGGAAGAACATACCGGTCCAGCTTTAATGTCTCCTCAAAGAGCTCTCGCGCCCCCGCAAATTCCGTGACCGCGGCTAAGTCAAAGTCATACGACACGACTGGCTTGAAGCGGTCGCACGGATGCCCGTCATTACCCAATGCCTCATAAAATTTCTCTGCGATGTCAAGTCCATCCATCATCAGAATACTCCGACTGCGTGGCCTGATATTCCTCTTCCATCTCCGTCGCCTGTTCATCCTCAACGCGAGACGCATGATCTGCAGCGTCGTCGCCCACGGTTTCGTCAATGTCACCTGTCTGTCTTGAGCGCAGCCATTCTTCCTTAAACAGAGCACTTTGACGCTGCGCATCCTCAGAGAGGCACCGTTCCACTGCGAAAAGTTCGGCAAGAGAAAACATGGGAGATGCACTGAGATCCGTTTTGTGAAGGTCAGTCTTGACGCGAAGTGCAAAGAAGGCATTGTAATAGATGTAGAGGTCGTCCCATGGCAATGGTAAGGCGGGAATTGGAGCAACGGCACGGCGACCTTGCGGATGGGTAGCTGGAGCAATGGGGGTGCACATGTTCTCATCGATGTGGCGGGTAGGGGATGGGATGGCAAGGCCGCGACTGAGAATATAAACATCACATTTGTGGTATTTGCAGTCTACGCTTGGCAAGTCAAGAACCTGCAGCAGCGACCACAATGAGTGCGAAGGGAGCAACGACGGATGAATGCGCGCTTACGCCGACGACGAGTCCGATGTATTTCTTGGAAGAGGGAGCAAGAGCACGGGCGGCATCCAATGCGACAGGATCCTCCAGTGCTTCGAGAGATGCTACGGGGTCAAGGGTGAAAACCGCGAAGGACCCAACCTGTGGATAGAGGCAGCTCGTGCGCGACACCGGCAGGGATTGGTCTATTGGCTGATACGTTGATGGGGGATTGTCCACTGCGGCCATGATGGTTGAAGACGAAGAGGGTAGAAGTTGAGGCGAGGGTATGTATAAGAGTATAAGACCTGAGACGTGCCACAAAAATCTGTTCAGTACTCACCTGGGCAAGCGGTGGCACCACACGGATACGGCTGAGGCTCATGCCGGAGGCAGCATGATCCTTCCAGTTCTATTGTGTGTGCACATAGCCTATGTGCCGGGCGTTGCACGTTGGAGCAGGTCACAATTGCAGGGGCCGGGGCCGCTCCGCTCAGCATTTATCGCCTGTTTCCAAGCCCCAAGCACGTCTTCACAGGTGTGTAGCTGCTGGGAATACATCGAGACTCATGAAATGCGGACAGGATGTTCAGTCTACAGAGATCGGAAGGGAAAATGCAGGTCGACGGTGAAGAATGTGGTGACTCTGACCAGACTCTGACTCTGGCGGCCGAAATGACCGGAGTAAGTGGTCGGCTTTCGGCCTCCGGTGCCGGCCAGTTCTGTCAACTGGCAGTGGCCGACTGTCGCCGCTCCACCATCATGCATCCTTCACTGGCAGCCAAACGCAAGGAGAGACGCGCTGACTTCTTGCGTACGATGGAGGCAACCTTTTGGGTCGGAGTTGGATTGACGAAGCGTCCACATATTGTGCGTATCATATTTTCTGACACTGCAAGGGCCGAGCCGTAGGACTCGGTGCCAGTGTCGTCGACGAGTCTCATAAGTTGGCCCTGCAGGTCCGACACAACTGCGCAGAGCTCTTATACGATCTGTTTGACTTCCCGTGCGTTCCTCTCCCAATCACGTCCACTACGGGATATAACCAGGCCCCAGGTGTTCTTAAAGTCGCCTGTGAAACGTCTTGTCTCAAGCATGCAAGTTCTTCTCGAGAGTTCAACGCGTGAAGAGAAGAGCCTCGTCCTTCTGGAGGCGTAAAACCACCGGTCGGTCCTGTCATGTATATCCTGTTTTGCGACGTGTTGACACGCGCCTCTATAGCTGTAACCCACGATGCAGCGTGCAAGGAAGTTAGTTGACAGTGCGAACTGCGCCGCCCGCGTGTTCATTCGCAGCTCGCGGTTTGCGGATATAGACTGTGTGACTCCTTTCCCCTCTCTCACTGCTGGTTTCTGAGAGCAACGCCAAACAGGCGACATGCTATCATCAGTCTTGCGCCATCTCGCCGTGCTTTCTTTGTCAAAATGCATGCGGACGCTGTTTCCGAGGCATTTCAGGCCTTGCCCGCCATCATCGTCGTGCTCTTCTGCGCCATGTTCAGGAGCAGATCGCTGCGCATGTCGCGCTGGCGAGGACACAGCGACGCGGCTTCAGGGAACTAGTCATGACATAGGAAGAACGAACTAATCAATTACAATTAACTTTACAGCTCCTCTACGAGTGTTTTCTTGGGTTTAGCTCGCAGGCAACCGCAAGTCAAAACACTTAGAAGCTGTCGCGTATGTATATGGGATTGGTGAATCTCCGGTGGAATCTGGTTTTCACAGGCATGCTTTTCTTTCGACGAGCCTTCCTGATCACTGCGTCTTAGAATCCTGGGATCCTTTTGTTTGAGGACAGCCACACACTCCTGGACGGCTTTTCGCAAGGCCTTCGCTGTCTGAGGAAGCACACGCCGAACTGTTCGCGATCGCAGATGTCAGCGCTTGTACCATGATAGAAACAACCAACCTACCCTTTCTCATCGTCGGCACAACGTCCTGCGGGCACCCGCGTAGGTCTTCCCGTCTTGCAGCATTGCACGCCGCTGATGGAGTATATCAGGGCTAGATTTTTAATGCAGCTAATGCGAACATACCTCTATGATGGATAAGTTTGCGCCAGACCTGCACTTTGCGCTCTTGCTCCGCCTCCCGTGAGTGTCGTTTCCCTTTGATCTCCTTCATTTTGGACTGAGTCCATTTAATGAACCTTCGACTTGTGTTCCCAGCTGGCCGGAGCAACTTTGGAACACGCGTAAATACCTGGATGTCTGAAATTACAGGTACGTCAGTGTTTGACCGGCACCCAACAGTCATCCACTCACAGCTCTTGACCTGTAGTGACGAATGGTCTGGGTGCGTATCGACGCGGCCACGTTCCGCATATCTCTCTCGCCGCAGTCGCGCTTCCCAGTCTTTGAGAATTTTTCTGTCCCGCATTTGTCGTGCTTCGATGTACTCTCTATTGCGCTCTTCCGACTCGTTCCAGATCCTGTGCAGCACGGCGTGAGTATATCGGAAAGCTACTGTTGTGATTGACTATACCGCTTGAGCTCTGCGATGTCGTCTGCAAAGTCCTTGGCATCTACGAACTCTGTCACCGTCGACAAATCGACATCGAAGTCGACCACGGGTTTGAATCTCGGCTCTGGTCTTTCTGCGCTGATGATGCCTAAGGCTATCATCTGCTCCTCTAGTGCGCGATTGCAGCTTGACTCGTCAGAATAAGCTGAGTACGATGCCGTGCGCCAGGATGTCGCGTATTCTTCCTCCACGTGCGCCTCCTCACTGAAAACATGGGGCAACGGCGCTGGCGACTCGGTCGGTGGTCGCGATGGGCTCATGGCAGCATCGCCGTCTTCTTCACCCGTCGGTTGGCCGCAGACCTCCGGAAGATCAGTTTCGCGCCCTCCTGCTTGGACAGACACAGATTCTGCAGTCAGAGAAGTCTGTCCACTGACGTCTAGCCCTTCCGTGCCCTTCTGTGCCGCTGCGCGAGCCCTGTTTCGGTCTTGCCCGTCATAAAGATTCACAAGCGCAATGCGATTTGCTTCACCGAGAGTGAGCATTGGAGATTTGCTGTCGTCGATCCTTCCGTTTCTGCGGCGATTGCTTCTGACGCGGACGTCAAAGCGCAACATCGTATGATGATAGAGGTTGTCCCACGGCAGTGGCGGGGTTGGCGATACGCTTTCGCGTCCCTTTGGATGGCTTGCGGGGTGTATTGGTATGCACATGGTTTCGTCGGTGCCTTCCACGTGTGATGCCTTCGGAAGACCTTGGCTAAGTAGGACGAGTTCACAGTCATAATACAGGCGTGATCGAGACTCGGGATCTCGACACTATATCATCACAAAAGGCTGTAATGAGATACCTTCCAAGGCGATACAGCGTGACTACTGACCTCCAAAATCGTTCCAACGTATCGCCTCTTGAGTAGGGAATTTGCGGCCTGCTCCGTTGCCATAGGGTCTCTAAGAGCCTCCAACGTCGCCACAGGATTAAGCCGGAAGACAACATACGACCCCGCCATCGGTACCCAGTTGGAAATTTCTCGAGGAAGAGGGATAGTCTGGTCGTACGTATCTGGATCCCAGTTTGCCATGATGGTTTACTTGAGGTAGGTATACGTTGGGATCCTCAGAGTCTCCGGTTTTTAAAGCACGCAAGTGCGCTTGTGAGATACGAGGCTCTTATTGTTACTGGTTAGCGAAGATGCCGCTTAATGTGATTCTGCGTTGTAGCGTTAGCGTTGTAATCATGGTGCTGTTGTCTGGTGTTGTTGTTCTGTTGTAGTTCCGTTGTCCTTTTGGCACCGCACGAGCCTCCGGCCGCGGTCGCCTTTAAACTTTGCAAGTTCTACGATTTTGACCCTTGTTCTTCGAGGCGTCACATCAAATATTGTGCATCCTTTTGTTCTTTTCTACAACGCCTCATCGACCAACGCTTTCTATAAAATAATCATATACAGAAAACATTGCGTGCCTCGAGACTCTTTCTGCTCGCCATCGCCCTCAGCTCAGACTTCTCTACATCTCTAGATACCCCAGAAATGGACTCACCTCATGTCAGTGCTGCCACACTAGTCGCAGGAGACATATTCTGGGGATATGAGTCCGTGCACACGCACGCCCACTTCCTACTAGACGACAAGCACAGAGAGGCTGGCACGTCTCAAGCAGCGCCGCAAACCAATCACCTCAGCAAGGACGCAAGTAGCAACAGACGGAAGACCTCCCAACACAACGTCAGCGGTGCCGAATTATATTTTCCAATGACGGCGGGGCGGTTTCGGCCATGCGTTGTTGTCGACCCGAATCCGGATGGAACACTGTTGATTTGCATGATGAGTACCTTCAACACGGCGGAGAGACAGAAAATTCCCCATGTCTTCCGCCATTTCTTGATACCCGTTAGTCCCAATGCTGGTAAATTGCCAGGAGACTTTATAACGCACACGACTAAATTGGAAGACCCTCCTCACGCCGGTTGGATAATCGCCCGGACATTCACAACAGCTGTCGGTCCTCTGGTCAGAAGGCATCCGTGCGGTCAGATCGAACCAAAGGATATGGTTACCTTGATTAACCTCTGTCGGACGCGGCAGCGGTCATGGACCTCGCAGATGTCCAGTCAGAGCAAGAAGCGGCAAGTCATTGCCGAGTACATGGTGATACACGATAATATGCTACGTAAATATGTCAATGGAACACTAACAAGATAAATTTAGGCATGGACGCACGAGTATTATACGCCTCACGCTACTACAGGCCATGGTTCTGGCTTGCCGCTGTGAGTTGTCTATCTTGGAACAACGACTTATGCTCACAGGTCCGACACTGGGACCGTAGATATCCTCGCTCCATTTCCACGCGCCAACAGTCCAAGCTGAGTCGAGCTGGACGTCGACATCCCTATCAGCGGCGCGTGAACGGTAAGTATTTTGACTGGAACATGCGGCAACATGAAACTCACCGTTGCACACTTCCTATCAGATTCGACGACATCGACTGATCACATGGTATGTGAATTGTTAGCCAACTTATCACCACTCACAGATCGACCTTCAGAGCTTGATCCGTCGCATAAGAGGCATGGCTCTTCCATCTGCTCGAGAAAGTTCAGCTTCTGCACGCCCCGTGAGTGCCGCTTTTGATGGACTTACCATGTTCACGCTAAGGACGAGCATCAGGGTCTCTTGGATCGTCTGAGAAAGGGTGAAAAATCAGTGATTTCCCGCGGCTCTGTCCGATCAGTGGCAGATAACGGGAGCGTTTTCGTTCAACATGCAGATACGGGGATGAGACACGCGGCTTGACAATATATTGGGGCTCGGATGTGGAAAGGCATTGGCGGGGAGAAGAGCGTCGGGAGGACAGGGTTAGGCGGTGATCGCGAGACGTCCCACTTTGAGTACCTCATGACGAAATGAAAGGTTTCTGAACTACCGGAGCCGTGGCATGGCCTTGAAATCGCTCTTCGCGGCCACCACATCGTCGACCATCGGGTGTATTGTGCTAGGGATAGCGGTGGACTGTCTGCTAATTTAGATTGCGTCTCCTCGTAATCCGCATATATTTTTGTTAGTATGACATGACTGACACGGGTATCGTACATCACCATCCGTGAGGAGAACGACTGTTCTCATGAGGGTTCCGAGTTCATTGTCAGACGGAGGAAGACATCACCCACGCTTACACCGCCGTTGGCGCTGTCTTCTCTGTCGGCGGAGCCACCGTTTGATTAAACGGACCCTGCGCATCCGTCAGCCTCCATTCATAACCCACCAGACAATACTGAGACGTACCTCCTGCATCCGCACGCTCTCCAGGCCCTGCTGTCCGACCTTCATATCAAAATAGCGCGCCCGCACCCTCTCGCGGAAGCCCGCACTCGCTGCACGCGTGCGACGGCGGTTAACGAACAACAGCACGGCCAGCAGTGCAAAGACGCCGCCAACGACACCGCCTGCGATCGCGGCCTTCGCGCCACGCGAGAGACCGTGCGAGCCGGACGGAGCGGACGAGCTTGACGCGGAGGGGATGGAAACGAAGGTGATGGTGGGGGAGGGGAGCGCTACAGCGGTGGACTCCGGGAACTCTAGGAAGCCGACGTGAGTTGCAATCACATGGGACTGGCTAATGCGTACCGCCCACAGCTTCCGCCACGGTGGCGTTCCAGGTGAATGTGGTCAAGTTCAGCTGGCGAGCAGAATTTAGTCAAGCGTACAGCTTCAACGGGAAGGAATGGGCATGCGTACCGGTACGAACGCCCACTGCGGCACACGCGTCGATCCAGGGATCGTGAGCGTGAGTCTACAATTGACCAATCGTTAGATCGCAGGGGTATAAGGAAGAACATAGACGCACTGTGGATGGGCGCAGTTATGATCAAAGAACCAGTCGTCCCAGCTATCGATGTGACCATCAGTCCACGAGCTGCTAGCCACGAACGACACACGCACCTTCCCCACACCATATCACGGCATGCGAAGCATGCGCTCGTCAGCGCGTACATCGTCGGATTGCATATGCAATCTGCCCAGTATTCCCCGAATCAGGACCCGCGCCCAGCTGGCCCCTGCTTGCACGCACCATCCGCGCACGCCGCGTCCATGAGCTTCTCCACCGCGCATGGCGTCTGCCCAAGCGAGTTGTATGTCTGCGCGCGTGGTCAGCACGAGGCTCGGCGTGAGAGTCTAACAGGCAGAGGACGCACCCATTCCCAGCCCGGGTTGCAGGCCACCAAATCTGACGACGACGACGACGACGACTGTGCGCGCACGGGTCCTATCTGCACGAGGGAGACGACGAGGAGCTTGACGATGAGGGGGAGCGGCATGATGGTGGTGCTCATGGGAGGGAGAAGGTCAGGACATCCCGAGGCTCTAGGAGTGAGCGCTCTCTAAGATTAGACACCTGCGAATTCTCCCTTATCAGCCCGAAAGCGCCTCATGCAAGAGACAGTAAGTATGGCCTCGCGTTGAAATCGGCTATGTATCCAGAGAAGTAGGAAGTAGGACAGTTTCATTGAAGATCTCGAGAGTATAAGGCCGGGTCGTCGTGGTCGGGACTCGGAGTCCTCGGGCGAGCAAATTGAGCACAAGCCTTAACCCTATTACGGGTTTACCGAACTGACGATGTCGTCCTACTTACCTGCCTCTGGCGGCTGCCATGCATCCTGTCCACGCTCGCATACTATCGATATAATTGCCGCGTTCGTCTATAACTCATCCATTCTGTCCGTTCACTACCACATCAAATCGGAGGATGCGCACAACGTGTGGATGTAGCACTCTAGCAGTGTCTACAGGCGTTGTAATTTGTACGTGGCACTTGATGCTCGCCTAGACTCCCATCCACTGACCACATATACACCTTTTGATTGACCCTCGATCAGATGGTCGACATAAATTATATCGAAAGATTTTCTACGACTTTTCCAAGCCAACCTCCGACTCATCAGGTTGCCTCCATCGTACGCAAGAAGTCAGCGCGTGAAGAATACGATCTGACGCCTTGCGTTTGGCTGTGAAGGACGAAGGCTTAGCGACCGAGGCGGCATTACCCAGCGGAAACATACTCATTCCAGACTTGGCTTTTGCAGGGATCGCCCCTGCCTCGCGCTCTATCTTGGCTTTTGGCAACCGCCGAATTGACATCGGATGCCTGGCCTTCACCAACATCCGTTCTGCGGCAACCCTGAGTCGATTCCCAGCGCTCTGCAGTACTTCCGGAACGCGCGCAATACGACATATACCTTGTGTTGCAGGTACGTCAGCGACTGTCGCCTCGAAGGCAGCAAAATACTAACAGCTGTCCTGCAGCATTGTCGGTAACGACTCGGGCTCCCTCTTCTCATGTCCTCCTCTATGCCTCTGCTGCCGCGCTTGCTCCATTTGTAGCTTAATCTGCATAAGCTTGGCGTCACGATACTCCCGTTCACGCGCTTGCGCCTCTTCCCAGATCCTGTGCGGCGCACTGTGAGAAACTTGATCGGGACTGCTCTGAGATTGCGTACCGCTCAAGCTCTTTTATCTCCTTGCTGAGGCCGGGCGCTCGCGAAATCGGTCACCGTGGACAGGTCAAGATCAAAGTCGACGACGGGCGTGAAGTACACCCTGGGGTCGCCCCTGCCCGGGAGACCTTGTGAAAAGAACTCGTCCATCACTTCATCTAGCTGCCGACCAGCGTCCGAGTTGTTTCCCGAGCATATCGAGTACGCTGGGAGTGACCGGCCTTCGCTCTCTGGCTGCGCTAGATCTGATTCGCCATCGGAATATTCGGAGAGCTGTTCGGAAGCGTCTTCCTCTGCGTCGGGCTCTCCTACGAGCTCATAACTCCGATATCTATCGTCGGACGATGTCATGTCGATATACACCACATCGTGAGCGCTGAGAATCGGGGACTTGCTGTCGTCTATCGGCCCCTCTGGATGCGTGGCGACGCGAACGTCGAAAGATACCGCTGTATGATGGTATAGGTTATCCCATGGCAGTGGCGGCTTTGGTGAAACGCCTGCGCGGCCCGCAGGATGTGTCGCCGGGTCGATTGGTATGCACATGTCCTCTTCTACGCCTTCCTCTGGTGACGATTTCGGCAGGCCTTGGCTGACCACAGCGAGCTCGCCGGAGTAATATGATACCTGCGGGCCGTGAATCCCTTAGTATCGGCCTATTCGAGGATTCAAAATTTGAAGTAAGAGATTGCAGCTTATCCAACAGGGCAAATCGTACTCACGTCGACAAGCACTCCAACATATCGTCTCGTAGGTAACTCCTGTGCCTGCTCTGTCGCTATAGGGTCTCTGAGAGCCTCCACAGTTGCTGTAGGATTCAGAGTGAAGACGGCATACGTCCCGCAATTCGGAACTTCGGAGGCAATTCCTCGGGGAAGAGTGTCGTTGTTGTCGTAGGTATCTTCGTTCCAAAGGGCTGTCATCTCTGAGAGGATGAAAGGGAAATTGGAGCGTATACGCGCTCGGAGAGACGACAGTCACTTATGAGTAAGGAAGCAGGCGGAGATACAACATCTGTTGTTGTTCTCCTTAGTCGATGACGGTTAGTGAACAACTGACGCTCTCAATCTCATAGACGCCTCTAATCCTAGTTACGGTTACTATCTATGCAAGCGGGACCTTCGTGGGCATCCTTGTTGAACAATAGGATGCAGTGCGACAACGCCTCTGTGCCTGAGCACTTCGTTCGTCGCTTGAGCCACCTCAATCTGCTGCGGGCCACACGCTGCGTCATCCCTTTGTTCTCAGCAGCCTAAGCACAATTAAAGTCCAGCTCGGTGGACACCGTGAGTCATTTAAAAGTACTCGACGCTCCCACATATTGTTGATCTGTTGCCACCTAGACGGTACCATGAGTGCCCACCCAGATCCTCGCTTCGAAGGACGTTTGCTCAATAGACCCTTCACACCTGCGCATGGCGCATATATCGTCTTTACCTTGGACCCAGTCGCCACTCTCAAGGCCCTGAACGACCCCGTCGCCGAAACGCAGGCTCGTGCGCTGGTGACAAAGAAGTATGTCGGCATCGTCGCCGAGGTAAGCTCGCTCTGCTGGCATACAACCGCTGCAGTTTCTGATAGGCATCAGCTTGTGGATATAGCATCTCCCTTTCGCGAATACCACAGATGCTCCTGCTCGCTTCTCAGCCAAGGCCTTCCCACGCCAGTTCCCTCCCGCAGTGTCGACGAGACCATGTGCGTGCCCATAGCGCCTGCAACCCACCCCATTGGTCGTGCAGGGCTCTGGCCTTCGCCCCCGTTGCCATGGGAGAACCTCTACCACCATACAATGGCCGGCGTGGATCTCCGCATCCGCACGCGAGAAGACGACTATACCAACTGCCCTTTAATATCTTATTCAGACGAAAACCATCTGCCCGATTCCAAGAATCGTGATGTCTCACGCAGGTTGGGCATGTTGGCGCAGTACAACGCAGATCATAATACCCATGCCGACGCATCATGCAGTGATGTCGCTGCGAAGATGCAGTCTCCCGCACCTTGTTTTCCCACACGGTTCGGCCCCGACAGCGTTTCTGACAGCGTATTGATCATGTCCGATGCCCCAGATATCACATCGCCAGACGATACGCAGGACACTCCACCCAGCTCCTACCCCGACTTGGTTGGCTCTGTAGGTGCTGACGACGATGATATGGAAATCCCACTCCCAGACGATGAGCACCTACGGGCCGAGCTGCAAGCTAAACAGGCCAATGTACGCGACGAATTCGGGACGATGTTCAGCGACGTTACTGCGAGGTTGGCGGAAGGTTTTTTTGGCCTCGATGATCCGAAAGAACCTGTGGTTAACTGCTCGGCGGACCTTTCGTCCGTCAAGGAGTTCTGTGACGCACGTCGATTATTTGAAGAGATCAGAGCCCTTGAAAGGTACGTGGTTTTCCTTTGCATCTACTAGACCGTCTGCCTCATCTGCATGTCCCAGGATACGGGCGGAATCTGAGCAGCGCAGCCACGATCGTGTTGAGCAGCAGCGCGCACAAGCACAGGCTGCCGCACGACGGAAGGTCGAAATGGGTTGCAGTTCAACCCCGCAACGGCAATGCTACGATCACTTTCTGAAGGCTATTTCCACAGGATATCTGCCAGTGTGCATTCTTTCCGATATCCGCTTGCGTTCTGCTATAACAGGTACATAACTATGACCTCCTACTAGTATCCTTGACTCGGTTATCTCGCCGAGGCAGATCATCTACTTTAGTAAAGTGTTCAGATGCGTGAAGGGGTTCGTCAGGTTCTTCAGTCTCTGAAAATCGGGCACAAACACATGTTAGCACCTGGAGTAATAAATAAGCTTAAAGAACCTCACCGATTTCCCACCGGAACGATTGCCTGCGGTTTCTGCCTTCGTCTCACTTGGTGCATTCTCGCCGAGGCTAGCACTCGCGGTCCATAACAATTTACCCTTGCCCTTGCCCTTGCCTGGCACGGTCTTCCACTGATCAGTCACCGATCACATGTCTGGTATGAGAGCCACGGACGATGCGATGATAAGCGTAACTTGCCTGATCCTCTTCTGTGCGTGCAATGGCATCCGTCGGAGGCAGCCTGACGCCGCTGTTTGACCCGGATGCAAAATTGGGTTGAGTTGGCGAACGAGCGGACATGGTAGGCCTCGAAGCTCCCTTGAAGGTCTGCGGGGCTCGTTTTTAGCAGGAAAAATGGCCACAGCAGGGTAGTAACAAGCCTTGGTCGTCTGAGCGACTGCTGTATTGGGCGTAATTCGGGACGAGGCTAACTGAGGCTAGACCACATAAAGATCAGATATCTTGCTATATCTATGTGGGACATAACCTACAACCGACGAACGCCTCGCCTGTGCTGCAACGGACGGAGAGCTCAGTATCACCTGAGCACTCTTTTTCAAAACAGTAAACAGTTGTGTGCGAATGTGTTGGGTGAGTAGTGGTGCATACCTTTCGGCGCCCAGGTCCCACGACCGTCCAACCTGGCTCTGTGTTCGCCTGCTCCATGGTCTTCATACCATTCGGGTCATGTCAGCGTACATCGTCGGCCGCTTTAGATGTGGCGCACACCTCGAAAGGATTAATTATGGGAAATAAGCCACCATCATGATACGTGTAGATCCCGCTCGATGTTCGGGCCTATCGAAAAAGTCAAAAAAATAAACTCAAGCCGACGACAGGGCATACCGATGCCCCTCTGTAAGGTACTTTGCCTTGTGGAACTCCGACGAATTTGCCTTTCGAGCAGGATTTTCCAGCAGAGGCTTGCTATACGACTGTGAGAGGTATTGGCAAAGACAATGACTAGGGACTTGCCTTGTCCTTCCTCATGTACGCAGCAGTCAGTGATCGCTGTCGATCACGACATCAGCCATGCGTCCACCACCAAAGAAGTTACATGCCTGAAGGTCATCTTTAAGCTGCTTCTGCACCCGCTTATCTCTGATACGCCGCCGAAACTGGCTGCCCCGGAGTCGTATTTCATGCCTGAGCATGTCGGCCATGTCGTCTGGAAGGTGGAATCCCGTTTCCCCTGTGTAATATTCTTTCCATGGGTCGGACAAGAGTTTTGACGCGTATGGGTAGGCCATGATCCACTGTCCTGGATCGTTCCAGGCAGGGATGGTACGGATGACAGGACCACCGGGATCCAATTGACTTGGAGAGACAGCGACGACAAAGTGCCTATAGACTTCTGCAAGCTCGTCTTTCATCTTCTTCCCGCCGAATGTGCTCATGGCACAAATGAAATACTCGTAGTCTCCTGTCTCGTCGTTTTTTTCACATGCAGTGACGAGACACGGCCGTTCTTGTCGTTCATGGGCACCGGGAGAGTCGCTGGAGTCGGAAAATCTCTGGGTGGACCCCAAGGAAGACATGGAAGGTAGGTCCAATTCGTGCGTCCCCAGTGCTTGCATCGCCGGTGTGCGCATGGTTTCGTAGCCTCCGTAGATGTAGTTGGGTTGGTATCGGGGACCATTGTCGTCCGCTGAAGCCATTATGGATTTCGGACTAGGCGTGGGGATGAGGGCAAGGGATGAGTAGGATCGCCCCACTTGGAGAAGGTACAGGGTAGTTGTATTTGGAAGTGATCCCCAAATAGTAGCAAACGCATTGGAGATCAGCTCAGTTGTTGACGAACCACTGAAAACAAGTAGAAGAGACGCACGGACAGACAATTACTATGGCGCCTAATTGACAGGTCTAGATCAAAGACTCCGGATCGGTTCTTCGCAAAGAAGACCACCTGACACGTAGGAGCCTCACCGCTAGTACCACAGTGCGGATATGATGGCCAGCCAAATAGCTTTGCTTGGCACCGGCGTGGCTAGGAGTGTTGGAGGTCGAGTCAGCAGTCCATGACGACAGAGGGTGACATAGATAATCGCTGGCGTCCTCTGTGGTTTTCGGTTCGAGTTCGCATGTCGTGGTGAGCTGTGTATGATGCCGATAGAGGTTTGCGCGTTCGAACCCAAGGGCCAAATCTACGGTGCCGGCATATCCCGGACCGTGTGCACGCCACACATGCGCTGGCCTTGAGTTGACCCACACAGCACGGAACTTAGTCCTCACACACTGCTTTCTCTTCTCAACTTGCTCTCAACCGGCGATGTCAGTGGACGATTCCCTGCCTCTTGGACGCGATACCTGGCTCCTCCCGGAATCAGGGGCCTTTGTCGTCTTCAAAGTCGATCCAGTCGCCACTCTCGAGGCGTTGGAGGATCCTATCGCCATCGAGCAGGCTCAGTCTCTCTCCCTTTCTTGCAAAAGCTATATAGGATTCATTGACTTGGTACTGAGCTTTCTCTCATATCTGCATATCCGCGCCTGCTTACCCATCGTACACAGGTCCTCGACCTGCCAATGGAGACACGCAAATATCATCGGTGCCACTGCTTCGTTCTCAGTCAAGGTCTCGCAAAACCACTCCCCGAGTCCTATACCGACGAGAATATGTGCATCCCTGTTGCACCAGCCACGCATCCTCAAGGCCGTCCTGCGATCACGGCAGTTCCCCCTCTACCATGGGACAATCTCTACGTCCATCACTCCTCGCTCTTCACCCTTCGTGTCAAAACAGATCCTCGCGACATAGACCACACTCATTCTCCCATGATATCTCTCCGCGATCTGGTCTCCGTCCAGAGATATCGTTCTGAAGACTCAGATCGACAGCGGCTTCGGCGCATAGCAGAGATGCCGCCGCCCCCGCCTCCTGCACGTCGGAGTGTGGATCACCACGAAACTGATGCACCTCTTCAGGAAGCAGCTGAGACAGAGGATTGTTCTGAAGCCGGGCCAAAGGTCGATACAGAGGGTGCCGATAGCACATCAAGTCTTGAGGATGCCGACAGCGCATCAACTGCTGAGGCTACCGATACCGCATCAGCGTCCGAGGCTGCCGATACCGCATCAATTCCCGAGGAGCTCTATCGCGTGTTCGTAAATCGTGAGGACCCAGTCGACCAGTTTATCCCGGTGGTTTCCTTCGACCTCGACGTCACGGCCGTCTCGGAATTTGCAGAAGCTCATGACCTTCGGGAAGAGATCCGAGCAATGATGCGGTGCGTACTGCTTGACATTGACAGTGACGTGAGGCTCATCGACTGCATAGCATACGAGTCGAATCCAAACAGCGTGCGACGGAGGTCCTACAGCGCCTTGACGAGGAGCGGGCGGCCCGAGAGCATCGTATGAACACCTCTTCCATGACTTCTCATCCTTCGACCCACGCCCCGCGTTCGCCCATTCTCTCTTCGGCTCCTGCAATATCCCGGTGTGCGTTTTTCTTTTCTTGTTTTCGGGTGCTCGAGCTTACGGCTGCGGCACAGCACTCCTCCCCCGCCCACCGACCAGCATCTGGGATAAAGCAAAGCCGCTTTCGCGGCCGATATTCTCGTCTGGTCATAAGGAGAAGAACAGCAATGTGGAGAAGGAGCGCGAAACGGAGAAGGAGCACGAGACGGCGAAAGAGCATGCATCCCCGAGCTGCTTGCCCATATGTGGCCCACTTGGCGATCGAATGAAAGGTCAGTTTCGGCTGGACTCCCATCGTGTTCTTCTCCGGCTGAAAATCGGCATAGGGGTCCACCGCGCTGTCTGCCGGCTTGCGTCGAAACTGCTACGACGCGTTCACCGAGGTCTGGAGGCGAAAGTTCAAGCACAGCCACCGCCAGATGCAAAACTCCGCAGCGGGAAAAATTGACATCGCATGTACGCCTACAGTATGTCCGCAGCGATTAGCTACACCCTTTCTTTACAGACACACGCAACGACTGCGCAAGAATGGCAAGGATGACGACCCCAACTTGGCATCTGTGTTACTGGACAACATCGAGAAAAGTTGACGTTGAGTCACGGTATGCTATGCCCATGCTTCGACGCCAACTTTTCTCCATGTTCTGCAGTGGCACTCAGAATTGCTCTATGTCCTATCCTACTAGGCATTGAAGTCATCTCACGTAGCCCAATATCACTCGCTGTCATGTATCGTCATACTATGTCCCTAGTCGCACTACATTCGCTTCTTGCTGTTATACATCAGCAAAAGCCTCCCCTCTGAATTCACATGAATTTCCGTGAATTCACATGAATTAGCAAATTAACGAATTAGTTAAGTCCAATGCTCCTTACTCGTATGCTAGTGATAAATTATCGCATATTCACGGACCACACTGCCTGTTGTCACGCTCGTAACCGGTACTAAATTCTAGATAATTTTGTCGTAGCCTCATGAGATTTTCTCGATGGTGGAGCAAATAAGATATATTCATTTCTACTAGCCTACGGTATGTATAGGACCATCGCGCGACGAATGAAAGTCAGAACGAGAACCCGCTGGCTGGGCGTATGTATTGCGCGGGATGTCGGGTGCTCTATTGTGCGGAGATGGTACCGTAGCCAAAGCGGAAAGCGAGTACGAGCGAAGAGACGTGAGGCCACAGGAGCGCCAGAGGAGACGCGGGCAGGCCGAGATGAGGGAAACGAGCGCCGCCGTCTGCGCTTGTGTCAGCTCATTGACAGCTCGCACACAGCACAGCTCCCCGGAATACACACGATGCACGGAGGAGGCGCTCGCAAGCCGAAAGCGGGGAGTGGAAGGCACGGCGAGTGCGAGCGGCCGCAGAGCACAAGGAAGTGTGGCGAGCGTGGTGCGAGCAAATGACTGGAAGGCCGAGCACGAGCACGTCACGCACCTGCTGTGAGAGAGAAATGTGTTCTGCCGCACTGAGCACCCGCGGCTCACGCGCACCGCGTACAAGCGCGTACACCTGTGGCTCGGAAGGGCGCTTCAACACGCGTAGCCGACTCCCCTCGCACACCCAGTAAGAGTCCGACGCCCCGACCACAGGCAGCACCAAGATGTGCCCGAAGAACTGTCGGATATGGGTGTTAGGATGGCTCGAGAACGCGGAGCATCGCACTGGAGGGGCTCACCGAAGCCGAGAGCTTATGCATCAAACCCAGCACCGAGAGCGTCTCTGTATTCTCCACGTCGCTGTTCTTGTTCGAGGGACTTCAACTGATGAGGGATTGCCGTGGCCCGTGAATGGAGGAAAGGATGTGAGGGGCATGTTTGCGCGCGCGCGAGGTGTACAGGTTGTTGCCGCAGAGCTAGGTGGAGAAGTTGGATGTGACGACAGCAAACGGGGCGGAAGCACTGAGAGTCAAAATTCAACATGCGGTCACGAGATCGTTTAGGGCCGGCAAGATTCAACCTTAACGTACGCGTCTCGCGCATCTTCGTAAGGAGCATCCTGCACTGATGATCCTGTCGATTTAGTGCACGAAACTTTCTACGATATATACAACGGTTATTCTAAGCCTGTGCAGAAGTTTTCAGATACGAAGGGTCATTGTGAGCGTGTATTGGCTATGTTCTCTGTCCGAGTCACCCTTGTCACGTATGTGACTGTCGACGGTATCTCGCTTATTTTGCATTATCTGTGTTCACAACCGCCGGATAATTTATTGTGAACCTCACAGTGGCTCACACCCGCTTAACGCGGGAGGCTTTTCCTGATGTAATTCGTCACGCCGTACTATACCATGTAAAACATACAGTTCTATGATTTCATGTGTGAATCCGCCCGCGGGCCCCGAACTCAGTATATCTTCAGAATGCCTAACTTGAAATAAGCTTGAGAATCCGCGTGTTACATAGCGCACTGGCATGTGCACGCGGGCCACATGCTGCCACATGGCGCTGCCAACGGCACCAGCCCGTGTCTTACCTCACCTTCTCTCTTCTCAACATATCTCATTCGTCATGTCGCCGGACTACTCCTTGCCTCTGGGACGCGATAGCTGGCTCCTCCCGGAGGCTGGGGCTTTCGTCCTCTTCAAATTGGATCCAGTCGCGACTCTGGAAGCATTGGAGGATCCTATTGCCATCGAGCAGGCCCAGTCCCTCTCTCTTTCTTGCAAAAGCTATGTAGGATTCGTGAACATGGTGCGCTTTGCTCATTCATGCTCTATCCTAGTAGTGGTTCAGCCATCATAGGTTCTCGACTTGCCAATGGATACTCGCAAATACCACCGGTGCGACTGCCTCATCGTCAGTCAAGGTCTCGCCCCACCATTTCCCCAGCTTTATACCGACGAGAGCATGTGCATTCCGATTGCACCAGCTATCCATCCTCATGGCCGTCCTGCGATCACGGCGCTTCCCTCCCTACCGTGGGACAACCTCTACCTCCATTATTCCGCTCTCTTCACCCTCCGCATCAAGACTGACCCTCGTGATATCGACCACACCAACTCGCCTATGATAACTCTTGGGGACCTGGTCGCGGTCCAGAAGTACCGTCGTGAAGATGCGGGTGAACAGCGGCTTCGGCAGATAGCAGAGTTGCCTACGCGCCAGGCTCCTGTCCGCCGGAGCAGCCAGGATCGCCGCGACACTGATGCCTCGCTTCAACCAGCGTCTGAGTCGGAAAGTATTTCTGATGCCAGGTCAACGAACGAGGTGGACGATGCCGATAATGCAATTCCGGAGCCACTCTATCGTGCGCTCATGGACTGGGAAGACCCCTCCGACCAGTTTGTCCCGGTAGTTTCCTTCGACATTGACATCGCAGCCGTCTCCGAACTGTCAGGAGCGCAAGAGTTTGAGGCAGAAATCGAAGCGATGACACGGTACGTGCTGCGCTATGCTGACAATGGCGCGATGCTGACCGATCACTAGCATACAAGCCGAATCCGAGCAACGTGCAGTGGTAGCCTTGCGGCGCCTTGACAAGGAGCGGCTGGACCGAGAGCATCGTCTGGACGCTTCTTCAACGACTTCTCACCCTTCAACCCGCGCGCCGCATTCGCTTATCCTCTCGTCAGCTGCGGCTGTCTCGCAACGTAAGTTTCCTTTATTTGTATTCTGGTGTTACTCGAGCTTAAGCCCTCAATAATGGCATAGCATTCCTCGTCCGCCCACCGACAAGCATCTGGGATAAAGCAAAGGCGCTCACACGGACGATCTTCTCGTGTGTTCATCAGGAGAAGGACAACAATGTGGAGAAGGAGCGGGAAACGGAGAAGGAGCACGAGATGGCGAAGGAGCAGGCATCCCCGAACTGCTTGCCTATATTTGGCCCACTTGGCGATCGAATGAAAGGTCAGTCCCGGCTAGACTCCGGTTATGTTCTTCCGGTTGAACACCTGCATAGGAGTCCACCGCGCTGTCCGCCGGCTTGCGTCGAAAACACTACGACGCGCTCACTGAGGTCGAGAGACGGACGTGAGCACGCAATCACCTCCAGATCCCGACGCCCGCAGCGGGGAGCACGAACCAACTCGTACGCCCTTTGTATGTCTACAGCAGATGCCAGCCTTACCTCTTCCTTTACAGACATGTTCAAGACACTTCGACTGCGCATGACCGGAAAGAACCACAGCCACAGCACCCTATCTATCCCGAGCGTTACTGGACAACATTGAGCAAAGTTGACGTCGAGTCACGGTACTATGCCCATGCTTCGCCGCCAACTTTTCTCCATGTTTTGCAGTACCACTCAGAAGTGGTCTCTATGTCATATTCTACCCATATCCCCCATCGTTATCAGACTAGACATCATCTACTACCACTCGTGACTCGCTGTCATGTTTTAGTTTTCGACATATGTACTCAGCTGCACTACCTTCGCATTTTGGCTGCCTCTGTCACGCCGTGCTACCATGTAAACCAATTATCGAATTTGTATGTGGATCTGTCTGCTCGAGATGTTCAGAGGCTGCGCGTTGGCCTCGGGGTCTGTGCCCCGACCGTGTCGCCGGCCGAACCGCACGCCACACAGGCGCCGGTGCCGACTACTTACGCTGCGTCCGACTGCGGCCAACGCACCACCACGGCCCTTATGTACCTGATGTACTCGGCCTCTCTCTCCTCGCAACTGTCATGTCCAAAGACCTGTCCTTACCTCTTGGACGAGACAGCTGGCTCACTCCGGAGTCTGGGGCTTTCGTTGTCTTCAAACTTGACCCGGTTGCCACGCTAGAAGCATTGGAGGATCCTATCGCCACCGAGCAGGCGCGGTCGCTCTCTCTTTCTTGCAGGAGCTATGTAGGATTTATAGTTTTGGTGCGTCTTGCTCATTTCCAGTGCTCTATCATGGACTACTTACGCTTTCATACTTCATAGTTTCTCGATTTGCCGATAGAAACTCGCAGATATCTTCGATGTGACTGCCTCATCCTCAGCCAAGGCGTCGCCACACCAATCCCCCAGCTCTTTACCGACGAGAATATGAGTATCCCTATTGCACCTGCTACCCATCCCCAAGGCCGTCCTGCGATCACGGCAGTTCCCCCCCTACCATGGGACAACCTCTACCTCCATCATTCCTCGTGCTTCACCTTTCGCGTCAAAATCGACCCTCGCGACATAGACCACACTGATTCGCCAATGATATCATTTGGCGACTTGCTCTCTGTCCAGAGGTACCGTCGTGAGGACTCAACCCGACAGAGGCTGAGGCACATCGCAGCAATGCCCCCGCGTGCTCCACGACGGAGCCTGGATTGCCGCGAAACAGACGCATGCCTCCCGCAAGCATCAGAATCAGGCAACTGTGGTGAAGCGACGGGAGAATTCGATCCAAAGGCTTCCGACATCGATTCGATTCCAGAGGCGCTCTCTCGCGCGCTGGTGGACTACGAAGACCCCTCCGATCAATTTATGCCTGTGGTGTCCTTTGACCTCGACATTGCAGCCGTCTCAGAATTCTCAGGAGCCCATCAGCTGGATGAAGAAATCGAAGCCATGATGCGGTGCGTGCTGCTGCGCTGTGCGGACAACGGCGCGATGCTGACCAATTGCATAGCATACAAGCCGAATCCGAGCAACGTGCAGTGGCAGCCCTGCGGCATCTTGATGAGGAGCGTCTGGCCAGAGAGCATCGTCTGGACGGCTCTTCTGTGACTTCTCATCCCTCGACTCGCGAGCCCCGTTCGCCCATCATCTCTTCAGCTGGGGCTGTCTCACAGCGTACGTTCTATATCTTTCTCTTCTGCCGCTTGAGCTTACAAAGGCGATCATGGCTTAGCACTTCTCGTCCGCCGACCGACGAGCATCTGGGATAAAGCGAGGGCGTTCAAGCGGATGCTCTTCTCGTGCATTCATCAGGAGAAGGATGCCAATGTGGAGAAGGAGCCCGTGACGGAGAAGTCTCATGCGTCGCCGAGTTGCATGCCCGTATGCGGCCCGCTTGGCAATCGAATCAAAGGTCAGCCTCGACTGACCTCCTGCTGTGTTCTTCCGGCTTAAATTAAGCATAGGGGTTCACCGCGCTGTCTGCCGGCTTGCGTCGAGAAATTTACGACGCGCTCATCGAGGTCAAGAGACGAAAGCCCAAGCACCGCCATCGCCAGACACAGAACCCCGCCGCGGAGAGCGCAAACTACCCTGTACGCCATCTGTATGCCCACAGCAGATGCTAGACCTACCTCTTTGTCACAGATATGTTCAAGACACTCGACTGCGCATGAACAGCAAGAATCATGGCCACATCCCCCTATCTCTCCCGAGCGCTACTGGACAACATTGAGGAAAGTTGATGTCGAGTCACGGTCCTATGACCGTGACTCGACATCAACTTTTCTCCATGTTTTGCAGTACCACCCAGATTGTTTCTCCCTGTCCTATCCTACCATAGCCCTCCATCATCAGCAGACTAGACATCATCTCATGTATCCCACTACCACTCGCTGTCATGTTTTCGTCATATGTACTCAGTCGCACTACCTTCGCTTTTTGGCTGCATTACTCAGCTGCCACGCAGCACTACCATGTAAACCAATAAATACGTATGCGGATCTACAGTAAGTATCTCCTCGAGATGCGTAGGCTCAGGCTGCGCTTTCCCGGACCGGGTGCACGCCACAAATGCGCCGGCGTCGGCAGACCGCCCAAGATTGACTGGCTGAGGCGAACTTACTTTAGCATGTACGCCGCTTTCTATCCTCAACCGCCATGTCAGTGGATGACTCACTGCCTCTTGGACGCGATACCTGGCTCCTCCCGGAAGCTGGGGCCTTCGTCGTCTTCAAAACCGATCCATTCGCCACTCTCGAAGCGTTGGAGGATCCTATCGCCATCGAGCAGGTCCAGTCTCTCTCCCGTTCTTGCAAAAGCTATATAGGGTTCATTTGACTTGGTGCGGCGTCCTTGTCTCTGTATATCCGTGCCTGCTTACCCATCTTACTTAGGTGCCCGACCTGCCAATGGAGAATCGCAGATATCATCGGTGCGACTGCCTCGTCTTCAGTCAAGGTCTCGTACTACGAGGACGAAACTTCTGGCTCTAAATGTATAGGGTAACGTAATGTATCTCCTAGGACAAATGAAACGCCATTTGCTCAGCATTCGTGCCGCATGAGATCAAACTGTCGCGATCTGAGCAGTCGACTCCGGACGCGATCCAAGACCAGTCTACTCAAAGCGTCAGTGATAGGCAACGCAATACATTTTACAAATACCCACCGCCTCGTAAATGCGCTCGATCCACTGCAGGTTGCTGACCGAGTCCTGCGCATCGTACCAGTGATCCGGCGTGCGCCCGCGAACTTTGTCAACGAACGCCTCGAGCTGGTGCCGATAGCTAGCACGGGGATTAGGTCCTGGACCCTGCATCAAGGATAGATGACTCACGTCGTCCACCCGTCGTCTCCATAAGCCTTCTCCGTGCGCGTTTTGGTGACCCCGTTCTCGTCCGTAGTCTTCACCGTGATGTAGTGGTACAACCACGGGCCCGGAAAGTTGAAGAGCGAAACCTCGCCCCGCGTGCCAACGGCACGCACATAGACCTGCGGGAACTGCGGGATGAACCCGAGACGCGGGGGAAGGCGGTATTGCGTTGTCATTGTGGCGGTTATCTCGGACGGCGTGGCGTCGGGGGATGCCGCGGACGGGGCTGAGGAGAGAGGAGGAAAGGCGAGCGTTGCAGTGGTACCTAGATCAATCCTTGGAAACGCGGAAGAAGTATCCGCGCTCGCGGTCACAACGCGCAATGGGTCCGCGCCCGCGAAATAGCGCGAGATGGAAAGTATGTAGCCTATCATCGCCTTGAGCATGTCGTGAAAAGCGAAGATATGAAGTACTCACAGCCCATATCCATGAGGCAGCCGCCGCCCAGGCCGTAGGACATGCGGATGTCGTTGTCCTTGACGAACCCTCCAGGAATTGCCATCTTCGTTTCTATGTGCGTAATGGCGCCAAGCTCGCCGTTGTCAACAATCTCCTTCGTACGCCGTGTCGCGGGGTGGAAGCTTCACCGCCGACCCGGGGCCTGCGTCAGCACGCCGCAAAGAACGAGGGTGCTGGGAGGGATACAGACCGGTAGTGGAATGCCTCAAGCAGGACGAGACCTTTCTTCTCGGCATAGTCGAACATGCGCCGGGTCTCCTCAGCGGTGTCCGCACTAGGCTTCTCGAGCAGGACGTGTTTGCCTGCGGCGAGCGCCTTCATAGTCCATTCGTAGTGCAGGCTATTTGGGAGCTGACGGCCTCGTTAGCGCCGGAGCTGGACGTCAGGGTAACAGCGAGACGCACTGGATTGTAGACGACGTCGATTTCTGGGTCGTCCAGCAACTCTAAACGCGCCGTTCAGTCACTATCTCTTGTGACCCGTGCATATCACGCACCTTGGTATGCAGTAGGCCCACCGTACGCCTTAGCGATGCCGTGCTTCTTTGCGAATGCATCCGCGCGCTTTTGGTCGCGCGCAGCGATAGCGTGCACCACAGCGTCGGCATGGTTCTTCACGGGGAGGATGAGCGCAATTGGCGCAATGGCTGCGGCCCCGAGAATGCCGAACTTGAGCGGGGAAGACGTGGGCTCCGGCTGAGGAGGGTAGAAGACCTGGGGAACGCGGTCAGCAGTTCGTCATGGGGCAGACAAACGCGGCAACGTACAAGATACAGACGTTTGAAGAGGGAGGCCATGGTGGTGCGCGGCAGAGGCGCAAGAAACAGCGACGTTGACGTGGTCTAGACTGGTGACCAGCTTTATATCAACAGGCGGTGGGTACTGTGAGATATTCAAAAGACGTGGTCACCGAACAGGGCCGGGCCGAGATCTGAAGGTCAAGTCCATTCTTTGGCCTCACGCTACATAGTGACGCGTATGGTTGATGCTGCGGGGCACATGCTCTGGTTGAGTGGGCTTCATGCGCGAGGCTCGATCATGCTGGTGGTCGTACTGCAGTATTTTAATCGACTATTTTTCTTGTTGCTACGTACTTACTACGTAATTAGTTGATTAACTCCCTGGAGCGTCTACCACGCGACAACGGTGCGTCGAGGATGCTGGACCACTTCCCACCTGCTTCCGACATTCCGAAGCCCAGGACACATTGGGAGTTTCTCGGTGCAGAACGTGCGGGTGAGTAGCCCATCATGATCGTGCGAGATACGGGATAGCCTGGTCCGATCCTGTTGCGGAAGATGAAGTATGTCTCTTCACCTGAAGTCGTTTCAGCAGTGCCACGATAATGAAGTGTGTCGGCGACGGGCTCGCGCAGAGGTACAGTGTTGAATGAATACGACCCGACCCTGTGCGCAATTAGTTCAGTTTAGAACGGCTGGACCTGGTGGCAACCGTCCCTAGATCGAGGTAAGTATATGCGCGACGTGGTCTCGTGCAGGACGGCGCGGGGTCCAACGAACGGTTACGAGCATGTCTCGCCAGCGCATGCACAACCCAAAGATCCGAGGCGCACAGTGGCACCGGCGGCTGTATGGGCGTTCCGGAGCCGCGGGAGGGCTTCGTGGACACTCCATAGCGCGAGAGGGGCGGGGCGGATCCGGAGAGTAGGAGGACCGTACGTCTGCAACGCGGTTTTGGCTTGCTCGCGACATATGTTGGGTGGTTCATGCGGAATGTCCTGGTCTTGAAAATGAGCAAGCATCGTGGATCGATGTACATTTACATTTTCTGCGTGATTTCTGAGTGATTTTGGTGGGCTCCATGCGGTGTTGCACAATGTGTGATCTCGAAACAGGCAAACACTTCACGAAACTGGTGCTAAGCTCGAGCAATCTGATTATCACATGCAACCTATGTCGCTACAGAACGGATACCATCCCCTCCCAAGGGATCTTCGGTGACAGGTCCTCTGTAAATCCACGCGATCGCAACGGGACCGCCGGGCTTTTGACTGGGGTTCAACGTTCACCGTTCAGGACGATAAAACTGTTCCTGTCGCACGGTGGACGCGTAGCCGGGTTCCGATACAGCGTATTCTATCGTGAGACCGGGCGCTGTCCTTCTGGAGCCAAGAGACTTCCATCGATGTTGTTTTCATAGCAATGAAGTACAGAGTAGAACGAGAACCGCAATGCGAAGATGATCACAGAGAACATGCGAGAGACAGACAACATTCACAAAGAAACTGATCAAATGACACACTGTGCTGGGCGAGATGCTGACCGCTTCCTCTTCCGGATGCGCAGCCAAAGCATTTCAGGGGGGTCAGGCGTGCTCCTGCTGCAGACGATGAAGCGATTCGCTGCTGCAGAAGATGTCATGCAAGACGTACATGATGCTGGAACTCTTTTTCAACAGAGATGAGTTCCCCCGATGTTTGCGGCGGCGTCTCTCTTTTTGAGTGGGCGCGTCGAAAGGTCGGAAGAATCCTTGGGACCAACTGGCGCACGGCTCGGCGGATCCCATTCCTGATTTTAGCACAGAACCGAGGCAAATCCGAATCAACCCAACCCACCTTTGACTCGCTCGCGAACGCGGACAGGAATTGGCAAGCGGCCCGGCAATTCCTGCGGCTGCTCTTTCTCCTCCGCCTCGTCGAAGTGATTCTGATAGACGCAGGAGAAAAGAGGCCGCCTGATCTCTATGGCGTCGCGCTCTATGGCTTCGCGCTCTATGGCTTTCCGCTCTCTGGCTTCCCGCTCCTGATCGAGACGCCGCAGGGCTTCCAATGTGCGCTGCTCAGATTCAGCTCGTATGCTGCAGTAGCGGTTATCACTGCGAGGATATGTCTCAAATAAAGAACATACCGGTCCAGCTCTAATGTTTCCTCATATAGCTCTCGCGCACCCGCAAATTCCGTGACCGCGGCCAAGTCGAAGTCATACGACACGACTGGCATGAACTGGTCGCGCGGATGCTCCGCAATGACGAACGCATCGTGAAGTGCCTCTGGAATGGCAAAATCGTCATCAGAACACTCCGACTCCGTAGCCTGATCATCCTCATCCTGAGACGCAGCATCATCGCCCACGCTCTCGTCATTGTCACCTGTCTGCCTGGAGCGCAACCATTCTTCCTCAAACAAAGCATCTTGGCGCTCTCCGTCTTCAGACTTGTGCTGCCACACTGCGAAAAGGTCGGCCGTAGAAAGCATGGGAGAGTCACTGAGATCCGTTTCGTGATGATCGGTTTTGATGCGAAATGTGAAGAAGGCGTTGTAGTGAATGAAGAGGTCGTCCCAGGGTAGGGGTAAGGCGGGGGTTGGAGCAACGGCGGGGCGACCTTGCGGATGAGTAGCAGGGGCAACGGGGGTGCACATGTTTTCGTCGATGTGGCGGGTTGGGGACGGGATGGCGAGGCCGCGGCTGAGAATATGACAATCACACTTGTGATATTTGCGGTCCGGCATTGGCAAGTCGAGAACCTACATAAACCAGCGGTCACCGTGAGTGCGAAGGAAGACAAGCATGGAAAGATTCGCTTACACCTTTGACGTATCCGATGTATTTCTTGCAGGAGAGAGCAAGAGTACGGGCAGCATCCAACGCGGCAGGATCCTCCAATGCCTCGAGAGATGCTACCGGGTCGAGTGTGAAGACTACGAAAGCCCCAAATTGTGGATAGAGGCGGGTCCTGCGTGACACCGGCTGGGATAAATCTCTTGGCTGGTACTGTGCTCGGGGAGGGCCCATGGGGAAGGAGGGGAGGAGTTTTGGGTTCTTGGATGGGGAATCGTTCACTGCGGCCATGATGGAGGAGGGGAAGAGAAACAACGGCCAAGGTCCGAGCGGGCACTCCGAGATATGGGGAGTGGTGCGTGGGAGCCCTAGGGGCCATGGGCGCCTGTGTGGCCATGGGGCGGCGTGGGCACGCGGGCACGTGTAAGCTCAAAGACTCCGATGGCACCAATGTAGCGTATATACGTAGTATCACTAGCCAACCTCCATTCCTTCACGATCATGCCTCGTCCACCTCTGAATCGCAACGCGCGGTACATATACCTAGGACACGAATCTATGCGTACACCGGCGATGATAGCCCTCGGAATGACAGCCATAGATCTTCCGTCCGCCACTACTTTGGGCTCGATCCAGACCTTTGTATCCAGTGTCGCATCTTCCGCCAGCAAGACTCGATCTACCCCACGGGATAGTAGGCGAGCAAGGCCATGTCTTGTCATGGGGCACGAAGAAGACCCAGGTGGAAAACGTGTCTTCCGTATCTGTGCCATGGCTACTACTTCTTCGCGAATGTATTTGCGCGATTTTGGTCGCGCGCAGCGACAGCATGCACCACAGCGTCGGCATGGTTCTTCACTGGCAGGATGAGTGAAAGCGGAGCGACCCGAGCAGCTCCAAGAATGCCGAATCTGAGCGGGGCAGACGTGGGCTCCGGCTGATGGGGATAGACCGCCTGGATTTCAATGGTCAGCGGTTGATACTAAGTGAGGAATGACGACGAAGACATACGAGATACAGGCGTTTGAAAACGGAAACCATGGTGGTGCAGCGTGATGCCGATACTAGCGAGGGCCATTCCAATAAGTTAGTGTTGAGCGACTTTCTGAGAGTCAGACGCCGGCCGAGCGTACACGTCCTCGCGGCAACGTCATGAAACTCTCGTCATCCACATAGTCGTGCCTGCCTTGCCAACTTGGGAGTCGGGACAGATCTCGAGTGCGACCTAGTCTCCAGAGCTAATCTTCTTGAGCTTTGAGGAAGAAGAAGTCGAGGACGTGCGGTCGAAGACTGTTGCCGTCGAGCCGTTGGAGGAGCCGTTCAGAGAGAGATGGTGAGTCGACGCGTTGAGGCGACATCTGATGTAAAAAAAAGCCGGAAGGCTGCGGCAGCGAGTCGGCGACACGGTCCCAAATCGAAGAGTTTGTGATACACAACAGGAAATACAAGCATGCGATTAGATGGCCAGATTATACTCGTACTCGCCACTGCCGCTCTGCGCAATCCACAAGATGACCGCCGATAGCATCAGCTCGACGTTCTGGGCCACATTCGCATAGCCATAATAGAGGTACTGCTCCTGATACCCCGCGAGAATGTACTTGAGCACAAGCAGCGCCTAAATTGCACAATCGCAGTCAGAAGTCTGCGATGCACGCGGCAAGGCGAGGAGACGTACCACGCTGCCCGCGAGGCCACCCGCCATCAGGGCGAAGCCAACGAACAAGAACAATCTCGCTCGCCACACCGCTCGTGAGTCCCCATAGCCCTCGTCTCCACGCACGCGGTCCTTGTCAATGAGGTTGATCACGATTATGCCAAGGAGCGAATGGATGCCGGGTAGCCAGTCCACGAAGCCGACGTGCACAGGCACGGGGTAGTCCGGCTCGTTGTACGGCGGGTGCGCATGTGCCGAGAGAATGGCAGAATCGAGGAATGCAGATTGCCAGGCCGAACTGTGTAGAGGACATATGAAGCAGTGTGAGCAGGATGTAGGATAGGGTATGGCACGACGTACGACTCTAAGATTTTGTGACAGTGCTGCAGTCCATCGACCATGGCTTACAAACCCGACCGCTGCCCACAAAGTCGTTTGGGAGCCACACCACATCATGCTAAGTACTATGTCTTAGTCGATGGATCGACGATTCTCGTCCTGCCGGAGCCTGGTTTTTCGATCGGACTCTCGATTACGCACTTTGTGTCTTAAGCGGACCGTGGATGTACGCACCTTCCTCTAACGATAATGACCATTAGTGGTGGCAGAGTCATGCGTTGTCTGCCACTGGAGGGCAAGCTCGATGGTCCGCACGACGGAAGGCCCCCCCGCGGGCAACGGCGCGCTGCCTGGCCTCCAAGCTGGGCCCGGCGGGATGGCAGACGAGTCAGACAGGACGGGGGCATGCTCCCATGTGCAGGACGCGGTGCCGTTGGGCGCAATCAATATGCCGACAATCTGTCCGTCAGGATGCATCAGAGCTAAGCTGCAAGGGAGCAACGCAGCACGTACGATAGGCCCCGCCTCGACGTCAACATGCAAAATGATGTGGGAGAGAGAGTTGGGCATTGCGAGCGGTAGATGATGGTGTGATGGCAAAAGAGTGGCGCCCAAAGGAAGCACAAGGCACGCACCTCTCCCGCAATGAGCACGCCGCCTGGGCGTCCGGGCGAGTTTCGGGTAAGAGGCGTCCGCTCGCTGGGTGCCAGAAACACAAAAAAAAATGTGCGCAGGCATGGGGAAGGGCGGCGAGGTGAGCAGTGGGCCGTGGCGCGCTTCCCCTTTTGGGCACGCGCTCCGTCCGGGGCGCGTCGCGGAAATTAGCTAGGAAGCGCGGGGCCGCCGTGCTTATTGACTGACACGGCGTTGCACAATGTAATAGAGAAGGGGTTGCTCTGGCTACCCGCAGCGGCGATCACGGGCACCTGTCAGTGGCCACTGGCAAGAGCCGAGGGCCATAGTTATATTCAGACGCGTTGGCACGACCAACTCTGTACGACCTTTTCCCCCCGGCATCATCACGCCCCCGGCCTGCGTGTCTGCCTGCGTGTCGTGGCTCCTCAGGAGCGCATCGTATCTCCGTGCAGCCCGCTGCTAGGCCGAGGCTTCAAGAGCGGCACGCTCTTGCTGGTAGCTACAGGAAAGTCATTTCTTCGCCTTGTACAGTGTCAATCCTGGCGCGTCTTGGCACCCGTCTTGCATTCTGCATGTTACTGACACGTTTGCCTTGTAGCAGGAACTGGTTGGACGCGCTGCGGCCCTCGTCGACGCGCTGGGCCTCTCGCCGACGCGTCCCCTTAGCGGCACGCACCACTCATCGCACCGGCGTCGGACGACCTGCGCGCGCCGCTCGGATACCGTACAGGCCGCCCACGCGGTTCCTTCATTGCACCTACCACGGCCGACCTGCTTGCGCCGCTCGCCGCCGGTACATAACACGCCACTGACGCCACGCCGCCCGCCCCCATCAAGGCTGAAGTCTGGGTGCACGAGCTGTACAGGAAGCTCGCCGCTGTCTCTGTGTTCTCGGCTGCTGGTGCGCTTGCCCCGCCTTTGCGTGCATGAGCCCGAACGCGGCTGATGCCACGCCCATTCAATAGAGCGCCTTCTGGCTGCCTCCCTCCGCCCGCTGCGCCCGCTGCGTGAACTGCATCAGACGTCGCGCGCCGTACTACAACATCGACGGTGAGTCTTGATGACGCGTGCACGGCTGTTTACCCAGGCTAAGCGGTTTGCCTCCCAGCGTCTGCAGCCCCTGCATCCCAAAAGCATATCATACCTGCGGCTGCGCAGCGTACCCTCCCAATGGCGAATTGCGCAGGCCCGGAGACGTATGGGAGGAAGGTACGTCGCGCGGCATAACTGCACATCCTGTTCTACTGGCTGACTGCAAGGGCTAGACGCGTTCTAACAAGGAATTTTCACCGTACTCGGACGGCCACACGGTCGTGGATTTCGACCTGGCGGCTGCACTGAAGACCATGGCAGCGAATGATCCAGAGCTCATGGGGCCAACAGAAGAGGAGGAAGATACAGCAACGTCCGCCCCAATTCCCGGCGACACGCCGAGCTCGTGGGAGGCTCATTCGCCCGTCGAGAACATCCAGCGCAAACGACGCCGTGCCGAGCCGGAGGAGCACATGCTAGTTGCCAGTGCGAGCGCGGGCGACCGCCACACGGCGAGGTACGGTGGTGCGCCGCCCCACAAGCGTATGTGTGTGGCGACAAAGCCATACGATGCCAGCAAAGATGACGGGGCCCGCCGAACGGAGGGCCCCTTCGAAGGGGAGGATCTACAGCACTTTGTGGACCGCCAGCGTCGTGCAAGGAGGCGCAAGGGCGAGCGCGCCATCGGGCCGTCTGGTTTGCCGAAGCCTACGCGCACCATGGCGGTTCGCTACGGCGCGCCAACGCCAGAGCATGTCGAGGCCAATGCGCAGGCGCTTCCCGCTGCGAACGGCGCTTTCGTCGCGAAGGACGGGCTGTGTGCCTCCGCGCAGCCGTACGCACGAAAGCTCGTTCCTCTCGATTATCTTCTGGGCGGCTTGGCCTTCACCCGGAAGCGCTGGGATGCTAGGTGAGGACGCACAAGCTGTGAGACGCGCACGACGCCCTGCTGACTCGCACTGCCTTTGCCAGCAGCAACCATGCCGTCGTCGACTGCCAGGAGCGCGTGGTTGGCTACATGATGGGCAATCCGCGCAGGGATCCTGGCTGGCAAGATGTGAATAGAAGCGGCAGCGCGTTCATGAACCAAGTAGTCAAGGACTGTGGCTTTCGACCGGGGGATCTTAACCACACTCGGGGGCATTACCCTACGCTATCGACAGGCTTTATGTTTGGCGGCGGACCAAAGGTGAGTCCACATTTCAAACACCGACCCGTGTACAACTGCTAATGCCCTAGGCACCTAGAAACCATACAATGTCTACAAAAATACCGACAAGCAGGAGCGAGTCATCTCGAAGCTGGTGCACCACCCGTCATTTGTGCGATACTCGGGCACATGCAACGGTACGTTTTGGTGAGCCCTGCCTGCGCTATGGTGATGCTGATGTCGCCATTAGCTGGCTTGTCGTTTGGTGCACCGCGTCTCTATAGACACTGCGACACGTTCTTGTGGGCTATTCAAGAGGCCGATCCCACGCTTAACAAGCCGTTCGACAACAGCGTGTTCCCCGCGACTACGTTTAACTTCGGGCCTCAGGCGGCGACATACCCCCACCGTGACTCTCAAAATGTGCCTTATGGATGGTGCGCCATCACGGCACTTGGCGACTACGACTACACACTCGGGGGTCACCTTGTTCTGTGGGACTTCAAACTCGTCATCGAGTTCCCCCCGGGCTCAACGATCTTAATTCCTTCCGCCGTTGTCACACACTCGAACACCCCTGTCCAGGAGGGCGAAACTCGGCAATTTTTTACCCAATGGTGTGCGGGTGGCCTCCTCCGCTGGTGGACCTACGGTATGCGCACAGAGAAGGCCCTGGTCCAGGAAGCCCCTGTTCTATTGGATGCCTTTCACAAGGCTGCTGAGAACAAATGGAAGGAAGTTCTGGGTTATTTCTCCACGCTCTCGGAGTTGAAGCGCGATTTGAAGGCTAGTGCGGGCGGAAATTGAAGAAGGGGTGGGCACCATGTGGGTGAAGTGATAGCACTGGCATGATTCAGCATTGGCCTCTACTTTATCATGATGTACTTAATGCAATATTTCTTGTGTGTTGGCAGCCTCACTGAGTGGCCAACAGCTTGCTGGCAGTATGTGCAACTTGTCTATGGCGCGGTGAGAGGGTGACTGTCACAGGTGACACTGGTGTGACATTTCCCTTTACAGACAGGCCTGCATCTTTAGCACTCGATCCTGACCACCTTGATGGCACCTCACGATCCCACACTACACGCCTTATATAGCATGGTGTATGTACGTGTCGACGCGCTAATCTAAGCATGTAATCACTCGGTCCCCCTTTGCACATTACCGTGCACAATAGCTCCCCAGCGCTTTCCCTCCTTTCCCTGAGATCTCGTTGATGCCGAGAAGCATCAAGAAGCTGTCAACGTGACGTCAGCTGTCAGCGGCAGATCCCCCGGAGCGGAAGGGAGCGGGAGCGGGACGGGACAACGGAACGGGGCCGGAGCGCTCGGCAGCGTCGGCTGCCGCCGCGCCCCCACGTGACACTCAACAAACTCATCGCGCGTATCCTAAGTCCTTCCCGCCTGGCACCATGGCTCCCCAGAAGCCCCAGCGTAGCGTCACTAGGGCCAAGGGACTCTCCAAGTCATGTCTCACCATCCGCCACCGACCGGGGTTCTCAAGCCACGAGGTCCTCAGGGCACATAAGCAGCAGGAACGGAAGAAGGCTGAGGGGAAGAAGAGAGCACAGGACATAGCAGGTGCGTCGCGATAAAGTCTCATAATTCACGCAGTACTGAAAGGTATTGTTCTATTTAGCTATGAGTGAGCGGGAGCGCGACGGCATAGTCGCAATGGATCTCGACGGACCGTTCAGCCACGATCTCGGTCATGACGACAATGACTATCAAGAGGCACTGCACTCGGTGCCCCCCGGTGAAGAGGGCTTCGAGTTCAGCCACGAAGGCGGCGAGTTCCAGGTTTTATCTGCCTTTGTCCATGACCTGGCAGACTCAATATAGTACGTATATTTAACCTTCACTTCCTGCCGCATTTGACCCCGAGACCCAGCTGTCGAACGGACCACCGCCTGCGTCGGGACCGCGTAGAGCGTCGCAATAATCAATGGGCCATGCAGTACGAAAATCTAGTCGACGCATTCCTCGCCTATCGCGAACGTGCAAAATTCTCGGACCTTCAGCCGCAGGAGGAAGCAGCCAGCGGCGCTCTGGAAGGCTCTCGTTTCGTACTCGAGACGATTGATTTATTCGGTGCGCACCCTCCTCCCCTTGCACCATTGATATCTAATGATAGACACACAGATCGTAGCAACCGCACTTTTGTCCCAGGACCTGGCGACGTCTTCGCCAACGTCACCATCATCCACGCCGGCTTCCTCGGCTGCTCACCTCTTCAACCGACAGTTGCCGTTTCCATCCGCACACTCGAGCACTACCGCCAGAGCCATCGCACTTGCCCTCGTGTAAGCATCCAGGCTCAAGTCCGCACGCTGTGCCATATGCACAATGTACGTTGTTTTTCCTTTGTGTTACATATATTGGCTCATGCGGTACAGGTTCCCTATCGCGAGTACTTATGCGAGCAGTTCAGCATCGCCTACGATACGTACCTGGAGATCCTGCACCGCGTTGGTAAACGCGTCAACGTCGCTCTGGCACGCGATACTCCGAATTGGCGACTTCACAACACCTGCCCCGCGTGTTTCTACAAGTTGGTCGACGAGCCGGAGCTTATTTACTCATTCATGTGCGAGATGGACGGCAATAACTCCCTCAAACGCACAGAGGCGTCCGTCCGCAATCAAGTGGAGCGCCTTGATGGCCGCAGGACCCGATCCGACTACTGGCTAACTCCGGAGGACGTCGATGTCTTCAAGGATGAGGTCAAGGGAAGCTTGGTGCGTGCCTCTTTCTTCTTTGCGCATATTTACTAATCCTGATACACCGTTTATTTGTTAGAATCAGAATCAGGGCAAAGTTGCCGACCCTGCTCCGCTGGCTGACGACGCCGACGCCGACGATGCCGGCGCCTGGGAAGACATGAATACTGTTGACGGGACCGAGCAATGCCTACAGCGATGGGCCAACGCCGCCCCCGAAGAGCGCAAGCGTATGTGGGCAATGTTTGCGGAGAGTGGGATTTTCTTGGTGGCTTGCCGACACGGCAATGTCTTGCTCATGTGCGACATGATCAAGAGCGGCGAATTGTACGTGGTCTTTGCATCATAATGACCTCATCTCACACCTTCGCAGAGCCAAATACCCGTTGGCAATGGTTAACAAGCTGATGGACGTGTACGGCCCGGATATCGCGTGTGGATACGACATCGCATGCGCGTTCTCGAAGACCCTTGCAGCTAGTTCTCTCGGTAAACGGGCAGCCGACCAACGATTCAAGCTCGTCGTTGGGTCATTTCACGGGCACGCACACAACCGAGGGTGCCAGATCTACTGGCATCCTCGGAATATTCCAGGCATGGGGCAGGCGAATTTTGAAGGCTGCGAGCGGATCTTCAACGCGTCAAATGCCGTCGCCGGGAACACACGCAACGCGAACGCTTTTCACCGGCATCAAAGTATCGAGCAGCACTACGCGTTCTGGGATGAAGATAAGTACGCGAGTCTCAGTAAGTCCGATCATTCCCGAGACTGCACGAATTCACTGATGATGGTAGGTCGCTATCTGTACAACCACTATCGAGGCGCGCTCGCCATTACAACAAACTACCCGGAGAAGATCCGCGCGCGCCAGGCGGAGCTTGGCATCGACGACGCAGCGTTTGACAGGTACATTCAAGCCGAGAAGGATTACCTAGGCGGGCTTCGTCAAGAGCCGCCTGCAGAGACACTCCGATTCCAGTACGTTCAAGCTCTTGACGAGCTTGACGCTGCGCGGTAGGATTCAAGTTGTCAACAATTCGGGCATGGGCACGCGCTGACTGGGTCTAGGACTGAATGGGATGACGCACGCACCGCGGTCAGCCAGCTCCGCCACACCATAGCAACGCCGGACGTACACAAGAAAATGATCGCTGCAAACCGGAAGGTCAACACCAAGGCGCGCAAGATCGAGAAGAAGGAGCTGCAGCTTGACGCCATCGAGGACCAGCTCGGACTCATTGGCAGCCGCTGGGACAAGTCGAGCCCCGAATACCTCGCCGTCAAGGCGCAGAGCATCGAGCGCACCTATCGCAAAGCACTCGATGACCTCGAGCGCCTTGTCGTGCAGCGGCTGTTTGAGTTATCGAAGCTGAATATGGCCGGAACGGGTGCGTCATCACATGCATTTTATTCTACTGAGCTAATCTTTTGCTAGGGTACAAGCTTCGGACGCACATTGCAACGGCTCTCCAGCGTCGCTCAAAGGCCATTCGCACGGCGCTGACACGCTACAACACCCAGGCTGTCAAGCTTTCGCCCGCGCGCCCCGAGCTTTCCTGGAAGGAGATAGTTGAGTACAGCTTCCTCGGAGAATTTGATCTCCTTCGCCAATCACGCTCCGATGTCCGCCAAGAAGAGGCATGGACCGACCCTGCCCATCGTGACCTCCTCGGGCAGCACCTCGAGCTCCTGCGAGCTCGCGAGGAGCTGCAGCGCTGCGACAATGAGGTTCGGCGTGTCCGTACACATCTTCGCGACGAAGCCGAGGACTATCGCACTGCCATTGCTCGCAGTGCGTTGTCCGACCCACCGCTTGCTGCAGAACTCACTCGGCGATGGGAGATACGCGGTGCCGTCAATGCAATCCACGAGGTTCGGCTGCAGAAGATTCTCGCTCTGCCCGGATACACCGGGCTCCGTGACTTAGGCACGCGCGTCGGTAGGGTAGCTAGTGGTCCCGGTATCACCCCTGCGCCCGAAGCTGTGCGAGCTGACATAGTTACCGAGCCTATGAGTAGTGAATACGACGAGCGTAGCGCAGAGGATGTGACCGCGTTCGAGGACTTTGTACTTAACATTACGGACTAGAAATGCCCCCGGACTCGTAATAATAGCCCTTTCATGCTTTCTGAACAGATGGGAAGCCAAGTGAATTACGTGGGATTATTTGAGAAATTCAAAAAATGCGTGGAGGAGCCTCGGAGGAGCCAGGCACAAGGCAATAACCTGCAAGATCATGATATCGGGGCATGTTCGACACCGATCTGACTCGGGATTTTCGCGTTTCGAGGGTTTCTGGACTGAAAGAAAGCTACCCTAATTTATTTGGAATTTCGGCCCAATTCACAAAATGCAAGGTCGGAGCGAGGAGCTTTCCTAGGCTACTGTACGGCTCGGAAGTCCGAGATACTGTGCATGCAGGTAATAGTCTGATATCGGGGGACCTTGACATAGACAATCAGACTGCTATTAGCTCACAGACATTGCATGTCACTGAACAGAGGCATCAGTGGACGAGTGCTTGCACACCGAGGTCTGTAATCAAGACTCGGAGGTGGACAAGTCGATAGGCGCGCGTACCTTGATACCCAACCACCATGCCGCCGAACTCCATTTTCCTCACTACGGCTCAGGCTCCAGCCCAGGGTCGCTTGTCATACACCCCTGCATCAATCTCGGATCTTGTCCACCAGCAAGATAGTCGCTTGCGGGCAGCAGAGGCCGCACGGGCTGTCGTGCGAGCTGGCGCACACGCTGACGACCGCCATCACTCGCACGTCGCAGGCGGCCTTCACACCGACTTCCTTGCCCTACACAACGCAAAGGTCTCGACGGGGAGGAAGGAGAGCTCTCGGAATGCACTGGTGCAGGATACGTTGGAGGACGTGTTCGATGGGGTGCGCACAAGTTCACTTTGCTCTGTGGCCTCGCTGATGAACACCAACCAGATCACGACGCTCGACAGAATTGACGGCGGGTTCACCCTTCTCCTTCGTGTCCCAGGCTTTGCGGCTGCGGGGCCTCCGTCTTCGCCAGAGGAAGTCAACATCCAGGCCTACCTACCCCCGCGCGAACTCGCTCACCACGACTCTACCCTGGTGCAGCCGGTTTCAACCATCGTCGACATCTTCCGCAACAAAATCGCCTTCCCACACTTCTCTCGAACTCAGGAATACTGGAAGCGCTCAGGATTGCCTGAGACATCAACCGCATTGCCCGCCGACACCCAGCCCCTTACTCCCTGCCCGGGAGATATCCCCGCGCTGTCAAAGCGCGGCAGCTCTCTCCTTTCATTCCCTCCAACTGCCATCGAGCCTGCGAGAGGCAATGCCGACGACTCGCAGGACTACGACAAGGACAGCCCTCTCGACTGGAAAGTAGTTTCCCGCGAGCTCGCCGAGATCGATGCACAGAATGACGGCGCCGTCGCCCGGCCGCAATCTCGTGCCCCAGTCACGCCCGCTCGCACGGAGAAGAAGACGAAGGCCGAGCTAGAATTCATGGCCATGGGAACACGCCCTCGCCGCCGCCGCAGCAACTCATCTCCGGCCAAGGTCACCAGCACGCCGGCCACCCGACAGGTTCCCCTTCCCCTCTACATTGACGACAGCCCCTCCTCCTCTCCTCCTCCATCGCCTCTCCCTCCACCCGTCGCTCGTCGTGCGCCTCCTCCTGCAGCAAAGCGTGTTCAGGAGATTGGGAAGAAACTCCCGCCAGTCAGTGAGGCTGGGAAGAGTACGCGCCTCGCTGATCGACAGGAAGCTATACCTACGAAGACGCCTACTGCCTCATCCAAGGCCGGAGCCCCCTTCCCACCGCCTCCCCAACTGGCGCCTGCCGATGCCGCCATCGGCATCGGCCCTCTCACGGATGCGGCCATGGATCAATTCGGGCTTGGGGATGAGTACATCCCGCGCTTCCGGGAGCTCATGAATGGGACGCGCAACACTCGCTGGGCCGCCATCATGCAAAGCGAGAGGTTTGGTTTCTCCGAGCCGCAGGCTCGCGCGATCACTAGCGCCCTGCTCTCCGACGGCAATGGCGGTGTCTTCGACCCTCAGGCTTCGCGGGTACGTCGGTCATTTATCCTGATTTTGCTTACTTTACTGACTGTTCTCTGAAGTAGATGTGTAGCCCGTGTGCGTACGTGTTTGCCTGCGTCTCGGCTGTTTTGTTCGCTATCCTTGTCGCTCTGTTTGTCTCCGCGTAGCTGTCCCTGCTCACATGCCGACTGATTTTCTTGAACAATGTACTTTACCATATGTTGTAGTAGTTTGCATTGCGTAGGCTGTAGTCAGTGTAGTCTGTAAATTTGAGTCACGATCACGTGTATTTACACCTGTATGGCTCGCATCAACCGCGATGCCTTCCTTCCCGTCTGCCTGCCTCTGCACACGCACCCCGCCCTCCAAATCATATATCTACGATGCCTCGCGAGCCCAAGCACCGCCAAGGTCATCTCCCGCATAAGCCGAAGGTCAAGATGACAAAAGAAGCTCGCAAGCTCACCACGGAGAAGCGTCAAGATAACGCCGACGCGTACCTCACTGAGCTGGACGCGCTCGCCAGGGACATCAAAAAGCGCGCAGCAGATGTAGCAACGACACATCACAAAAGGGTGGCGACGGTCGAGACCTCACTACACGTGGGACGGGCTGGGCTCGGCGGAACACACACGAAGAATAGTGCCTGGTCCGCCTTTCAGTGGACAGAAGGCCAGAAGGGCCAAGACAGTGAGTAAAAGAAGGTGTTAATATTACATTGTACTCATTTATGTCACAGGCAATGCCGCGATCCAGGCGCTCTCGAAGAAGCGCTCAGCCGTCTACCGCACGTTGAACGAGGAGGAGAAGGAGGTCTTGAGACTCAAGCATGAAGAATACAAGAAAACTCGCCTGCATGGCGAGTGGATCACGGCGCGCTCGAAGGCCCAGGACGCGACGCACTTCGTCCACAAGCTAGACGACCATGTAAGCCCGGAAGTCATGACGTGTACGTGTGCACTCACATACACGCATCCAGGTCAAGGCCCTTCGGGAACGAACCGGTGTCGAAGCGCTCGTCTTCTTCGCGCGCGGGGATACAAGCATCGCGTTCAAGCCGGCGATGATTGCGACCGAGGGTCTGGCGGATTTCGTGACCCAATGCCTTCGAATGGACTTCCAGGATTTCCTGACGCGCCTGGAAGGGTTTGCTGTACAAGGACTGGCAGGTAAGTTATTGGCGACAACGAGCGTGCGATGGCACTGACCGCATGACAGGGAGTGGGAAGGCAACTCTTACCACGGTTGAGATGCGTACGGACCTCGGGAAATTTATTGATGATCAATTATGTATGTGCCGCGCGCTATCTTAATCACAGTGTGACTAATGAACCGCAGCCTCCATTACAGGGACATCGTTAACGTGGAGATTTGGTTCCCACTGGGACATTGTGTCCCTGCACCACGTCCAGATTCAGGGATGGCCGGAAACCATCCCGTTCAATTCGCTGAGTCGTGCCGCTCCGGGGAAGACCGATCTCCAAACCCTCAGCAACGCCTGGTACTCGGGCCAGACGCAATGGGTCAGGCTTGACGACGCCGCATTCGCTGAAGAGGAGCGCATCCATGCCGAGACGGTTCCGCTGCGGCAGCGGAAGGTCCGCAGCGATAAAGGCAGGCGCAAGGGCCGCGGGGATGTGCCTGACGTGGAAGAGCCCGTTAAAGGCAAGCGCAAGGGCCCTGCAGACGAGCCTCGACCATCGCCTTCCCCCTCCCCAAATCCCCCGCCTTCCAGCCAACTTGACGACTCTTCCACGTCGCCGCTCACACCCGGCTCAACCACCGACTCACCTGCCGCAAGCTGCAACGCCTCCGATCAAGTCAACATGCCATTGGGCATCGCATCGTCCTCGTCCTCGTCCTCACCGTCCTCGTCGTACCCAGCGACTCCTTTCCCGGATACGGACCCTACGGGAGGTTCCCTCCTTGCGTCTTTGCTTGGCCCGGATGCTCCGCCATTCCCGTCGTACGGAGGAAGTGATTACTACGACGGTACGTCTTTATTTGCATGGCTCGTCTACTCTCACCTCTCAACTCTGCAACAGACGACCTCCGTCTTCCCCCTCTCACGGGTCAATACGGTGTCGACGCTCTCCAGCTCCCCTACTACCCTACATCGGCCAATCTCTTTGATCCGAACCCGCTGGGCCTCCCTTGGGAAGAGTAGGCGTACTTACGGTCATTACTTATTCCCCTCTTCGTTTTCACGCGGCAGTATCGTAGCTTGTGTTGTCATGTATCTATCTTGTTACCATAAGGCAGTATAGCGTGCCCTAATCCCCGGCAATGTCATATCTTTCGTCTCGCGACATGTTTGTTGAGTGTCACGTGGGGGCGCGGCGGCAGCCGACGCTGCCGAGCGCTCCGGCCCCGTTCCGTTGTCCCGTCCCGCTCCCGCTCCCTTCCGCTCCGGGGGATCTGCCGCTGACAGCTGACGTCACATTGACAGCTTCTTGATGCTTCTCGGCATCAACGAGATCTCAGGGAAAGGAGGGAAAGCGCTGGGGAGCTATTGTGCACGGTAATGTGCAAAGGGGGACCGAGTGATTACATGCTTAGATTAGCGCGTCGACACGTACATACACCATGCTATATAAGGCGTGTAGTGTGGGATCGTGAGGTGATTAGCGCGTCGACACGTACATACACCATGCTATATAAGGCGTGTAGTGTGGGATCGTGAGGTGCTTGATGGCCAGGATTTTGGACTGCAGGAGCCAAATAGCTACTCAGATACAAAATATTGGGCGTTGAATCCAACATATGGTATATATAAGCTGTAAGGTGCTTATATGCTGCTTATAGGCATAGGAGGGTTTCCCAGATAAGTTGGGAGTTGGGACAGAGCTCGAGTGCGACCTAGTTTCCAAAGCTAATATTCTTGAGCTTTGAGGAAGAAGAAGGTAGGAGGTCGACGACGTGCGGTCGAAGACTACCCTTTCGCCGATGCTGTTGCCGGGAAATGCTGGCCGGAGACGTCGCGGTGGTGTGGAGCCGACGATACTGGGCGTCGCACTCCCAGCGAGTGGCAGGGTGTTGCCGTCGAGCCGTTGGAGGAGCCGTTCAGAGAGAGATGGTGAGTCGACGCGTTGAGGCGACATCTGATGTAAAAAGCCGGAAGGCTGCGGCAGCGAGTCGGCGACACGGTCCCAAATCGAAGAGTTTGTGATACACAACAGGAAATACAAGCATGCGATTAGATGGCCAGATTATACTCGTACTCGCCACTGCCGCTCTGCGCAATCCACAAGATGACCGCCGACAGCATCAGCTCGACGTTCTGGGCCACATTCGCATAGCCATAATAGAGGTACTGCTCCTGATACCCCGCAAGAATGTACTTGAGCACAAGCAGCGCCTAAATTGCACAATCGCAGTCAGAAGTCTGCGATGCACGCGGCAAGGCGAGGAGACGTACCACGCTGCCCGCGAGGCCACCCGCCATCAGGGCGAAGCCAACGAACAAGAACAATCTCGCTCGCCACACCGCTCGTGAGTCCCCATACCCCTCGTCTCCACGCACGCGGTCCTTGTCGATGAGGTTGATCACGATTATGCCAAGGAGCGAATGGATGCCGGGTAGCCAGTCCACGAAGCCGACGTGCACAGGCACGGGGTAGTCCGGCTCGTTGTACGGCGGGTGCGCGTGTGCCGAGAGAATGGCAGCATCGAGGAACGTCCAGATTGCCAGGCCAAACTGTGCAGAGGACATATGAGCAGAGTGAGCAGGATAGGTAGGATAGGGTATGGCACGACGTACGAGGCCACCAGCGAGGTAGACACCAACAGAGCGCCTGTGCTTTCCTAGGGAGATGTTGAGGAAAGGAAATGGGTTTACACAGACCCGTCGGGGGTCGTAGTCCGAGCGAGGCAGCGACATGCTCGTCGTTGTTGTTGGACACAGCGTTGAGTAGCGTTGAGCGCAGTCTCCGGAATGGCCGCTTACAGGCGTGGGAGCGACCTGCCGCATGCGTTTCTTCCCGGCAACGTCCGAATGGTCCTCCTCGACTGTAAAATTTTGTCACGGTGCTACAGTCCATCGACCATGGCTGCAAAACCCGACCGCTGCCCGCAAAGTCGTTTGGGAGCCACATCATGCTAGTACCAGTATGTCTCAATGGCGTGACGATTCTCGTCCTGCCGGAGCCTGGTTTTTCGATCGGACTCTCGATTACGCACTTTGTGTCTTAAGCGGACCGTGGATGTACGCACCTTCCTCTAACGATTATGACCAAGAGTGTTGGCAGAGTCATGGAAGACGTCAAGGTCAACCATTCTCCTCCAGAGCCCGTGCTTTCCTGGCGTTATTCTGCCTCTGCGTCGCCTCTGAGCATGCCATGTGCCCAACGAAGAATGTTCCCCGCTGCCCACTTCACACCCTACCAGCCGCGGGTCTCCTTCTCCTCTCTTGGCTCCGTCTAGCTTGACACAGCGATGTGGCTTTCTATCGTCGAAATGGCACCCACCATTGGACTGAGCCCGTTCCCGGAGACGATCTTCCTCGAGACTGTCAAGGGCACTCTGCGACTCTTCATCAATCTCACCACGCTTGATACAATCCTTCTCTCGCTAGTCGTGCTGCTAGCGTACACCTCCCCTGTGGCCCGCCCGACGGTACATGCCGTCGTCGGGCTCATTACCCTCGGCATCGGGATCGAGGTTGCCTCCATCAACATATACGTACTGGTGCGCGTCTTCCTCACATCTCCACCCAGTGGTTGACTGACATTGCGACATTTCGTTATAAAAATGCAGGCATGCTCATACCTCTCCCCGGATACCACCCTCAACCCGCTCACCATCGTCATACTCAGCATGCTGAACACCGCGACCCCCATCCTCACCGACACCGTACTCTTGGGGCACCTGATCTCCAGCGCCGCAGTGCACCAGCCGTCCCGCGTCAAGCTCGCGCTCACCATGTCCGCGCCGGTGCTCCTGAAAATCTGCCGCCTCGCGAACGCCGTGCTGTACATGATCGACTGCGGGCGCTATGTGTTGACGTCGGTTACGTCGCCAGACGGCATCCCCGACGAGTCGATCTTGGTCGACTCCCAGGCGAGGAGCATGCAGATAGCGTGCACGCTGCAGATGATCGATAACATGTACGTTCGCCAAACAGACGTCCTTCCGCATTCACTTTGGTGACATGTTTTGCCAGGTACTCTCTGACGATATTCTGGATCGGCATAATGAAAGAGAGACTACTTCCCCACCACCGGAGATGCAAGCCCATTTGTCTTAGTAGGGCTTTCTGTGTGAGCTGATACGTCTCTTTGAACAGCCGCGATCGCCTCTCAAAGCCTCGGTGGCATCATCTGGACCGGCGCGTCCAACTTTGCCGCGCCCCTCCTCCTCGGCGTCGCCCAGCTCGCCACCTCAGCCCTCCTGCCCGACACGAACACCGCCTTTTACATCGAGCAGGTCAAGGTCCTCCTCAATGTCGCAGGCGCGGGCTCGGCGACGGTCGTTGCAACACTCATGCGCTACCGTGCGCGGGTGCGCTTCGATGTCGGCGAAGCGACGGCGCTGCGGCCCGCTCTGATGAAGTCATATGCGTCCATGACTAATGGTAAGACGGCTGCGGAGGAAGGGGAAGACGAAGATTATGGGCAGAAGTTCAAGCCGGAGGTGGTGGATGCGAATGTCACAGCGGAGCAAAGGCAGTTTCATTTGTCGTTCCCTACGCTGTAGGATCAGTGTGTTATTCGTCTGTTTGATCTAAACTCTGTAATATATATTGACATTTGTGGGACCCGTACAGAAGGAGGACGATAATGCGGAGACAACGAACAAGTGCGCAGTAAGCCGTGTTCAAGCCCCCTGTCCTACGATGTGGAAGCATCATCTATGCGCGGCATCACCGTGGCCTCCCAACGAGCAACTCGTGGCCCTTCAGCTTCTTGCCCGTGGAAAGCGCAGGCGCATGGGGCGCAGGACTCTCGCCACTTTGACCGCCTCACTGTCCCGTGTGTGTACACCTGAACGGAGACCGCCTTCACGGCACAGCTCGGGAACTCTGAATTCACCATCGCGACTTCAAGCTCTTCAAGCTTCTTGAATGCGAATGAACTCGAACAAAGTGTTGAAGACTCGGGCAAGTCATTGCGGCGGGCCGGCCAACGGGAGCCCCGGGCGGCCGAGAAATCTCATTTTTGATCCTTTCTCAGCCCGCACCCCGCATCGTCACCAAGTCTCCCTCTCACACTGTTTTACAGTCTGCTCATCGCTTCTAGCTGGAGTATCTGAAAGTGCTCACAGGTTTTGCGGCCGTTACAGGACAAAAGTCTCATAGGACCGACCGCATGGCTAGTTGCGAAGCCTCGAAGCCGCCGCGCGCAGAACACGTTGCTCCGCTCTGGAAGGGACGGCGACTTGTAATTCTGTACTCTTATGGTTCTTCGCTTGAAGGGTTCTTAGGAGCTGTCCATATTGCTGGTGCGTACTCGGTACTCCATGGCCGGGCACGCATGATTGACGACCCGCAACAGTCACATCACCGTCATTGAATGGTCAGTCCGCTCGGATCTAAGACTTTTGCTATCTGGGGCTCTCTTGTCCTTTCTCTGCGCGGCACTTGACCCCGTCTCGCCAATTTTGGGTCTTCTTCAGCTGCTGCCGAGACGCCATCCATGCAAACCGGTGCACGCCATCAGAACATCTCCGGCACGGCACTCACTGTTAGATCTGTTGTCTGTCGCGGGTATTGTCTTTCGAACTGGTCATCAATGGCCCTACCTGGCGTCTTCTAGACTCCAGACAGCCTTCTCGTTGTCGCGCCAGGGAGCCGAGAACACGGATCGCGGAAGAGACAATAGTGCCAACGACGCCTCTGATGCGGTCTCCTCGCTTCGACACGAAATTCAGCTTCTGCGAGCCTGCGAGCCGTCGTCTGGTCCTGTTTTGACGGCATCGTCCCTTATATCATTATTGTACACTCATGGGTGTGACAACAATACAACTATTACACGGGCGCAGGCACAGCGAGAACAAGGACCCCGAACCTGACCACGAGGAGACAACGTGCGCTAGACGCTGGGGAAAAGAAAAGCCTTGCGACATCAGTAGCTGAAGATCCAGCGCAGCTTCTTCCCAGCGACGATGGTGTCAGTGCCCTCAGTCAAAGAGCTAGGGTTATGGGCTGGGCTTCATAGACTTGCATGAGGTGCACGCGAATCATTTGTAAGGGAGCGGCACGCTGGTTTCTCGGAAATCGTTCGAGTACTCATATTTCGGGCGCCACCTGGTATGCTTAGAGTGGATATCGCTAGATTTACAGGCATACAAGCCGGTACCGTACACCGTAGAAAACAAGATGAAAGCAAGGATAATGAAAACTTAAAATAGAAGGGAAAGACCGAGCAAATGAAAACGATACAGTAGTTAGTGTCTGTCCTGAGATCACTTTAGAATTTAAAGAACACAAGAGAATGAGAAAGATGTAGTAGTGTCTGCCCTGAGACAATACGAGAGGATGACGACGTACGCGACTCGGAGCTGCCTGCGTCATTGCGTGTCTTTGGGCTAACTTCTCGCGATAGCGATACCTGCAGGAGACAGCACTTACCTGAGCCCTATGTCAGAACAAATCACGATACTAATCGCTGTCGTGACCTGAGAGTTTAGACGAGGAGCAGCCGAGCGTAATAATAGGTAGCAAGCGAGACAGCAGGGCTGTGATGCATCGGTCAGAGAAATGACAAGAAGCATATGAATGACGCGATACACACAGCGTCTGCGCACAGGTGGGATGGACTCTGCCACTGTCTTCATCTCCTTGTCTTTCATGTCTTCTTTGACCTCCCCGTCTTCTTTGATTTCCCTGTCATCCTCCTTCTCCGCTTCGGTTGGCGCGTACTGGCTAGGAGCGTCATTCATCGTCGATTCGAGGCTCAAGAGCGTCATTGGTGGGGTTTGGAGGCCTAGCATCGATGTTGACGTTGGGTGTGACCGAGCGGTGGTGGACTCCGACGCATCGGGCATTGATGGCGCCTGCACGACCATCTGCTCGTTCAACGAAGCCAGCGATGACCCGCTGGGGTTGTCCAGGCCACGGCCAGGCGTGACTTCTGTGTGCGCAGAAGCGATCAGGAGACTGCTTGTACCACTGGGGAGATCGAAGCACATACCAGATATCGAAGTGGCCGTGCTTGGTGGTGGGGTTATATATGCAGCATCACCGTTGCCGGGGTGAGACACAACCCAGTTCTCGACCCTCCATCGCACGGCAGCCTGTGCGCGCCGCTGCTGCTCAACACGATCGCGGCTGCGCTGCTCCGATTCAGCCCGTATCCTGGAGCATGCAGATGAGGCTGACGTCTTGGTAACGCAGAAGAAGTACCACCAACCTTTCAAGGGCTTTGATCTCTTCGAAGAATTGACGTGCGTCACAGAATTCCTTGACGGATGAAAGGTCCGTCGAGCAGTCGACCACGGGCATGAAGCGTTCTTTCGGATCATCGAGGCCAAAAAAACTTTCCGCCAACCTCGCAGTAACGTCGCTGAACATCGTCCCGAATTCGTCGCGTACATTGGCCTGTTTAGCTTGCAGCTCGGTCCGTAGGTGCTCCTCGTCTGGGAGTGGGATTTCCATATCATCGTCGTCGGCACATACAGAGCCAACAAAGTCGGGGGAGGAGCTGGGTGGAGTGTCCTGCGTATCATCTGGTGATGTGAAATCTGTGGCATCGGACATGCCCGATACGCTGTCAGATACGCCGTCGGGGCCGAGATGTGTTGGAGGACAAGGTGCAGGAGACTGCATCTTCATGGCGACATCACTAGATGCGGCGTCGGCGAAGTTGGGATGGGTAGGATGCTCTGCCTCGTAGTGCACGGACGTGTCGATCCTGCGTATAGTATCGCAATCCTTGGAATTGTCCAGGGTATCCTCCGACAAAGAGATATCTGAGGCACCGGAGTCATCAGAGCTGTTATTGGGGGAGTACGACATGGTCGATATGTCGTCAGATACGATGTCGGGGCCGAACCGTGTGGGAAAACAAGGTGCGAAAGACTGCATCTTCGCAGCGACATCACTGCTTGGGGCGTCGGCTTGGGTAGTATGACCTGCTTTGTACTGCGCCAACATGCCCAACCTGCGTGAGACATCACGATTCTTGGACTCGGCCAGATGGTTTTCGTCTGAATAAGATATTAAAGGGCAGTTGGTATAGTCGTCTTCTCGCGTGCGGATGCGGAGATCCACGCCGGCCATTGTATGGTGGTAGAGGTTCTCCCATGGCAACGGGGGCGAAGGCCAGAGCCCAGCACGACCAGTGGGGTGGGTTGCAGGCGCTATGGGCACGCACATGGTCTCGTCGACACTGCGAGAGGGAACTGGCGTGGGAAGGCCTTGGCTGAGAAGCGAGCAGGAGCATCTGTAGTATTTGCGAAAGGGAGATGCTATATCCACAAGCTAATGCCCATCAGAAACTGCAGCGGTTGTACGCCAGCATAACGAGCTTACCTCGGCGACGATGCCGACATACTTCTTTGTCACCAGCGCACGAGCCTGCGTTTCGGCGACAGGGTCGTTCAAGGCCTTGAGAGTGGCGACAGGGTCCAAGGTAAAGACGATATATGCACCGTGTGCAGGTGTGAAGGGTTTCTTGAGCAAACGTCCTTCGGAGCGGGGATCTGTGTGGGCACTCATGGTACCGTGTGGGTGGCAACAAGTTAAGATAGTAATCGCATGAGGCGCGTTGATGAACAGTGAGCGGCCGATGCCGGTCGGGGTTGAAATAAAGAATGCTCCAGGACCCCGGAGCGCCATCGACCAGCATTTCAATTGTCAGGTCCGTCACGGTGACTGCCGGGCTAAGCAGTACTTACTTACTGTTGTAATCCGGGGCTGTCACCGTCAAGATTTATCTAGGCGCTCTGCGGAACAAGGCTGCTTGTTGTTCTCTACCCGAAGATACGCACTGAAGACGCACTCTATGCGGCACAACACAATTACACACCGTTGCCTGCCAGTGGTCTCTTGGCGCATACAAATGATGTCGCCGCTGCTTCCTGGTGCATCGCCCGTTGCAAGCAAGACAGTTCTTTCTATTATTTCTGTTCCTAAGCCATTGTTCTCAACCTCAAGACGTGAATCTCTGCAAGGATATAACAGTGTGACGCGTAGAGCTTCCATAACAGACCTGTATCCAAGTCGTCCTCATTTCCTGGCGCTGGGTCGCCTCTACCACCGAACACCATTCGTACTACCTTCCCTCACTGTTAATATCATGAACAACGCCCCTACAATACTCCCCACTCCCGGCATATGCGAGCCAGGAAATGCATTCGCATCCGAAGACACAATCCACACTTCGGCCAGGCTGGCCCTGCACTACCCGATTCGCGTTGACAAGACTTCTACCCCCAAGAAGCAGGACAAGATCAAGCGCAAGGACAGGCCTTTCCTCATTATTTCCCAAGATTTTGACCATGACGACACAGTCGTTAACAAAATCTGCGGGATGGCGACATATGGGTCTGCGTTGAATCTGTACACATCCGCTCGTGTTTTCCAGCACTTCAGTGTACCCTTGTACCCAAGAGCCCCATCACAACCTGGAGGATTCGTCCTTCGCAGCACGATTGAAGAATGGGACAAAGGCGCAGGTTGGGTCTTCGCGCGCCCATATGTAGCATTTAAACCTTTGAAGCACCAGTGGAGGGAGCACGGCGTACCTCTGCAGGTAGCGCACGCTGCAAGGCATCAATTCCGAACAGTCTGCCAACAGAAGATGGAGGAATGGGAGACGTTGATGGAAACCCAACAGGCCACGTTGCGCCGGAACTATCACGTACGTTCAGATTTCACCTCTAAAACATCCTGCCTCTTGATGACACTGACATCGCAGACTGCCATGGCCCTATTATATGAGGTCTGTGCATCGGAATGTCATACCAACCAGCAATCTGATATCGCGTCATCATCCTCAACAGGATTCTACCCCGGTGAATTCGTCGCCTACCTATAATGCGGCCACCTCAGACGCTGCAAGTCAACCACCAGTGAGTTGATATCACACTGACCTGATGACATGGCACCGACAGATAACCTTCCTACATCGGAATTACAGGGACCACACGGTGCTGGAAACCCGTCCAGCTCGGTGATATCTGGCAACTCGGAGGGCCTAATGTCAAGTACAAGTAACCGCCTGTGGGGCGCTGGCCCCAGCTCGGTGACGTCTAGCAAGTCAGAGGGCCCAATAGCAGGTACAAAAAGCCGCCCACCAAGCTTGATAGGCGGTTTATCATATGTCAGTCAATTGCCTTGACGCGCCATCAGTTGCTTGACCGAGGTTTCATAGACAACGCAGAAGAGCAACAAGAGAAAGGAAAAGGAGCGATGTCCTCCCCGACATCCGAGACGGCCGCCTATGGGACTACTGCTTCGACACCTGCATCTCATCCAGATCAGGGCGCAGGGCTCCAGCCGACAAGTCCGAGCGCTCCGCGAGACACCAACGAGCTTTCCATTTCACCTGCCGGATCTGCCGCCATAGAGGCTCGCCTGCCCGAGGGGAAGTTGCCGAGCCTGGCGTACACATCACCGAAGAGCCGGAGGAGACCGGTCAGTGCCAGTTGAATTGTGACATGCACGTGCCTAATCTCGAGAGCACAGATGAACGCAATCCTGCACGAACGGGGTCAAAGGACAGCGAAAACACGAACTCGTCTGTCATTCGGCATACCCCACCGTTACACTTCGGGTCCGCTACACAATCCGACATTCCAGTTGAGACCCTTGTTGAGAAAGGGGAACGCGAGGGCAGCATCTCCGTCAAGGAGTTTTTGTGGAAAATGGTTCCGAAGAAGTTTCGGCGTTCGTCGAGATGAGTAGATTCTGGAGTGCCGCTGATTGTACTCAGACTCATAGGTTGGGATATATTTGTTCGTACTTATACCGTTCCGTCTGCTCGTATCACTCCTTGTCCATACGTACGGCGAAAGGCCATGCACGCATCGACCGCGGCTTTCCAAACGGACATGAGCCACTACCGATGTCGCCGTCCCTCATCACTAGTGATGTCTGGCAAGTCGGATGGCCGAAAAGGAAGGACAAGCATTCGCCCGTGGGTGCCCCCCAGCTCGGTGAGGTCTGGAAAGACAAGGATTCGTCCGCCGGGCGCTGGTCCCAGCTCGGTGAGGTCTGGAAAGTCGGATAGCCGAAAGGGTAGTACAAGCGTTCGCCCGCGGGGCGCCGGCCCCAGCTCGGTGACGTCTGGCAAGTCAGAGGGCCTAATAGCAAGTACAAGAAGTCGCCCACCAACCTTGATAGGGAGGATATCACTTGTCAGTCGGTCGTCTTGACGCGCCATCAATTGCTTGACTGAGGTTTCATAGACAACACAGAAGAGCACCAAAAGAAAGAAAACGACCCATAAAGAGAGGTGTTTTCCCCGACATCCGAGAATTTCGAGGAGGAAACCACGGCAATCACCTGGGACCGGCTGCAAGACGGTAAGATGAGCGGGACATTCAGTTTACAACACCCCGTGCGTGTGAATCTCAAACATATCAGCTTTATGACTCACATACCTCTAGAGTTCAACGACATCAATCGCCCAACTCCAAGCAACTGCTCTTCCGGCTCTGGAAGGGATAGGTCAGTTTGTTGGTGCAATACGCCACCGCTGATGCTCACCGTGTTTCCAAGCCAATGCAATGACAGCACTACCCCACACAACGACCCCCGTTTCGAATCCAGAAGAGCTTTCGAGTGCGGTCGAAGTGACCCCTGCAGTCACGGCGTTGACGTCATCCCCGAATTGAGGTCGTGGTTGTAGAGGAGTGTCCGGTAGCAACGTCGCCTCAACCTGATGCAGGTAGCACCGCTCAAGCCCAGCTCTTCAAGCCTGCCCAGGTGCATGCTAATGATGTCATCGACCCGGAGCCCCAAAATGTGTCGAGGAAGAATGCGAGGAAGGAAAAGAAAGCCGCGCGCGGTGGCCATCAATAATCATCGATCATAGCTCATATATATGAACAAACTGTTGCGGAATGTCGAAGTCACCAAAACTTGCACACACACCTTGGGGAATTGATGGCTAGATGAGGCGACCTTGCGCCGCGCGAACGTTGTCATAGCTGATCGTCACCGAGGTGCAAGTACAGCAAGCGACCTGACAGGGGCAGCACTGTGAGCACTAACCTCGGATGAAGAAGTCATACGCGACGCACTAGTAAGACTGAGACAGACAAAGCTCCGATGCGGCAGAAACTCTTCATTGGCAGAAAGCATAGAGGAAGTTGTAAGAGCCTCCGATTTAAGTGAAATCACCAACTCACCTTGCAGACGACCGATGTTCCCTCCCGTTGCCTCTGCCCTGCCTCGCTTTCACCGATTTTTCGCAAGTCTCGCCTCTGACAGCTATGATTCTTGCCCTTGCATACCTGTGCCCTTCAACCGTCAGCATAGTGTGTCTGGTGATCAAGATACACGTCACGCACCAAGGTAGAAATCGTCGCAGTGAGGAACGCACACTACCTGGCGTCTTGGCTTGGGCCGCTTGGGGCCGGGAAATATTCGGTCGACTCCGCGGCAGCTGATCACACGCCCCGGCGGTCCGCATATTTCCCGGCCCGAACACCATCATCACTCATGCACTTGAACCCAATCATCACGCAGGCATTTCTCGACATCGGCAGAGAGAACGGGAGGCGAGGATATTCTCGATTTGTGAGTCGTGGCTTGCATGTTGCATCAGTTTGACCTTGACTAGTAGCCGGCACCCATCGTTGCACCTTTGCGGGTCACTGTCAATGAAGCTCGACCTCAGGTTTCCCACCGGTCGCCGCGCGCATAAGGCTGTTGAAGGGGGAAGATCAGGCTCGTAATTGTGGGTTATTTGCTCTCTAAGGGATCTTAGGAGCTGGGCGATGTGCCTGTACTGTGGTGCGTGCTCGACGGCACGCATGATGGATGGTTGGCTGACGATTCGCAACAGTCACCTCACCACCACTGAACGCTGGGATGAGCGACTTTTGCTATCTGGGGCTCTTGTCCTTTCTCTGCGCGGCACTGGACCCTGTATCGCCAATTTTGGGTCTTCTTCAGCTGCTGCCGAGGCGCCATCCCATGTAAACCGGTGCAATCAGAATGCCTCCCGCACGGCGACCATCTGTTGTCTGTCGCGGTTCTTGTATCTCGATATGGTCAACAATGGTGCTGCCCGGCGTCTTCTAATCTAGACAGCCTTCTCATGTCGCGCCTGCTAGCCGAGAACAAGGTTCGCGGAAGAGACAATAGCACCAACGCCTCCTCTGATGCGGTCTCCTCGCTTCGACGCGGATGTCAGCTACTGGCTGCTGGGCTCTTCTGGATTTGCCTCGGGCCGGAGGTGCGTCGTTCGATAATCCTTGTGTCTGGTCGTCCTGTTCTGAAGGCAACGGCCCTTACCTCATCATCGTACACTCAGCGGTGTGATAACAATACACGGGCGCAGGCACAACGAGAACAAGGACCCCGAACATGATCACGAAGAGACAATGGCGCAGTAGACGTTGCGAGTCATGGAACACAGCGCCCACTAATTTCCCATGCGCCGGTTCTATGGTCGTTAGGCTACTCGGGACCTGGTGCGCCATACTTCGGCGACGAGTTCTGTTCTTTTGTCGTGCATGCACTGCAGTTGTGGATTGTATATAGATTGTGGACGATAAAAATATAAGAACACAATCATTCGTGTAGTCTCACCGCTGTAGCTCGTTCGCGTAATTCCGAAACACACGACTTGTGATGGTGCACACAAATACAATATGGAGTTGTTTTGCTCAGAGTTCCAACCTGATTATGCATTTGATCGTGATGCGTCGACGTCACAGGACACGTACCCACACAAAATGTTCACACATGCAATGCTTGGGAGGAAAGATAGGGCACGCAACACTCATATTACAACATGGAGAGCAGAGAAAAAGCTACAGGTCCAATAAATTGTATAGTAAGAATCGCAGGTATTCAGACAGCAGGATATGTACATGGCAAAGAAAGAAAAGCCCGACGCACGGAATTATGGCTTCTCGGATGGCACTGTGGGCTCATGCGGTTGCCCTGTCCTCCGTCGACGGGTTGGCATGCGCCGGTATCGCCTTGTCCCTGAGCGCGACGGGCATAAGTTTGAAACCAATCAATCAAGGAATGAGCTCACACTTGATAGGGGACTCGGTCTGCGATGTGGATGCGCTATCGTTGATAGTGGTAGAGGCGCTTGCGTCCAGTTGCCGAGGGACATGCCGAGGGACACATCCCAGCGTTGCGATGGAGAACAATCGCGACACGAGTTCTATGGTCCAACCTGTGAGTCACACGCCCGACAGCTGAACAGAGGATAATAACGTACTACGCTTGGGATGCTTCGGTGACGGCGTCAGCACTACATCCGGCGTGGACTGATCGGGTTCCGTCGGCGGCACCGCATGGTTAGCCTCAGTGACAGCAACCTCTTCAAGAACAGCATCGACTGCTGCCGACGTAACGGAAGCCGACGTGACTGGAAGTAAAATGAGCGCAAGGATACATCGAAGGCAAAGGACATACCAGAGTCTGAGAAATCTAGTTCGTGGCTCAGACGGCGGCGCTCCTCTGACTCGATCATAATCCTATCTATTTGTAAGGCAAAAGCGTTGAAAATAACGACACATCTTGCTTACCGTCTAATCTCTCGGGCCTCGCGAAGAAAAGAATCGGCAGAAGAGATCTCCAGATCGGAGGTGATGTCCGTGTTGAATGTTGCCAAAGGAGCAAACCGATTGTAGGGGCTGTCGTACCCAAATAAATGCTGAGCAAATGGATCACTTTGAATATTGCCTGGAAGAGACCGGGTCTTGGCCGAACCGCCATCGGAGACAGAGGTGTCACTGTCTGCATTGTTGGAACCGAGCAATCCGGTGGTAGCCGAATTCGATGAGTCGGAGGAGCCTCCCGATATGCCAGATGAGCTGTATGCTCTTGACACGAGATATGGGGAGAGGCACGGTTTACCCTGCCTCTCCGGAACGCGCTTCAGGCGAGTCTGAGCTCTGGGATGCTCTGGATGGGCTGCGAAATAGTTATTGATAGCTTTGCGTCGACGCGAGCCGTCCATCTCGGACCTAAAGAGAACCTCGTCCACGTCATCCGATGTCAGCATTGAGCATCCGGTGTAGTCGCCAGGTTGTGTCCGCAGGCGGATACGGATATCTGGTACCGTGTGATGATAGAGATTGGACCAAGGAAGTGGGGGCTGCGGAGTGACGGACATCCGATCGTCTGGGTGCTTGGATGGACCGATTCCCAGACACATGTCTCGTCGAGGCCGTCAGAAGGATCGGTTGACACCGGGAGCCCTCGACTGACAATATGGCAGTCGCAGAGGTGGTAAGCGCGTTCCGGAATTGGAAGATCAACATTCTGCATAAAATTGTGAGGATTATGTCCCAAAGATCGCTGCCTGCTTACAGAAGAAACAAAACCGATGTATACGCTCGTGACGATGGCCTTAGCCTCTTGCGTGGCGATGGGATCCCGCAGGTGCTGCACAGTTGCTTCGGGATCGAGGGTAATCGCCAAGTATACCCCGGTCGCAGGAGTGAGAGGTTTATAGAGAATGCGGTCTTGGACGGGAGAATCGGCCATGGTGGTGGGGCGAAAGAGAGTTAGATGGGCCGTTCGGAGCATGCAGCCACACTGCAGGTACTAGTGTCGGAGCTTCAAACGGAATCCGACCTGCGGGCGCTAGTGTGGCACATCTCAGTGACTTCAGACTCGGATGAGTCGACGATAATCTTGCTGTGCTCAGATGCTAAGGCGGCGAATTTTGGTGTGAGATGTATCACAGCTGTGCTTGTATGACATTCATTATCATCCTACCCTAGTTTTTCGCAGCGCCATCAAACTCGAAGTCACTAGTAAGTATGCCCGAATCCCGATAAGCCGCCAACTGTTGTTCAGACTTGCCCAGACAGGCAGCTGTTGTTAACCTTCAATAGCCTCCTTTGTACTCCTTGTTTCATGTCGCTGCTCCCCTCCCTTTGTGTCCTCCACTCAAGCCGGCAGCTGGTTGATGCATCAGGTATGCAACCTTCGTCAATCGTGCCGGCAACTGTTCTCGTTTCCATCAGCCCAAGGAACAACAACACAGCCCCAGGAAGTGCATCTCTGACTTATAGGATAACTGGATGCATCGGATACAGTACGCCTCAATACGTTCCCCCTCAATTTCTCCTTACATACGACTTATGCTCTCCCATCAGACCACCTCCGACTACTATGTGCCACCGGCTGGCGAACGAAGTCGAGGCAATATTTTTCAAGGCTACGAGTCGGTTCATAGCCCTGCCAAGAAACGCCTCGGTATAGTCGAGCCAAGCCCATACCCGCTCCGCAAAGAACCACGCCCCTGCCTCATCATGAAGGTCTACAGTCCGGAGACAGACGATTATGTTGAACCTACTGTGATTGAAGGTTGTCTCATGACATCTTTCACAAACCGACAGGGTTTGAGGACAACGCGCACCCAACTGGCGAGGGTTTTCCAAGACTTCATACTCCCTGTCCGTGGAAACTCAGAAACCACTCAAGACGAATTTCAACTCGATACGACAGTCACATGGAACAACGACAAGACGTGGCTTCTCGGGATCAAGTTTGAGTTAGAGGAAGACCGAGAGCTAGGGAATCAATACACGATTCCGAAGGGCGGACAGCCAGCGCAAGTCCCATGGGGCCATCTCAAAAAAGTCAGGGCGGAATGCGATGCTCGAAACTCTCAATGGGAGAAAGCAATCATGGACGATCCAACATTTCTAGACAGAATGCGAGACGACTACGAGGTGAGCCAATCCTTCCATTAACCATAATCGAGCCATGCAATACTTAATTCTCCTCCCGTCCGGCGGCGGCCAACTCCCAAGAGTAAACAAGACCTGGTTACAAGTCCCTATTGGTCGGTAAGAGCGCTGCAGCTGGATATATGCCCTGAAATTGATGATGGCAATGTCTGCGGAAGCAGGCCTCTGCACTCCGCAGTAATCCCCCTTCTCAGGTGCGGGAAGATCAGAATGTCATTTGACGCGTTTGAGTACTGAACACCAACTCTCAGAGAAACTCCATAAAACAATCACTTTCATCCTCTACTCCAGCCGTCAACTTTGCCGTACGACTCTCTCGTTCGAACTTGTAAAACTTGAAAAGGCTGATCAACTTGATTTCAGACAAGCCAGCCTTCAATGCCGACAGGGTGGATGCTCGCGTCTGATCAGGTGAGTCAATGACCCTTTGGACTAGATGGCGGGCTGAGCTCGGACCTCCGCTCATGAACGTCAAGGCTGGACAACAGGGGCTGTCTACCCCATCAAGGCTGTCACCGACTGCCCCTGTGATCCGTCCACGGGTTAGTGTACTCACCGAAATTCAAATATCTATGTCAGACTCACCGTGACCTGCTGTCTGTAGCTCTCGGACGCAGCAACCTCCTCCTACCCTTCGTCGTCATCGTCAGTATCTGGATCCAGCCCTGGTCAGGAATCTTTTTCGTCTCCTGGATCGCTGTCTCCTTTGGCCGTGGAGTTTAAGCCGCGGGTGCGTACTCATCAGAAGACTCGGGAATTTGTGACACTCACTTATCAAACACACGTCCAGGCCGCCGCCTACGGGACTCTTACTTCGGCCCCGTCAACGCCTGCATCTCATCAAGATCAGGACGCCGCACGCCAACTGCTCTGGTCGACAAATGCAAGGACGGACGCTCCGCGACACCTCGACGAGCGTTCTATTTCACCTGCCGGATCTGCCGCCATAGAGGCTCGCCAAGCCGAGGAGAAAGTCGCCGAGCCTAGCGTACAAATCACAGAGGAGCCTGTGGAGATCGGTTAGTGGCAATTCAATTGTGACATTCACATGTCTGATCTTGAGAGCATAGATGAACGCAACCCTGCACGAACGGGGTCAAAGGATAGAGATAACACGAACTCGTCTGCCAGTCGGCATACCCCGCGGTTACACTTCGGGTCCGCTACACAATCCGGCATTCCAGTTGAGACCCGTGTTGAGAAAGGGGAACGCAAGGGCAGCATCTCCGTTGGGGAGATTTTGTGGAAAATGGTTCCGAAGAAGTTTCGGCGTTCCTCGAAATAAGTAGATTCATAGGTTGTGATATGATTGTGCGTACTTATACCGTTACGTCTGCTCGTATCACTCCTTGTCCATAAGTACGGCGGGAGGCCATGTACGCATCGACCCGCGGCTTTCCAAAGGGACGTGAGCCACTACCGAAGTCACCTTCCTGCGCCCCTCATCACTGGCACCGCGTCCTGCGCTCATAAATTGATGGAGCTCGCCAGCCGCCATATACCCCTCGCCCGTGCTTCTTGAGGCAACAATGCGCTGTGCGTCGGTCTCCGTGGACAGCGTGGCATAATGTTCGCCTCACCCACCGACGGCATCGGCACGATCCTTGGATGAAGAGTGGCGTGGAGTGTGGTCGGCAGAGGAGCTTTCGATCAGCAGAATTGGTGCAGTGGGCATCAGTGGAGGACAGCTGGATCGCTGCACATCACAGGTATGAGGCGCGTCCGGCTCGACGGGCACACAGCATGGCGTACGCGCATTCGCGAGCTTCGCTGCGCTTTGAGCGCTACCTCGTGGAATGCACAGCGCGCCTCAGCGAGGGCGATGTCGATGCCCAGCAGTGTGCAGCGTGTCACCCTGGGGAGGACCGAGCGTGGTGCGCGTGGAGAACGATGTGCGTGCTCAGTGTGGGTAGCATAGGTCCGGGCGGTGTGAGGCAGAGTGGTGCGGTCATCTTGCTGGATACGGTGGATTGAGGAGGCGATAGTGCATACGATGCGGGGAGGTGGTGGCCCAGCGTTGTCTGAACAATGAAGGGGTCGAGGTGTGTGAGAGACGCAACCTGGGAGAGCAGACTTTTTGAGGGCCCACAGAGATCGTTTAGATTACTTCGTTATGGGATAGGTGAGATGTGAATCGCGTGCTCGGTCTGGACGATGCGCACGATGAGGACGAAAGCTGTTAAGGGGAACACAGCGATCTGAACACGAGAATGAAGATATCAGCTCTCCGGTTGGCGGTAGAGTGCGTCGAGGCTGACCTATGTTTCTTGCTACGGGGGTTTCCCCCGTCTCTATGTCATTGGTCCTTTGATGAAACCTTGGGGTTCTTTCATCCAGCAACTTTTTACGGCGGTGGTTTGCAATGGGAGTTGGATGGCTGCACTGCAGCCTGGAGGGCGATCGCGAGCGAGTTTGGAGGAGTAAATTTGTGGGATAAAGAACAAGCCCTTTGGCTGGCAGCAGTGAAGCGTGAGCGTGGCATTGCCATATAATGTGGCTGCGCCTGAATGTGGTGCAGAAGAGCACGGCGATAAAGGTGGCCAAGGCAATCATGACGAAGACCACGTCGATATCTGGGACGCCAACACAGCATCCGCGCTCGTGCTAACAGAGCAAGCAGCGCGAGATTTCGCAAGACTGATATATCGTAGCCCGTGCGTCGTCACTCTCAGAACCATCGGTGAGAGGGCCACTCCATATCAGCGGTCCACGAGCTGCGACTGAACACGGGGCGCGCCCTTCGCAATGTCAACTAGCTTCTTTGCGTGCTGCGTCGTGGAGTACAAGCTATAGGGACGCGTGTCAGCACATCGCACAACAAGAATTGCATGACAGGGCCGACCGGAAATTTATCGCCTCTAACAGCATTGGGAGCTCTTCTCTTCGTCGTCCATCGCGCTAAACTCTCGAAAAGAACTTGCATGCTTGAGACAAGATGTTTCGCAGGCTGCTGTCAGAGAACGCGGGGCCTGGTTATATCCTAGGATTGGACGCAATTGGGAGAGGAACGCACGGGAGGTCAAACAGGTGCTCTGGCAGTCATGACCTGCCTACAGGGTGGCCACAATACAACGAGACTCCCTGCGTATTGGTCCTTGCAGTGCTTGCGATCAGTAGCGATACATAGCGAACATGCCCTGTAGTGGGTTGGCAGAGGTAGAGGTTGATGGCAGCTGAAGCGGGAGTCGGGACTCCGGGAGTGGGCACAAGCCTTAACCCTAGTGCGGGTTTACTGCCAGCCCTGCCTCTGGAGTCTGGAACTGGAAGTCGTCCAGTGTCCACGCTCACTGCCGCGAGTTAGGCTATCGATTTCTTCCCGCGCCCTGTCTTCACCTCTTCAGTTCTGCCCTTCTCACTCCCACGTCAAGTCGTAGGATGCGCGCATACGACTCTTCAGGTTGCCTCCATCGTGCGCAAGAAGACAGTCAGCGCGTCAAGAACTCGATTTCGCCTGCGTTTGGCACCGGAAACTTCTCGGCCAGTGTCCGAGCTGTTTCATGAGCAGATCGAGTACGCTGGGAGTGACCATCGCGCTGGCTAGATCGTGCTTCGTGCTTCGAGTCCTCAGCCAGCCCATCCTCAAGCTCAGCTTTCTCGGGTCCGCAGCCATCGCGCCAATTGCGCTGACTCTTCCCGTGAAGAACCCTACCGAAGCTGTGGTGCAGGCTGTCGCTGCGCGCGACCAAACTGCGCGGATTCATTCTCAAAGAAGCACGGCGTCGCGAAGGCGTATACCACTGTATACCAATGTGCGTGATACGTACGGTTCATACGAAATAGTGAATGACAGCGCGCGCAGAGTTGCTGGACGACCCAGACATCGACGCCGTCTACAATCCAGTGCGTTTCTCTGTTACGCTTCCCTCCAGCTCAGGCGCTGACGAGGTTGTTAGCTCCCAAATGAACCTGCACTCATAATGGACTATGAAGGCACTCGCCACAGGCAAGCACGTACTGCCGAGAAGCTTAGCGCGGACACCGCCGACGAGACCCGGAGCATGTTCGACTATGCCAAGAAGAAAGGCCTCGTCCTGTTGGAGGCTTCTACCGGTTTGTATCCCTGCCACCACCCTCGTTCTTTGCGCCGTGCTGACTCACGGGGCGGCGGTGAAGTTTCCACCCCGCAGCGCCGCGCACGAAGGAATTGTCAATCGCGGCGAGCTTGGCACTTTCAAGCAATAAGACACGAAAATTGATCTCGTGGATATGGGCTGTGAGTCCCTCGCCTCGTTACTGCTACCCACATCAGCTCAGTGCTATGATAGGCTACTCGCTATCCGTCGCTCGCTATCTTTTGCCCTTTTGACTGCGAGCGCGGATACTTCGTCCGCATTCGCGAGGGCATCACCGCCGCGCTCCTTTTTCCCCAGCCCCGTCCACGGCATCCCTCGGCGATCCGGCGCCGTCCACTGGTACAGTGTCGGCGCACACCCCCACCTCATGAGCTTCGGGTTTGTCGTACGTGTCGTTTGCACGCGGGGCGAGGTCACGCTGTTAAGCTCGCAGACACGTCCAGTAGTATGTATGTAACACTCGTCCGCGCGGATAACTGTAGTACTGTCCACGCCCGTCTCGATGCAGTACATATGTGCGACCATGCTCACGCTATGCGCGCGCTGGTGCGCAAGCTGCGACGCAACACGATGCCTTCATGGGGAATGCGGGAGCACGTCGACGAAAGTGCTGGCGAGACCCAACGGGCGTAAGGGAGGACTACGTACAGGACAGGAGGGAAGAAACCCGTACATGCGAGTGGGGAGTGAGAGAGGACAACGTCTCCATGCCACGACCTGGCAGGGATATTTGTGCAAGCGCGGGCCTTGGACGCCGGGTCAGCCACGGGTGCGATCGACTCTGCAGTCGAACGCGCCTGTAGCAAGCTGACTGGTACGGAGTCAACGATAAAAGCCTTGAACTGCCGCGGTGTCGACAAAATTGCTGAAAAAACTGACTTCAGTGAGCTGGCTACAGGCATCCCCGACGAGTCGATCTTGGTCGACTCCCAGGCGAGGAGCATGCAGATAGCGTGCACGCTGCAGATGATCGATAACATGTACGTTCGCCAAACAGACGTCCTTCCGCATTCACTTTGGTGACATGTTTTGCCAGGTACTCTCTGACGATATTCTGGATCGGCATAATGAAAGAGAGACTACTTCCCCACCACCGGAGATGCAAGCCCATTTGCCTTAGTAGGGCTTTCTGTGTGAGCTGATACGTCTCTCTGAACAGCCGCGATCGCCTCTCAAAGCCTCGGCGGCATCATCTGGACCGGCGCGTCCAACTTTGCCGCGCCCCTCCTCCTCGGCGTCGCCCAGCTCGCCACCTCAGCCCTCCTGCCCGACACGAACACTGCCTTCTACATCGAGCAGGTCAAGGTCCTCCTCAATGTCGCAGGCGCGGGCTCGGCGACGGTCGTTGCAACACTCATGCGCTACCGTGCGCGGGTGCGCTTCGATGTCGGCGAAGCGACGGCGCTGCGGCCCGCTCTGATGAAGTCATATGCGTCCATGACTAATGGTAAGACGACTGCGGAGGAAGGGGAAGACGAAGATTATGGGCAAAAGTTCAAGCGGAGGTGGTGGATGCGAATGTCACAGGGGAGCAAAGGCAGTTTCATTTGTCGTTCCCTACGCTGTAGGATCAGTGCGCTGTTGGTCTGTTTGATCTAAACTTTGTAATACATATTGACAGTTGTGGAACCCCGTACAGAAGGTGGACGATACTGCGGAGCCAGCGCGTGCTCCAGGCCCTTGCCCTACGACGTGAGAATATGATCGATGCGCGGCAACGCCTCCCGAAGATGCTCTTCACCTTCCTGCCCATCAACGGCAAGCGCATGGAGCGCAGGACTCTCGCCACTTTGACTGCCTTACTGCTCCGTGTGCGACGGAGACGGTCTTCGCGGCACAGCTCGGAGGCTCTGAGAGCATTCTCGCGACTTCAAGCTCTCCGCACTTCTTGAATCCGAATGAATCTGAACAAAAATGTCGTAGCCTCGGACAAGTCACCTTCGGAGTTGCGGCGGGCCGCCGAGAAATCTCATTTTTGATCACTTCTCCCGCACCGCATCGTCACCAAGTCTCCCTCTCGCATTGGAACCGCTCGTAGTGCTTCTAGCTGGAATCCTTGAATTTTCCACTGGTTTCGTGGCCGTTAAATGACAAAAGTCTCATGGGACCGCATGACTAGTTGCAGGTCGCTCGAATCCTCGAAACCATCGCCGCGCGCATAACATTTGCTCGGCTCTTGAAGACGGCTCCTTGTGTTTATGGATTATTATGGTTCTTCGCTTGAAGGGACGTTACTAAGGAGCTGCACAATGTGCTTGTATTGATGCGTTCTCCAGGGCAACGCATGATGGACAGTCAGCTGAGGACCCGCAACAGTCACGTCACCGTCATTGAATGGTCGTTTCCACTCTTTTGCTTTCTGGGGCTTTCTTGTCTTTTCTCTGCGCGGCACTAGACCCTGTCTCGCCGGTTTTGGGTCTCCTTCAGCTACTTCGAAGACGCTACCCATGTAAATCGGTGCAATCAAAATACTTCCCGCACGGCAATCACTATCGGATCTGTTGTTTGTCGGGGTATTGTTTTTCTAGCTAATCGCTGCCCGGCGTCTTCTACTCCAGACAGCCTTCTGGCGTTGCGCCTACGAGCCGAGAACAAAATCGCGGAAGAGACAATAGGGCCAACCCCTTCCTCTGATGGGGTCTCCTCGCTTCGACACGGAGGGCGGCTTCTGCTGGCCCCAGGGCTCTGCTATATTGGCTTCGGAGCTCGCAAACTGGCAGCATGCCGTCGCCTCGCTCGTTCCGCAGGCATCGTCCCTTACCTCGTTATTGTACGTGACAATAATACAACCATTGCACGGGCGCAGGCACAGCGAGAACAAGGACCCCGAACCTGACCACCAGGAGACAATCGGACAGTAGACGCCAGGAGAAATTCTTTGCGACATCACTAGCTGGTATCCCAGCGCAGGTTTTCCCACTGCGCGACAATAGTAAGAGCCCCTCAATCAAAACGAAGCAAGGCTCCCTTCCGCATGAGTTCGCGTTCATCTCATGCGCGCCAAGAACGCTCGCTTGAGTCTCCGAAATCGTCCGAATTCTCATGTTTCGGTCGGCATTAATTGATGTGTTCAAAAGTGGACATCGGCAGATCAAGAATTACAGGAAATTAAGCCAATACTGTACATCGAAGAAAACAAGGGGAAAAGCAAGCACAATGAAAACTTAAATAGAAGTGAAAAATCGAGCACGAGAGAGTAGTGTCTGTCCTGAGATCACTTATTGATAGAATATAAATTTCGAGCGGAGAATGAGAATGATATAGTAGTGTCTGTCTTGAGACGATACGAGAGGATGACGACGTACGCGAGCTGCCTGCGCCAGCGCGTGTCTTTGGGCTGACTTCCCGCGATAGCGATTCCTGCGGGATAGAGCACTTACCTGAGCCCTAATGCCGTGGCACGAAACCACGATACTAATCGCTGTCGTGACCTGAACGTTTAGGCGAGGAGCACCCGAGCGTAACAATAGATAGCAAGCGAGACAGCAGGGCTGTGACGCATCGGTCAGAACAATGACAAGGATAAGAAGGACGGGATACACACATCGTCTGCGCACAGGTGTGTAGGACTCTGAGACTGTCTTGGCGCTCATCTCCTTGTCTTCCTCGTCTTGGACTTCCCTGACATCCTCCTTCTCCGCTTCGGTCGGCGCGTATTGGCTAGGCGCATCATTCAGCGTTGAGTCGAGGCTCAAGAGCGTCATTGGTGGGGTTTGGAGGGCTAGCGTTGACGCGGTGGTGGACTCAGATAGTACATCGGGCATTGATGGCGTCTGCACTATCCCCTGGTCTTTCAATGGACCCAGATATGACCGGCCGGGGCTGTCCAAGCCACAACCAAGCGTGAGTTCTGAATGTGCAGAAGCGGTCAGGAAGCCGCTCGCACCAATGGGATTGGAGCACATACCAATCCTTGAATTGACCGCGCTTGGTGGGGAGGATACACATGCGGCATCCGGAATGACTGTCGCAAACCATGAACAGATCAGATGCTGAGGTGAAAGCCTTCGAAATGTGAACTGAAAGTTACCGTTGGGGGTTTGAGACGCGACCCATTTCTCGATCTTTCGTCGTGCGGCCTGTGCTCGTGCGCGCAGCTTCTCAACACGATCGCGGCTGCGCTGCTCCGATTCGGCCCTTATCCTGGGACATGCAGATGAGGCCGACGGTTTAGTAAACGCAGAACAAGAACCACATACCTTTCAAGGGCTTTGATCTCTTCAAAAAATTGACGTGCGTCACAGAATTCTTTGACGGACGAGATGTCTGTCGAGCAGTCGACCACGGGCATGAAGCGTACTTTCGGATCATCGAGCCCGAAAAAGCTCTCCCCCAATGTCGCAGTAACGTCGCTGAACGTCTTCCCGACCTCGTCGCATACATTGGCCTGTGCGGCTTTCAGCTCTGCCCGTAGGTGCTCTTCGTCTGGGAGCTGGAGTCCCATATCATCGTCGTATTTGTCGGCACCTTCAGAGTCAGCAGAGTCGAGGGAGCTGGGTGGAGTGTCCGAGGTATCGTCTGGCGATGACATATCTGAGGCACCGGAGTCATAAGAGCGGTCAGAGACGCTGTCGGGGCGAAACGTTTGGGAGAACAAGGTGCGGGTGGCTGGGTCTTCGTAGTGACATCATCACTTGGGGTGTCGGCAAGGTTAGGAAGGTTAGGATGTTCTGCTTGGTACTGCGTAAACATGTCCATCCTGCGTAGGATATCGCGATTCTTGGAAATGGCCAGATGGCTTTCGTCTGTATACGATAACAAAGGGCAGTTGGCGTAGTCGCCTTCTCGCGTGCGGATGCGGAGCTGTACATTGGCCATGGTATGGTGATAGAGGTTCTCCCATGGCAGCGGGGGCGAAGGCTGGAGCCCTACACGACCAGTGGGGTGGGTTGCGGGCGCTATGGGCACGCACATGGCCTCATCGAGACCGGTAGAGGGATCTGGCGTGGGAAACCCCTGGCTGAGAAGCGAGCAGGAGCATCTGTGGTGTTTGCGAAAAGGAGATGCTAGTTCCACATTCTAATGCACATCAGAAATTGCACCGGCTATCTGCCAGCGAAAGGAAATTACCTCGACGACGATGCCGACATACTTCTTTGTCACCAGCGCACGAGCCTGCGTTTTGGCGACGGGATCATTCAAGGCCTCGAGGGTGGCGACAGGGTCCAAGGTGAAGACAATATATGCACCGTGTGCAGGCGTGAAAGGTTTTTGGAGTATACGTTCTTCGAGATAGGGATCTGGGTGGGCAGCCATAGTACCGTGTGGGTGGCAACAAGTTAAGATTGTAAATCGCAGTAGGCGCGTTGATGAACAGAATGCGGCCGATGCCGGTCGGGGATTAAACTTCGCTCCAGGCCCCCGGAGCGCCATCCAACCTTTGTACTACTACATAGACTGTTGTATTACTTACAGTTTTATCTAGACGCTCTGCGCAACAAGGAAAAACAAGGCTCGTTATTATTCTCTACGCGAAGATACGCAGGGAGCCCACTTTATGCGGTACCATACAATTACACACCGTTGCCTGGTCTCTTGGCGCATTACAAAGGTTGCGCTACTTCCTGGTGCATCGCCCGTTGCAAGCCAGACAATGATATCTGGTAATTCTGCTCCTAAGCCATTGTATTCGCTCTGAAGACGTAAATCATCGAGGACGTATTGCGAGAATATAACAGTGTGACGGGTAGAACTTCAATCAGACGTCTCATTTCGTGCGCTGGATCGCCTCTACCCACCGAAACACCACTCGTACCACATCCTGCATCCCACATCACTGCTGTCGCCATAATGCTTCCCACCCCCAGCAGACGCGAGCCAGGAAACGTGTTTGCAACCCAAGACACAATCCACACTCCGGCCAGGCTGGCTTTGCATTACTACGATACTTCGACCTCCGCTCAGGACGACACCGAGCACAAAGACCGACCTGTACTCATTATGTCCCCAGAATGGACAGCTGACAACACAATAATCCACAAGATATGCGGGATGGCGACATATGGGTCTGCAGTGGATCTGGACACAACCGCTCGTGTTTTCCAGCACTTCAGCGTACCCTTTTACCCTAGAGCCCCATCGCAACCTGGAGGATTCGTCCTTCACAGCACTATTGAAGAATGGGAGGGCGGCGGAGGTTGGGTCTTCGCATTCCCGTACGAACCACGTGAACCCTTAAAGCACCAGTGGAGGGAGCGCGGCGTACCCCTCCAGGTAGCGGAAGATGCCTTGGCTCAGTTCCAATTAGTCTGCAAACACAGAGTAGACGTATGGGAGAATTTGATGAAAACGGAGCAGTCTGCGTTGCGCCAGAACTATCAAGTGCGTACAGGATTATCTCTTGAAACGTCCTGTCTCTTGATGACGCTGTCATTGCAGGATGCCATGGCCATATTATACGCGAGTGAGGTCTGTGCATCTGAATGTCACACCAACCATCAAGCTGAGATCTCGTCGCCATTTTGAAACAGAATACACCAGCAAACTCGTCGCCTACAAATAATGCGGCCACCTCAGGCTCTGCTGGACAAAGTCAGACTTCAGCGAATTCGAGATACCCAGTGAGTTGATATCACACCCACCTGATGACATGGCACCGACAGATGCCCTTCCTGCGTCGGAATTACAGGGATCACGCGGCGCTGGGTACCCGTCCAGCTCGGTGATGTCTGGCAAGTCGGATAGCCGAAGAGGAAGCACAATCAATCGTCCGCGGGGCGCTGGTCCCAGCTCGGTGATGTCTGGAAAGTCGGATAGCCGAAAGGGAAGTACAAGCGTTCGCCCACGGGGCGCTGGCCCCAGCTCGGTAACGTCTGGCAAGTCGGAGGGTGTAAGAGGGGCGAACGCGTGTGGGCGCGCAACGCGCTCGTGCAGCGCTTGAGAAGCGCGACACGAGGCTACCGACGCGTGGAGCCAGCGCGTCGGTTCCCTGTGGCCAACTAGGCTGGCACAGGAGCCTAACAGATTGTTTGTATCTGTTAGGCTGTAGGCATTAGGCCGCGCCTCCTCGCTCTCGTGGAGGCACGACTACATCCACTCACTTTTGTACGCATCCATCGTTGCCAATACGAGCACACGGGTCGCGTTCATCCCGAGGGATTGTTAAGTCTATCATCAAGCTATTACACTTTTTTGAACGCCCACAACAAGTGAGCAAATCGTATTATTTGGTAAACTAACTACGACAAGTACAGTATGCCGAGTGGAAAGAAAACCAGCAATCCCGCCCGCGGTGGCGGCCCTCGTACCTCCGAGCGGCTCGCCTCCAACAAGGACGGGACGTCCACACCTCCCGTGGACTCTGGACAGACTCAGGAGTCTGGACAGAGCGTCGATACGATGGCGCCTGACAACGGCCCCATCGTCACCGACAGCGGCAACGCTCCTCCGGAGCAACCGCCTGAGGGCCCCTCAAATCGGGGCGTGTCCTCACACTCGTCCGTCGACGTCGAGGCAGAACTGAACCGTGGAGAGCAGCGACGGACAGTCGCCCACTCCTCCGCGCATCCCCGCTTCCCGCAAAGGAAAAGGGGTAGCGTTCGACAACAAGACGAACAGCCCCCCAGTGGTGCCAACCAATCTGGGGAGCGACATCCTGAGGGATGCGCTGGACGACATGTTCGTCCAGCTCGGTCTGCATGACTCGCAGATCGAAGAAGCGCATCGCACTGCTCAGCAGTCGATGGAGTCCGTGGCCAAAGCCAAGGAATTCTCGCGTATAGTGACACAAGGCCTTGACCGCCTGGCCAGCCAATATGGCTTTAGGCAGACGATCAAGGAGGAGGAGGCAGAGATCAACCTCCTCCAGCCTGTCGAGAAGGCTATTGCCGAGACTGGCAATGAACGTAATGTCGTAAACAACAGTACGGACGCTCCGCACAATAGACAGAGCATTGTCAGCATGACAAATGACAATTCGGCGCCCGTGCAGGTGTCGAATAAGGATAGCGACGACGAGTCGAAGCCTCCGGCGGCTATGAGAAGCAACGCCAGCATTCCTGCGCCGCGCAGCGGGTTCCGCAAGATCGCAAGCGAGCAGAACGCACGCGCCGAGCGGCGCGCCGCTGCAATTGCAGGGCTGAAGCCGAGTCGCGACCGCGTCTCGGCAGCGCCCTCGATACGCGAGATCTTGTCGGCCTATGACGCCGGCGATGATCGTCCCGACGGGACACCTCTGATTACACAGAGGTCGACGATGGGTTCGTGTCCCATATGTCGTATGCGGCAGGCCCAAGGCTACCCGCATATGCGAGCATCGGCCCGCATAAAATGACACTACGGGGAGTGAACGAACTCAACCCTACAGGGAACCGCATGAGCGTGCCCATAGGAGCCACGTCTCAGCTGCGGCCCCTGCAGCGTATAGTAGAAATGGTCCGCAAGCGAACCACCGAAGCATACGCACTGCCTCCTGGTGTAAAAACCATAAAGCAGAACCCACCCACTCCATTTGATGGAGAGGATAATCACCCAAGATGGAGGAGTGGTATCGTCGCTCCTCCGCGTAATGCGGCTGAGCGGAATAAACGGCGAGGAGTATGACGCCTACCGTGTCGACTTTGTCGGGCAAAACCTGAGCGGACCAGCCGCCACCTGGTTTCACGACGAGGTCGAGTCCGAGGGACGCCAGAAGCGTAACTGGACTTTCGAGCAAGTGATAATCGGACTTCACAGCCGATTCATCATGAGCTCGGGGACGCAAGACGCGGTCCGTGCGTTCTACGGCACTCGCTACTCGCGCAAGAAGGGAGTTGCTGGCTACTTTAATGAGTTACGCAGCAACTCCGGCCGTCTGGTAGAAATGCCAGACGACTATACGTTCCGACAACAGTTCATGAGCGGTCTCCCCACGGAGATCGTTGACCTGATGTTCAAGACGCATAGTGCAAATCTGGACGAACATACGTCCGCCCAGATGCTCGACTTTGCCCTGAAGTCCGAGTATAGCATTAAACTCGCGCGTGAACACGCCCGAGATTTCCGTCCTTCAATGGAGAGGCCCACTATGGGCCAGCCCGCATTTGCGAAGGAAAAGGAAAGGACTCGCGCGGTCAGTCGTCAAAGACTCACGACCGTAAGCGAGACTCCCGGCGCCCAGAGCGCAAGGAGTATAAGGAGCGGCCAAAGGCTCCTCTCCCCGCCGCCGAAAGGCGTTACGAGGGACCCCGTCCCGAGGTGAAAACCTTTAGAGACAAAGGGAAGCCAGGAACGAAGCCTGGCGTGTGTTTCGCATGCGGGCAGCCAGGCCACTACATGGGCGATGCGGTGTGCCCCAAGAAAGGGGGCCCACGGATGCACGCTGCTCGAGTTGAACACGATAGTGACGACCAGAACAGTCCTGGGCGCGAGGATGACCCTGGCGCCCAGAGCGACGACTCCGAACGTGACGATCCGTACGGAAGTCAGTACGAATCTGCGGATGAGTACGCAGAGAACCTGGAGAACCAGGCATCCGATGATGAATCGGATGCGGATGGCAGCCCCATCCGCATGCATACGATGCGCATGCATTTCATGCAACTCGTCCCGCAGGATGAGTTACCAGCGCTTATACCGCTGGATGAACCTCCCGCTCTCGAAGAAGTCGTAACGACTCGGACGAGGAGGCGCCACTCGGGGCGGGACCAGACGCAATCATCGAGTACCCCGATGATACGCTGATACCCCCAGGAGAAGACCTAGGGGAACGTACTACGGTCCGTCTGCCGAAGGCGACTTCGGTATGACGTATGCTGAAGCTGTTTCAGCATACCAGCCTGGGGACACCCCGGGCTTCGGCCGAGCGTCTGAAATAGACGCGCAGGTCAGGAATAGTGACCGTCGCCGTGAATTGGAAGCTTGGTTTCAGCTGCCCCGCGAATTGCGCGATCAGCATGAAGCCCTGCAAGCCGAAGCAACGGCCGCCGCTGGGTACCAGCCTTTGGACCCGCGGCACCTGGTGGTCAACCCAGGACACGCCTGCTCACATCAGACGATGTGCGCGTCATGTTTCACATACGCGACACATATCCGACGGGCCGAGGACCGTGGAGACGCAGATCTTCTGCGCGCTCGCAAATATTACGAGGACGCAATAGAAGATCAATTTAACCTAGGCTACAACACCGCGTTGTCAGCCGTATGGTCCGAACTTAAGATCTTCCGCCCTTCACACACCATGTCCAACGACTGGGTAAAAGGGTACCACGACGCAGAGCGCGCGGTGCACACGATACCTATAAAAAGGTATCGTGTAATGAAACCCACAACTCAGGCCGCAGCATCATCAGCTGGACCTGAGAGCGACGACTCAGACTCCGAGCCGCCGCCGCTAGCAGACGAGCCCGCAAGGGAAAATCCTAGCGCGGACCTTGCCCCAGATGTTCAGGGGGAGGGGACGCACGCTATGCCGCGCAGGCAGCTAGCGCGTGTGGACACGCAAAAGGAACTGCGGCTCTTCGCAATGCGCGCGAAGATTCAGCAGGCTAACCTAGTTAGCCCGCCGAAACCCACACAGTGGGTGTACTCAGCGAACATCCGGCGCAACTCCTCACCAGAAGAGCAGCCGGTACGTGATAATGTGAAGCACCAAGTGCTCGCAGCAATTATCAACGTAGGCAATACGCCAATGTACGCACTGTTTGACAGCGGCAGTACAACGAATGGGATCAGCATGGATGCTGCCCATGTCGCGAAGCTCGACGTATTCGAACTTCACGCTCCTATGACACTACAATTGGGTGTCATAGGGAGCAAGTGCCGTATTAACTACGGCACTAACTCTACTGTCACGGTCGGACAGCATGAGGCGCCCGTATACCTCGACGTGGCGAATATCGAGCACTACGACGTAATATTGGGCACCCCATTCATGAGTGCCATAAGGTCAAGCTCGATTTCGAGGACCACACTGTGAAAATCGGAAGCAAATCGATCCCCGCAGTGGCCCTTGACGCCGAGCGCGTACGCGCACAGCAGCGCAAGTCCACAGGACGTGCGCGAGCGGCACACCCTCGAGTGCAAGCCGCACGTCAAGCACCGAAAGATGATGACGAATGAAGTGTGTCGGCAGGCTCTATGAGAGTAGAACCTGCCACCACCCGAGGCGCCTCCTCGGCGCCCGGAGCCAGAGCCTCCGGATGTAGGGGAAGATACGGAAATCGACAAGTTGAGGCAGGCATGGTACGAGCGTACACGGGACGTGATGTGCCCCGTACCGCTCGAACTACCGCCGTTTAGACTAGTCAATCACCGATATCGCTGATAGACGAGTTGAATAATCAAACTTTCGCCTCCCACGATGCCCGGATGCTCTCAAGCCACAACTCGCTGAGAAGATCCAGCGCTATGAAGCGGCTGGATGGTGGGAACGCCGCGTTGCACGCGAGGCAGCCCCACTCCTGTGCATCCCCAAGAAATCAGGGAAGCTCAGGACTGTTGTCGATGCAAGGTTACGCAACGACAACACAGAGAAGGATGTAACACCCTTCCCTGACCAGGATCAAATCCGTATGGACGTCGCTCGCGCGAAGTTCCGTACGAAGATCGACATGAGCGATGCATACGAACAGATCCGTATCGAGTCGGACGATGTCTGGAAGACAACGTTCGCCACGATCTATGGGACGTTCGTAAGTCTTGTCATGCAGCAAGGGGACTGCAATGCCCCTGCTACGTTCAAAGACTCATGACTGTAATATTCCAAGACCTCATTGGAATTTACGTTCATGTATATCTTGACGATATATTCGTATTCTCCGACTCTATCGAGGAACACGAATCCCACCTGGGGGTGGTGTTCGACCGACTAAGGACGAACCACTTATTCCTGAGCCAGGAAAAGTGCGACATATATTCCATGAAAATGGATTGTCTTGGCCATATTGTGGACAAGGACGGACTACACGCTGACTCTGACAAGATGGCGCGCGTCCGTAACTGGCCCGTCCCTAGAAACCAGGACGATGTCCGTAGATTCCTGGGGCTGGTACAGTATCTGGCACATTTTATGCCAGATGTCACCGCGTACACAACACCCCTCTCGGGGATTATGGGACATGGGCGGCCATTCATCTGGGGCCCCTTGCAGCAGCGATGCTTTGAGAGCATACATCTGGAAACCCCCTCCCTCCTTATAAGGTCATATAGTGTATGCATAAGGTCTTATAATGTCTTACCAAGCTAAGCATCAGCTAAGGTTAGCTCATACTTAGTCAGGCCTTATTGAGGCCTTAATCAGTCTCAATAGTCCTACAGTAAGCCAACTGTTTTCATGGAGACCCAGCCAGCAGCTCATCATAAGAGCTCAGTAAGATCACAATATGCACACATGGAGAGACACATGACAGCAAAAAAGAGCCAAACTCAGATCACATTCAACACACTATAAGGCCACAGTAAGCATACAGTGGGGTCCGCACTGTACTCGGTAAGGTGCACCAAAGAACAAAAAAAGGAGGCCCTGTTGAAGGAAGCCCGCCACCCATGCACCCTCCACCACCACACTATGCGACCCTGCCTACTCCAAGCCCTCCGAACCAAACTCCTTGTCGAACGCATCGTTGTCCACCGCATCGCCCTTGAGTTCCAACTGGTCGTCCTCGTCTTCAGTGAGCATGGCATCCTTGCCCGCATTCTTTGACCTACCAATCACATCACATTAGTTCCATTTCTGAATAAAGAAGAAGAACGCACGCTAGCGTGTACAGCTTGGCCATGTAGTTGGAGTAGGCGGCAGGGTTCCTTTTCTTCTGACGGCGTAGGGTGTCCCAGTGCTCCGCATAGACATTGGCAAATGTGTCCGCCTTGAAATCGATCACACTGCCGGCCTTGTGCTGCAGAGCATACGCAGCAAGGCCTGCATCAATCTGCGCAATATTTCAGCGCAGCGCACACCAATAGACGATAAACGTACGGCGGTCGCCGCCAGGGCGACCATGGCTCTCGGCAGCTCGGGCTTCTCCTTGTTCTTCGACTTCGCCTCGTACATCTTGCGGGGAAACCTTGGCGAGGCCTTCGGGCCGAAGCAGACCTGGTAGATCAGCTCCGGGATGGCGGGGTGGCAGAACGGCCTGCCCGTATTAAACTCTAACGTCTGCGGGCAAAGGTCCATGCATATTAGCGCACAGCATCAATAGAGGGGCTGTTACTCACAGCCAAGCTCCCGGGAAGATATACAGCCGCCGCTCCGGCTCGCGCGCTTTCTTCATGTTGCGGACATACTTGTGCTCGGGGATCTTTTCGAGCTCGTAGAGGGGCTTGACGAGGATGTCGGCTGCATCCTTCCATTTCTTGCGGTAATTGGACACACGAGCCAGGGCTATGCCGTCCATGCGGCGCGCATTAGCAACGATAAGCACCCAGGGACAGCTGCCACGCACTATCTGTATCATTTGCTTGACGTAGGCCTCGTCCTTCTGCAATCGCTCTGCGATGCCGGCTTTGTCGAGCTTGACGGCCGCTCGGATGAGCCTTTTTGAAGATGGTCGACACGGCGGTCGGGGTGCGGAAATGCCGTCTCGAAGCATATAGAATAGGGGACCTCATCAGCGGCTGCGCTGGTGATGACCTCGTGGACGTCCGTCGACTGGTCGCCCAGCGCCATGCGGGTGCCTCGGACGCGCTTGATGTTCGTCGCTGGCGCCCACTTGCCCTGCTCCGACGGTGCCGCGTCGACGAACCCCTCATCCCACACGTCTGGCCGCGAGGGAGTGCCCTTGAGATCACCCGTGGTACAATAGATTAGCAAGGTCTGCCAACGAGAGTGCTGCGCGCACTTGCCTCGTCTCGCGCACCACGCGCGTGCTCGCTTCGATCCTTCGTGCCCTTTGATGGTGCCCGAGCGGCTGCAGCGGAGGAGACGCGCGCATGGTCTCCACGCGCTCTCTCGTCCTCCTGGTCTGATTCATATCCCTGTCCAGTGACATAAGCCCACGCGTCAGTAAGGGTCGCGCATGCACAGACAGGCGAGCTGTGCTTGCCTCGGTGGTCGACGGATGGGCGGACGACCCGGCGCGCGCGCTATGCGAGTTCGTCGGCGCCGGCGTGCCCCTCATTGCAGCGTAAGGAGCTTGGCCATCCTTCGTCTTCGGTGTCTGCCCAGCATTGAAGGATATGAGTCAACATGGTCACCCACAGAATGCGGATCACAGCGTACCTTGCTGCCCACGGTCGTGCTCACGCTCCCGATGCGCTGTGAATTCGACAACCCCGGCGTGCCCTTGGTGAGAGCGTGGGGCGTCCGGCCCTCCGTCGTTTTCGGTGCCTGTCCAGCAGTGAGGGATGTCAGTCAACATGGGCTCCATAGAACAAGGCTGCTCGCTACGCGCCTTGCCCGCCGTGCTACCCTGCTTGTTCTGGGAGTGCGTGCTTTTGCGGGCGTCGCTAGGCTTCGGGGCGTAGTTGAGGTCGAAGTCGGACAAGGCCTCGTCAGCCAGCGCCTGCAGTTCGACGTCGCGGGCGCTGAGTGGCACAGGAGAGGCGCCGTGTTCCCATTGCGGGACCTAAGTCGCACGACGGTGAGCGTCTGTATGCACAGCGAGAAAAGTTAACTGACGCCTGCCTTGAACTGTCTATCCACCCTCTTCTTGCGCGGCGCACCGCTCTCATCCTCTTCGCTGGACGGGACGACCCAGACCTCCTCTTTGTCCCACCCTGCCTCGTCGGCGTCGTTGTCCTCGGCCGAGGACCCTCCTCGCGGGTCGACGTCATCGGCCGGTGTCGACGACCGCCCAGCGTCCGGTCGCCACGCAGGGCTGGCGTCGCGGCTGCTGACGCCTTTGGCAGGACAGAGCAGTCGGCTCTCAGTGCCACATTTGTCTATGGATGGCGTGTACGCACCACTCGACGCGCTAGGCGCCTTGCGACCCTGAGCCGCCTTCGCCTTCTTTGTCGGCGCCGAGGCAATGGTCCCAGCCGTCAGTTGTTCAAGGTCCTCGACATCCGCCGCGTCGTTGGCGGTGTTTGCCGAGGCTGGCGTGTCTCGTCTCGTTGGTCAGTGCCCATGTCGCCGCAGCCAAAGAAGGGGCACTAACCGTGCTTTTGTTTCTTGGCAGGTTTAGTCTGCACTGGCGCAGCGCGTGGGCTGCCTCCACGTTCGTTCGCGCGGCGTGGCACCACAGATGTCTTCTCAGCAGCTATACGACGAAGCATCAGAGTGTGTCACCTGCGCCAGTAGTGAGTTGTTCTTGCCTTTGCTCGTGGGCTTTGACAGACGTTGACCTGTGGCACAGCTCGTTCAGCGCTCTCGATCCATCTCGACGGGCGATACTGCTCACTTCTTTTCGCGGGCGGGCCCTCAAGCGCGCTGGCCGCCGACATCTTTTTCCGCGCTATGGTCCGGGAGCGCTTTTGAGCCGGGGTGAGGTCGGGGTTGGCGGACGACCGCCGAGCCCTCGCAATCCTCGTCGCTGCTCACCGCAGCCTGTCGCTTTTGGGGCATCTTCGCACAAGAGCGTGCCGACGGGCGACTTTGCGAAGGGGAAGGGATTAAGAGAGGTGAGCGGTGCGATCTTTTTTTTTATGTCTCTAATGCGTCGATCATCGAGCTGACTCGGAGCAGGGCTCGTTACGGTGGAAACGCGTGGCACGTCCCTGAATCTCCCCCGCCCGCCGCCCGCAGCTAGCAGCCTCACTCAGCATTCAAGCCTCCATGCCCCGACGGAGGCCGACTGGCTTGAAGAAACGCAGCCACGCCGGGGAGCGCATACCCTGTGGCGGCTGCAACAAGGCGTTCTGGTCGTCTGGTCTCAGCAAGCATCTGCGCCAAACGACCGACCCGCGCTGCCTGCAGTATCGCGCCCGCCGCCACGCCTCATCCGACGAGGATGCATCCAGCAGCGACGAATCCCAGCCGCATGCCGGCCCGTCGGCACGCTCGCGCACCCCCTCGGCGGCTTCCTCAGACATTGACATGGACGATGAATACAGCGACCATCTGCTTGACATTGACGAAGGTAAGCCCTTGCTTTCATCTCCGCATGCGTGCTCCCAGACCTTGCCACAATGACAGGAGCGGCTTTGCTGGCGGATATCGCGCCAGGCGCACTCGACGGGGAATACCTGGGCTGGGGCGACGAAGACGAAGACGAAGTCGCAGCAGCCGCTGCTGCGGCCGGCGCACCCGACGAGCCCCCTGATGACGACGAATTTGATGAAGAGGACGACAATGCACTGCGCGACGCACTCGACGGGCATGCTCCAGAAGTCAACGCTGTCTTCTCCCCAGATGCAAACATCCCGGAGGAACCGGAGCAGGATGTCCCCGAGTTTCCGCTGCTCGACGACGCAGAAGCCGAACTCCTCGAGCAACAGCAACGTATGGCCGACGAAGAAGAGCTCGTACAAGACCCGAAGGTCGTTCACTTTGGCGGCCTGGCCGGCGCGCCGCTCGACGAAGAGGCACCCGGCACGTATCACTCGTACCGCGCGACCCTCGACAACACGGGCCCTGCCAGTCTGTGGGCCCCGTTTCGAAGCAAACTCGAGTGGGAGGTCGCGCGGTGGGCCAAGATGAGGGGGCCGTCCTCGACAGCATTCACCGAGCTGCTCCAGATCGACGAGGTGCGTACTACTTCTCGATGCCTGGTGCGCTCAGTGTGGTGACTCGTGTGCCATGGCGGCAGGTGCGCGACAAGCTCGGGCTGTCCTTCAAGACGTCAGCCGAGCTCAATAAGATCGTCGACGAGCAGCTTCCGCCGGCCCCCGAGTTCTCCTGCGAGGAGATCGTCGTAGACGGGGAGACTTATGAGGTCCACTCACGCGACATCATGGAATGCGTCAAGGAGTTATATGGCAACCCCGAGTTTCTCTCTACGATGAAGTTCGCGCCCGAATCCCACTACGCCGATGAGGAGCAGACCGTGCCGGTGTACAGCGAAATGAACACCGGGCGGTGGTGGTACTCAATGCAGGTGCGTCGTAGCCTTTCTCTGCCTATTCGCATGTGTATCTAACCCCACCCTAGGCACGGCTTGAGCAAAACACACCTGGCGCAACAGTGGTGCCGCTCATACTCTCATCCGACAAGACTTTAGTCACGCAGTTCCGCGACAAGTCCGCCTACCCCCTGTACCTCACTATCGGCAATATATCCAAGGATATTCGACGACAGCCTTCCAAACGTGCCCAAATACTCATTGGCTACCTCCCCACCGCTCGACTCTCCCACATCGCCGACCCCGAGACCCGCCGCCGTGCGACCGCGAACCTGTTCCATGCATGCGTACGCAGAATCACCTCCCCCACCCGAGCGCACGCATTGTGCGGCATCCCGATGGCCAGCGGAGATGGAGTGGTGCGCCGTTGTCACCCGATCTTCGCGGTGTTCATCGGTGACTATCCGGAGCAAGTGCTCGTCGCCTGTGTGAAGACCGGGAATGTCCGAAGTGTACAGTCGATTCCACCGAGCTTGGCAACCCCGCCGGCGCGCCACTGCGCAGCATCACTGCCACACGCGCGGCGCTGAGGACTCTCGAAGACGGGCCCGAGGCGTACATCGAGGCGTGCCGCGTTGCAGGCATCAAGCCCGTTTACCATCCATTCTGGGAGATTCTCCCTCACGCGAACGTCTTTCACGCAGTCACACCAGATATCCTCCACCAGCTCTACCAGGGGATGGTCAAGCACCTGCTGTCTTGGCTGATGGACACGTTTGGCGCCGCCGAGATCGATGCGCGCTGCAGGCGCCTCCCTCCTAACCACAACGTACGCCTGTTCAAGAACGGGCTCTCCATCTTGTCGCGGGTCTCAGGACAGGAGCATAAAGACATCTGCCGGATCTTGCTGGGCGTCATCCTCGATCTGGAGCCTCCGGGCGGCGTGCCGGCCATACATGTCGTCCGTGCTGTGCGCGCCCTTCTCGATTTTCTCTATCTGGCACAATATCCGTCCCACAGCGAGTCCACGTTGAAGTACCTCGAGAAAGCCCTCAAGAGCTTCCATAGCAACAAGTTCATCTTCGAGCAGCTAGGCATTCGCGAAGGGTTCAACATACCCAAGCTCCACTCCCTGTCCCACTACATTGCCTCCATCCGCGCGTTCGGCACCACAGACAACTACAACACCGAAGCGACCGAGCGGCTGCACATAGACTACGCCAAGGACGCCTATCGATCAACCAACCACAAGGACGTGTACCCTCAAATGACGAAATGGCTCGTGCGCCGGGAGCAAATTCTTCGACACGCCAACTTCGTTTCCTGGAGGATTCAGCGCGCCGCAGAAGTTGCCATAGCACCTGCTGCCCCCACCATTCGCCCGCGCGTCCACGTCGCACGCATCCCAAACTTCAAATCGGTTACCTTTGCACAGCTCGGCGTCCGTTACGGGGCCGTGGACTTCCAGGAGGCTCTCGCCGCTTACATCCTCGAGGAGACGCACCCCGAGTACTCATCTGCCCAGGTCGCCAACTTGGCCACCGGCATGGATCTCACTTTCAAATCGGTCGCCGCATACAACTCTATCAAATTCTGGTTGGGCGATCCGCAGGAACGCGAGGACGCGCCGGACGTGCGCGATGCAATCCATGCTCGGCCCTCATATCTCGACACGAGAGGCCGCGCCGTGCCTGGCCGGTTCGATACCGCACTCGTCAACGTCGCGGACGGAGGCAATTCAACGGTTGCAGGTTCGTTGTGTATATCGGCTGTCGCGAGCTTCCCTGACCTATTTGGCTCGCCGCGCACCAGGATATCAAGTAGGCCAGTTCGTGTCATATTCAGCCTGCCGGTGAAGGCGCGCGCGGCCGCGTTCGCCCCTGGCTACGAGGGCCCCATCCACTTGGCCTATATCGAGTGGTTCACGCCGTTCGCCCCCGCAGCAGAGCCGAATCACCTGATGTATCGAGTGGGCCGCAAGTATCGGGCTGGTCATCGTAGGCACGCAAGCGTGGTCCCAGTGGAGAGAATTCAGCGTAGCGTCCACCTTATTCCGAGGTTTGGTCTGCATGCTCCCCGACATTGGACTTCAGCCAATGTCCTTGACAAATGTCATATTTTTTACGTCTCTTCTTTCGTAGATCGGCACACATATATCACAATATACTAGCTCTTTTGTTTGGGATCCTCTGGCTGCCCAGTGCACTCAAGTAAGGCGGCCACAATTGAATTGAATTAGGGCATAAGGCCTGAGAAACGCGATGGCACAGTAAAGGTAGTGGATGTGAGTTAGGCATAAGGCCAGAGACAACAAGGGAGTGCAGCGAAGACGTGGTAAGTTACGCTGATGGACGAGTCACAGGGCTTCCTCCTCAACGGCTTCATCGAAGCCGATGTGTGCCCCGCCAAAAGGGCTCATGGGCGGCAGGATGTAGGGCGGGGTCGGCGGCTGGACTGGCGGCGGGGTGGAAGGAGGAGAGCTCCCTCGAGGACGACGGGCGCGCGGGCGCGGCGCGGGAGTGAGGGGCGTGAACGGCACGTCATTGTCCTCGCCGGATAACGTGCCAAGTGCCGCGATGTGGGAGCTGGGCAATGTGGGGGCCACGCCCGTATGCAGCGGTGGAGATGTAGGGGGAGTACGCAGGCCGATCGACGGCTGCGCGGTGGCGAACACAACCGGCGAACTGCCAGCGAATAGGATGGGCGAGTCGCGCTGGGGGATAGAGGGCAGAATGTGGGCGAGGGGGCCGGTAAGAAAGGCGGGGGCAGCCGTGAAGTGCGTGGGGGTGGGAGCGGCCAGCGTGGGCGCGCTGGAGGCGATGGTGGGCGTGAGGGTGGGCGCGGGGGGGCGGGGACGAGCAGCGGCATGGGTGCTTCAACGTCTGCGACGACAGGGGCGGCGGCGGGGTCAGGTGGCGGCGCGAAGGTGGGGGTGTGCTCGGCGGCTGGGCCGTGGGCAAAGAGCGGCGTGGCGCCCGTTGTTGGGAAGGAGTGGAGGGTGCCGGACCACCAGGGTGGTAGCTGAATGGCCTGCCAAACGTAGAGGATGAGTGCGTCAGTAGCACTTCAGTTGTCTGCCACGCACATAGAACCGGGGGCGCCGAGGAAGATGTTTATATTTGCTTGATGAGCCATGGTTGCAGCAAGGAAGAGAAAGGCGCCAGACGACGCCAAGGCAAAGTGGCATCTCGCGGCAGAGCGCGTGGCTGTGCGGGCGCTGACGCGTCGACGGCAAAACTCAATCTTGACCCTCAGCGCTCGCTACACCTTGCTTGCGCCACCTGCGTCGACTTCCCCACATCCCTACTATGCCCTCGAACACTCTCCATATTTTATTGCCCAGGCCTGGACAGCTCAAGCTCGAATACATTCCCGAAATCGACCCTGTCACCGGGCAGCCTAGTCCTCTGGTGGGACGCCCGATAAGCCCCGACTGCAACTCCATGCTCACTGCCCCTGCTCTGTCCAGTTCCTCGAGGTGTCCGGCTGCCAGCTCATAAAACCAGAGCCGCCCGAAGACAACAACCAACCGCAGGCAGGGCAAGATCAGGGGTCAGCGAGCAGCGCCATGAGAGAGGGGAGAGTCAAGTCCGAGCAACGGTGAGCGCCCCGCACTGGCAATCATGACACCTGCCGACACATTTTCTATTACTGAACTCCTGCGGGCAGGTCTCTATCGCACTCGCTGTCGGCGCCCCGAAGCATCCATGTCGCCGCCGAGGGCGTGTCAGGCGATCCGCCCGCTACTCCTCGTCGCGAGAGCGCTGCCGAGGGCGTGTCAGGCGATCCGCCCGCTACTCCTCATCGCGAGAGCGCTGCCCAGGGCGTGTCAGGCGATCCGCCCGCTACTCCGCGTCGCGAGAGCGCCGCTGAGGGCACGCCAGGCGATCCGCCCGCTACTCCGCGGCGCAAGAGCGACCTATTCGTACTGCCAGACGATGCCTCGCCGGCTCGCGAAGACGCATCAATGCGCGACAGCAGCCCGTTGGATACCCAGATAGCAGGCACGCAGCTCACCTTCTTCTCGGGCTCCAGCCAGTCGTACACGGAGCCCGACTCGGACGCCATTGATCCGCTCACCTTCGTGTCCTCGTCGCTGGCCCCATCGTCACCTGAGCAAGTTGCAGACCGCGAGGACTCGCAAGCCTTGGAGGATTCATCCAACTCGCTGAGTGCAGGCACGCAGTTGAGGTGCGCCGCAATCAACGGACAGCCTCGGCATGCACTGACTTCTAATCAACACCGCAGTGCAGGTCGAGACATGGTCCCCACCTCGCGGTTGCGCGCGGCATCGCGGCTGCGGACGCCTGTGAGGTATCGCGGTAGTGCCGATGACACGATAGACTCGCCCGTCACTCCCGCCAAGCGACGCCGCGAGGGCGACCACCCGGACTCCGAGCCCCCGCGCTCCCGGGCCATCCGTGCTCCTACATTCACGGCGAGGTATAGTGTACCTCACTAGCACCTGCCTTATCCAGTAGGGGTTGTTGTCTGCTCTTAGTTAGGTAGCCGAATACTATATCTTGCAATCGAGAAAGCGAGCAAACGAGCAGGGCGGTGTGCGCTCAATGAAAGACAACACAATGTAATCATATTGGGGCGAGCGGGCAAGGCGTACGGATGACAGAAAGTACACTAAACAGGCCGCGGCGCATGCTAGTAGGATGGCAGGAGCTACCAGGCAGTTCATTAGCTGCAGAGTAAATGAGCACTTCGAGGACTCCGGACCTGCAAAGTCACAGGCGCACCTTTATACTGCCTGGGCTTCTGTCCCATCGACTTCCGAGGGATCGCCTGCGCGGCTCTGCTGCGCTCCCCTCAGCACGGCCTCGACACCCTGGACCAGGGCGACTGATTCATCGATGGTGACCGAGGAGCGGGCATTGGCACTGCGCGCGAGGCTGAGGCGCAGGGTGATGGTGCGCACGACGGGTGGGCCGGCGTGGCCCTGGCCTTGAGGAGTCTGCGTTGAGGGATCCACAGGCGTGTGGGTGCACAGAGCCGTGCCGTTTGGGGTGACGAGCGCATCCAGAGCCTGGACATCGGCCGACAGTCAGCCTATGCACCGAACATTAGAGCTTGCTGCGCACCAGGGACCCAATGTCAGGGAGGTCGACTTCAAGGACGATATGCGAGAGGGTGTTTGACTGGGTCATCGCAGCGGTAAGTCAAGAGAGATAAGAGTTCGGGCGTGTGACACGTACCGCGCGTGGTGTCACACTTGAAGCTGGAAGGCGCGTAAGTAGGGAATAAGGGAGCCAAAACGGGCTCTGCAAACATGCGCGTTCAGCCAGCGCGTTCTAAGCTGAGGGAAAAAGACTCATACCTGCGGGGCGCTGTGCTGTGGGCCGTAGAAGAAGAACTTACCCACTGTGCACATACAGCGCCAAGATGGCCGCGGCCATAGTGCGCTTGAAGGCCGGTGGCAACGCTGACAGACGCCGTGATCGTCTCTGCAGGAATGCTGCCAGAACCCCGCCAGAGCGCAAGCGCCTTCGCCATAAAGCGGCGGTGCGCGTCGCCGTCGCGCCATCCACTGCTGCTCTCCCCCTTCCCCCCCCCCCCCCCCCCCCCCCGCGCCGCCGCCCACCGCCTCTCGCTGCACAACGCTCCACCTGAGTACTCAAACACCGTCTGAAAACGCGTCAAGGTGCGCGCGACTGTCTCGGGCGGGTGCACGACGCTCCTCCTGCTTGCCCCGCGCGCCGCAGCCCCAGGTGAGCGCTCCTTTGCCCACACGTCCTGCACGGCGCCGATCCCGGCCCTCTCGACGCGTGGGCTGCCCTGCTGTTGCTCCTGCTCCGCGCTGACGACGCGCCCTCTGCCTCGCACAGGTACATCGCAGCCCAGGCCGACTCTCGCACGTCCGGCGCGCCCAGCTCGCGGTGAGTGCTGCTTCGCGCGCGCATCTTGCACGGAGCCGATCCCGGCCCCTCTCGACGCGCGCGCTGCTCTGCCCATAGCTGCCCTCTGTGCTAACGATGCGCGCGTCGCTCCACGCAGGTACATCGCGAGCCAGGCCAACTCTTGCGCGCCCGGCGCGCTGCAGCCCCAGGTGAGCACTCCTCCGCCCGCGCGCCATGCATGGAGCCGCTCCCGGCCCCTCTCGACGCGTGGGCTGACCTGCTGCCGCCCCTGCCCCACACTGACGCCCCACGCAGGTGAAACGCCGCCCAGGCCGAACCCTACGCGTCCAGCGCGCTCCTGCCCCCGGTGAGTGCTCCTTTGCGCCCTTGTCTTGCATGGGGCCGACCCCGGCCCCTCTTGACATGCGCGCTGCTCTCTCTGCGGCTGCTCTTTGTGCTGACCACGCGCCGTCTGCCCCGACCAGGTGCATTGCCTCCAGCCCTTCCAAGACTATGGCTTCGGCCTTGAAGACGGTAAGCTCGGCACGCTAGCTCTGCGCGCAAGATGTGCTGACGGCCCTGCGCACAAGCAGCTGCGATCACGGAGGCGGTACGGGACGTACGCCGAAAGGCTCTTGAACGACGCTGTCAAGACCTACGCCGCCGCCGACTTCGACCTCGAGGCCGCACTGGCGGCGTCTGCCCAGGAGCAACGCGACCAGGATGCCCGAGAGCAGCAGGACGCCGACTCACAGCAGCACGCCCTCCCGGCGCCAGCCCCTTTGCACTCATCCAAGTGCCCCAGCAGTAGCACGCGAGCCACGCCCGCCCTGCCGCAGGCAGAGCTCGCCTAGCCCAGCCCAGCGCCGCAAGCAGATTGCCCGCCGCCGCCGCCCCGCGCGCCGACGAAGCGTCGCAGCACGCCCATTCACGGATTACTCGGCTGCTCCGGCGACGGCGCGAGCGCGCTGAGCACTCCCCTTACGGCCTGCCGCCCGTAACGCCTCGAATGGCCACCGTGTTCGCATCTCAGCCCACCCTGCCGACCGCGCAAGACGCAGCTAGCCTGCCAGTTGCGAAGAAGGCCTTCGTGGCGCGGGATGGCGTCCACCCGTCAGCCCTACCCTACCTCGGGAAAGAAGTGCCGTTGGAGACGTTCAAGAACGTCCTGAAGTTTGAGGTTAAAAAATGGAACGGAGGGTGCGTGATGACCTGGATGTCCGCCTACAGCGTTGCTTACGCCGGCGCTGCAGCCACTGCGAGTCTGTGGTCGATCGAAAGGGCCGAGTGCTCGTGCAGCTCGTGGCACCGCCACGGCACGATCCCTCCTGGCCGAGCGTCCCTGCTGGGGCTAGCTCGGAGCTGCGGGCGGCAGCGGCGGCGTGTCCCTTCTCGCCCGACCAGCTGCGCCACGCGCGTGGCCGCTACCCCGCGCTGTCAGCGGGGTATTCGATGGGAGGAGGCCCTAAGGTACGCCCGCACTTACCCCTGGACGGCACGCTGATGCTAATATGGCCAATCTAGAGGCCTCACAACGTCAGCTTCTACAATGACGACCAGGCTGCGGTGGCGCAGGGCCTCTTGGACAGCAAAAACGTTGGCCGCATCGTGGGCCTGGGGAGCAGTACGTGATCAACTCCGAGCACCGCTTCGTCGACCGACGCTGACGCCCGACGTCTTCAGGTGCTCTGGCTACTTTCAACTACGACACCTTCGACCACTACGGGCGCGTCCTTCAAGACGTCCGATCGCGACAGCCGGAGCTCCGAGCCCCATTCCACAACAGCGTCTTCCCCACAGTCACGTTCAACTTCGGGCCCCGCGCCGTCACAGTGCCGCACCGCGATGCGAAGAACGTGCCATACGGCTGGTGCGCCGTGACAGCACTGGGAGACTTCGACTACGAGCGCGGAGGGCACCTCGTGCTCTGGGACCTGCAGCTTGTCATTGAATTCCCGCCGGGTGCGACAATCCTTCTTCCCTCGGCTCTCATAACACACAGCAACGTTGCCATCCAGCCTGGGGAAACCCGCCAGTCCATCACGCAGTTCTGCGCTGGTGCTCTGATGCGGTGGCATGCGTATGGATTTCGCTTGGAAGACACGATGCGTCAACAGGATCCAGCCCTCGCGCAGGCCTTCGACGACAGCGCCTCTACGAGATGGGTTGAGATGCTAGCGTACTTGCCGACGTGGGATGGGGTTGAGGGGCCATCTGGGCCTGCCTCCGAGCAGCCTGCGACGCCGGAGCCAGGGCCATCGCGGCGGCCCCCGTCCAACTCGTCGAGCCCTGGAGCGGGGCCATCAGACCTAAAGAGACAAGAGTAGTGGTGTCGGTGCCGACAAATTGCACGCTATAGCATGTGGGGGTTTGGTGGGCGCAGAGCCTGAAGAGTGCGGCGATGGACAACTTGAGTCTTGACAAGTAAATTACTAGTGTAGTACTATATAAATTCTTGGGACCATGGTAAATGTGAAGTGGTCTGATAAAGGCCTCAGTTGTTTGTAGCTACAGGTGGCCCCCATTGCCATCCTGTGTCCTGCCAGTGGGTGCCTAGTAGGGGAGGAGCTGTGTCCGCATTTGTCATGGGTGTCTGTCACATGTGACCATGTGTGACTCATATCGTCTGCTAATACACCCACAGCTTGGATGAGCTCTTGTGTCCTTTGCTGACATCCTTGGAGGCTGAAATTTGGTGCACAGGGTCCTTGGCATGTCTGCTAGCCGCCCTCAAAATTGCGAGGCCTGATTCCTTCATTTAAAATTCCTGGGGTGGTAAGGTGCTAGTATGTAGCTGGTAAGGACAGGAGGGGTTTCCAGATGTACGCGATCTAGCCTGCAAAACTCCTATCCTCAGGCCAATAGACCCGAGGACAGGAGTGCCCATATGGGTAATATGCGACGCCTCCACCTACGGAGTTGGCGCCGTATATGGCCAAGGCGATGAATGGCAGACATGTCGTCCTGCAGGATTCATGTCGAAGAAGTTCTCCAACGCACAGAAGAATTACTTCACGTACGAGCAGGAGACATTGGCGGTGCTAGAAGCACTGGCCAAATGGTCGGATAAGCTGCGAGGAAGACACTTCACAGTCGTCACCGACCACAAGGCCCTCGAATTCTTCGAGACTCGCGCCAACCTCTCACCACGGCAAGCGCGGTGGTGGGAGTTCCTTGCCACATTCGACAAGGAAATTGTATACGTCTCAGGCGCGTACAATATAGTAGCCGATGGATTCTCGAGGATATTCAGCGGCACCGGCCCCGATCCGCCAGGCACTGAGTACGTTCGAATGGACGAAGTACTGGATCCAGATCATGACGACCTGTCTCCGGAACGCGTCCTCGAACTAGCAGCAATCTCTGTCAAAGAGCTGGTTGCAACTCGAGATATCGAGGCCGCTGAGTTGGCACAACATGCGCAACAATCAGCGGGGCTGGCCACTGGACAGAACTCCGATGGAGATCAGGCCGTGGACAGCGCCCTACAAGGAGGGCCCTCATTACATGAGATGATCAGCGCAGACGTGGATTGGGCCGGACTAGCTCGCTCCACGTACGCACATGACACATTCTTCGCCGACATTCGCGAACACCCAGATAGACACGCAGCGTTTGAAACGCGCGATGAACTAATCTGGGTGAAGACGACAGGTGGCGAGTACCGTGTCTGCGTGCCTGACGCGATGGTCGGGAAGCGCAAGTTGCGCGAGATGATTGTGAGCGCGGCCCACAATATCATCGGGCATCTCGGGGGTCAGCGAACCGCCGAGTATGTGCGCCGATGGTTCTGGTGGCCAGGGCTAGGCAAGCATGTAGACAAGTTCTGCTTGTCATGCGGAACCTGCCAGACCACCAAAACGCTGAACAAAGCGCCGGCCGGACTTTTGAAAAGCCTGCCAACGCCCGAGCGGCCGTGGTCATCCATTGGAATGGACTTCTTCGGCCCGTTCCCTCCGTCTGACGGATATGACTACGTGTGGCTGGTCATAGACCGGTTCACGTCGTTAATCCACTTGGTGCCGATTACCACGCGCACCAAGACCACCGAGCTCGCAACACTGTACATGCGCGAGGTGGTACGGCTTCATGGAATCCCAGATTCCATCGTATCCGATAGGGACGCGAAGTTCACGTCAATATTTTGGCGTGAACTGCACCGGATCACGGGCACAAAATTAACGATGTCGACATCGTTTCACCCGCAGACCGACGGTGCATCTGAGCGCGCGATACGCACAGTGTCTCAGATTTTGCGGAGCATGGTACGCCCGGACCAATCGGACTGGGTGCGCCATCTGCCGCTCGCTGAGTTTGCCATCAACTCCAGCGTGAGCGCATCCACCGGATACGCCCCGTTTGAGTTGACGTACGGGTATATGCCACGGATCATAAAATTCCCCGTGGCAAGTACCCCGTACCCTGGCGTACGAGAATACGCCAGGCACGCACGGGAGAGTCTCGAGCGTGCGCACGACTCCATCATAGAGTCCCGCGTGAAGCAGACGCTCCACGCGAACCGTCGCCGAAGCGAGGGCGACGAGTACCAGGTCGGTGACCTGGTGTACCTCAGCACGCTTAACCTAAACCTCCCCAAGGGGAGGGCGTTCAAGCTATTGCCGAAGTACATCGGGCCCTTCTCGGTGATCGAGGCACGACCCGAGACATCCAACTACAAGCTGGATCTCCCTGAGGAGTTACGGAAACGCCGGATACACCCGACGTTCCACTCCTCACTGCTGAGGAAGCACGAAGCCAACGACGACGCACTGTTCCCGGGACGGGAGCCCAAAGCCTTTTACGACTTTGGGCGCGCCGACGAGGAGGAGTGGGTCGTCGACGCGATCGTGGGACACGACTGGAAGGGGAAGACTATCCTCTTCCAGGTTCGATGGGCTTTAGGTGACTACACCTGGGAGCCCATCGAAAATCTGGACGAGGTGGAGGCCCTCGACCAGTATCTCGCGCTACAAGGAGTAGCGGAGTGGAGGCAGTTGCCAAGGAAGATCGCCGCGCGTAAGGCGGTGTCTCCTCGGAACCGCCGCTAGATCCCGATGGAATCTGCGGCAAATCTGACGCCCGGTTGTCAGATAGCGACAGGCGCCCTGAGGAGATCTCACCAAGTGAGATCTTCATCTAGGCGCGTGGATGCCTAAAAGGATCTGAAGTGCGCCAACGGCGACTTCAGCACTTTCTGCTACCACCACCATGTCATCCCAGTCGTCCCGCAACACCGCCCCAATCGTCCCCGCCTCGTCCACTGCTCCCTCCAACCCTGCTGCGCAAGCAGCAGGGCCTCCAGCCCCTACGGGACTGGAGTCGGTGAACACTGCGCCGCGCACGGGCTTGCCCGCCGACGCAATGAACACCGAACCTGATGCGCCGCCGCTGTTCGCAGCTACGGGTCCGGCTCTCCCAGGAGTGCCAAGCGACCCGACCCCCGACGTGCCAGTGCGAGTCCGCATCCCCAACGTCGGGGGACCCCATTGGACCTTCGATGGGGAGAGGTTCCAGTTCAGGCATTCCCACAACTGCCTGGTCTGTACCTCCTACGCGCTCCACCTCAACGACGGGTCTTCCAGCTGGGAGCACGCGGAAAACGCGTACGAACGCGCCCGCAACAACCTCGTCGAAGACGGTATCGACCGCGGCCTCGCCTTCGCAGCGGAATCGGTTGACCGAGTCCGCCGCACGGAGGCAGAGGCACGTCACGAGCTGCAAGACAAGCTCGATGACGCCCTCGGCTCGCGCGACCGAGCGCGCCAGACCGAGGAGCGCCTCCGTCTCGAACGGAATACGGCGAGAGAACGCGTCTCTACGCTCGAGGCAGAGCTAGAGACGGTGCAGCGCAAGCTGCACAACTTGACCATCGTCCATGACGAGATGAAGGCCAAGCAAAAGCCCGCGCCTCAGGGACCGCAGGGCCCTCCACTCTCTGACGAAGAAGAGGAGTACCTCGAAGACTGGGCAGCAGCCGTCGAGGAGTCTGCCCGCGCCGCGAGCGCGAGCGGACCGCCGCCCACCAAAAAGCGGAAGCGCGCGGCAGCGCCGGCTGCCTCCACCTCCTCCGTGCAGGTTGGAGCACCGTCACCGTTCCCGCACGTACACCCTCCGCCGCCCACGTCCGCAGGCCGGCAGCCCATTCCGGGGCACCCTAACCGCCGAGGACCGCCCATCACCGGATGGGCAACCTTCGCGCCACGAACTGGCCCGGAGGTAAAGGACTTGATGCTCGCCGCCGAAGGTGACCTCATCGCTTGGCTGCGAGCAAAGTCCCTCGTCGGTCCCGCCGCGTCCAAACCCTCGGCCACGCGCACACCCGCAGAGCGCACGCTCTCCGCGCTCTGGCCACGCGTCAAACTGCTCAAGCCGGACGCTGGCACAGGGGGAGGGGTGAGTATGGGCTCGCAACCCATACCCAGCAGCTCGACGGTCGCGCCGAGCACGCAACCCGCCGCGACTGCAGCCGTGGTGCCACCGCCGGCTGTCATTGCCACTGCGGCACCCAGTTCCACGCCGCAGAAGGCGTCCAAAGCGTCCAAGGGCAAAGGGAAGGCAGTAGAACGCCCCCCTTCACCCGTAGACGCCGCCGTCGAGCCAGTGGCTCCGGCCAAGAAGGCGAAGAAGTCCAAAGGAAAGGGAAAGGAGCCCGAGCGCCCTCCCTCGCCGATGGACACCTCTGTGGAGGAACCGGCAGCTAACACTGCCCAGTCCTCCACACAGGAACCGACGTATCGCCAAGACGTCGGGGTATGGGTGCGGTACGTGTTCGACCACCCATCCAAGCGACCCCTCGGTGTGCAATTTCGCAACACCCCGGGGATCCCTGCAGGCTACCCCGAGAGCGCCGCGCTGGACCAACACCTCGCGGTTCGCCGGGCCGGCCCTGCCGGGAGCAACGGAGTCGAGCATCCCCAGCATGAGGAGTTCGTCCGCATTGCGGAGGAACTGTTCTCCGTGCGCGGGATGTTCGAGGCTCTCATCCGAGACCAACGGTACTCCCGCGCCGCCAATACCCACCCTGTCCCCTTCACTGGAGACACGCGTCACATGACGCACAGCCAAGTCGCGCATCACTTCGCGCACTGCGGCTACCGCCCCCGGACCGTATCCCTCTCCTACTTGGAGAATTACGCCGTAGGGCGCCGTAACGAGCTGTTGGGCCGAGACCCTCTCTCGACGGCAGACTGGCCTACCGAACCCACGGTAGCCAGCCTCGTGAAGCGCTACAGCGCGACACGCCCACTCGTGGACGGGGTGTACATCAACGAATACCCCAACCGCTCGCTCGATCATCGAGCCCCCCTGATCTCAACGACAGGAGGGTCTACGACGACCGCTGCACCCCTTCCCACCGATGCCCTTGCCACAGCTGGGGAGCCCAGCGCCGCCGACGCCACCGCCGCGCAACGCGGGAGTGACGCCGAGGTGACTGACGTCGCCTCCTCGGCTGGCGAGGCTGCGGGGCCCACCAACATCGACAACGATGTTGCGATGATGGCGCTCGCAGATGCAGTCCCGCTTCCCGACTCGTCGGACGGTGAACTGTAGGCCCGGGAGCGAATAGAAGAGGGGGCGGTTCGTTCAGGAGCCCCTGGCGCGGCTCCAGGGGGAGGATGTAAGAGGGGCGAACGCGTGTGGGCGCGCAACGCGCTCGTGCAGCGCTTGAGAAGCGCGACACGAGGCTACCGACGCGTGGAGCCAGCGCGTCGGTTCCCTGTGGCCAACTAGGCTGGCACAGGAGCCTAACAGATTGTTTGTATCTGTTAGGCTGTAGGCATTAGGCCGCGCCTCCTCGCTCTCGAGGAGGCACGACTACATCCACTCACTTTTGTACGCATCCATCGTTGCCAATACGAGCACACGGGTCGCGTTCATCCCGAGGGATTGTTAAGTCTATCATCAAGCTATTACAGAGGGCCCAATAGCAAGTACAAGCATTCGCCCGCAGTGTGCTGGCCCCAGCTCGGTAACGTCTGGAAAGTCGGGGCAAATAGCAAGTACAAAAAGTCGCCCACCAAGCTTGATAGGGAGGATATCAATTGTCAGTCAATCGTCTTGACGCGCCAAAGCTTGACTGAGGTTTCATAGACAGCACAGAAGAATACCAAAAGAAAGGAAAGCGACCCGTCAAGAGCGGTGTTCTCCCCGACATCCGACAGCTTCAAGCAGGAAGTCACGAGTATCACCCAGCGGCTGCAAGACGGTGAAAAGAGCGGGGCAATCGTTGTGGAACACCCCGTGAGTGCGAATCTCAAAACGTATCAGCTTAAAGACTCACGTGCCTCTAGACTCCAGCGACATCAATTGCCGCACTCCTAGCAACTTTTCCGGCTCTAGAAGACATAGGTCAGTTTGTTGGGGGCGCTATAGACCACCACTGATGCTCACCGTGGTTCAAAGCGAATGCCAATGCAGTTACAGCAGCGATGACACCACCCGACACAGTGCCCTCCGCTTCAAATCATGAAGAAATTTTTGACAACACGTCCCCCGAAGTGACCCCTGCAGTCGCGGCGTCGAGGTCATCTCCGAATGAGGACGTGAGAGAGTGTCCGGTGCCGGTCACAGCAACGTCGCCTCAACCTGATGCAGGTAGCACCGCTCAAGCCCAGGTCTTGCCTACCCAGGTGCCCGCTATTGCTGACATGGACCCGGAGCCGCAAAAGGTTAGGTCGAGGAAGGCAGCGAGGAAGGAAAAGAAAGCCGCGCGCGGTGGCCATCAATGATCATCGATCATAGCTCATGTATCTGAACAAACTGCTGCGGAGGCGTTCAAAATGTCGACGTCACCAACAATTGCACACACACCTTGGGAAAGCTATAGCTAGATGAGGCGACCTTGCGCCGCGCGAACGTTGTCATAGTCCATCTGCCGATCGTCACCGAGGTGCAAGTACAGCAAGCGACCTGACAGGGGCAGCACTGTGAGCACTAACCTCGGATGAAGAAGTCATACGCGACGCACTGGTAAGACTAAGACAGACAAAGCTCCGAACAGCGTCTGCGAGTCCGTACACGACGGCTGGACGCCCGACGGGCCCAACGGCAAGTCGTCCACGTCCAGTCGTCCTTCATATGTCTGGTATCACTGCCGCGTATATCGCATGAAAATCTAGTAGTGGCGCATTCATTAGTTGGTCATTGTGTGAAGTAAGACGTTTTGACGCACTAGTACTGCAGATAGATAGGCATAGATGTCTAAGCCCGTCATGGTCTCGTAGCCACGAGCGTCTGCGCCAGCGGCCTCAGATGTCCAGTTGCCCATCAATGCAATGCTGCACCTTGTTGACAGCACTTCGAGTAGGTTCGCCGAGTGTGTGCAACTAGTAAGAGTCTGACGAGTCGTCCACGGCTATGTAGTACAACGCGGTCCGCAATCCGTTCGGCCGGCGTAGTGCCGACCGCCGTGGGCCCGTGGCATCTCGGCGGCCAATATGACTGAAATTTTCTCAGACCTAACTTCAGCTTCGAGCAGAGTTCGAGTCAAGGCTACAATAATCAGAGCTCTCAGAAGTACTCAAATACTGATATATACAATCCCCTTTTTCGACGCTCAGTAGCCCGCCCGTGCCATCGCAGCTCGAGTCCGAGCTCGATCGCTTTCTCGTACTTCGCATCAAAGCACCCCTGATGGTCGTTCGTGGTGCGAACCGCCCACCTGTTCGCCGTGCGTCAGCAATGCCTTCATGAGCAGAATAGACCCACGGATTCTCTGCCTGATGTTCTGAGCTCCGAGTCAGGCTGCCGAGGTCTGGTGCACGCGAGCGTTGATCTGCGCCGCGACTCGTTGAATGGTCAGTCCGCTCGGATGAGAGACATTTGCTATCTGGGGCTCTCTTGTCCTTTCTCTGCGCGGCACTTGACCCCGTGTCGCCAATTTTGGGTCTTCTTCAGCTGCTGCCGAGACGCCATCCATGTAAACCGATGCAATATCAGAAGATCTCCGGCACGGCAATCACTACTGTCAGATCTGTTCTTTGTCGCGGGTATTGTCTTTCCACCTGGTCATCGATGGTGCTTCCTGGCGAGCCTTCTCGTTGTCGCGCCAGCGAGCCGAGAACGAGGATCGCGGAAGAGGCAATACTTAGCGCCAACGCCTCGCGGTCTCCTCGCTTTGACAAGGTATTCAGCTCCTGCTAGCCCTGCGCTCTGCTGGGTTGGTGGACTAGCAGCGTGCCCTCGTCTGGTCCCGTTCTGAAGGCATCGTCCCTTACCTCATCATTGTACCCTCAGTGGTTGCGACAATAAAACAACTATTACACAGGCGCAGGCACAAGGACCCCGAACCTGACCACGAGGAGACAACGTGCGTTGACGCCGGGAGAAAGCCTTGCGACATCAGTTGCTGACAGCTTCTCCGGATCCCCAGCGAAGGTGGTGCGAGCGTCACATTCAAATGAGCGGGAGTTTATGGACAGTGCTTCATGGAATTGCATGGGGTGGACGCGACTCGTTTGGAAGCCTGAACCTGGAGTGGCAGGCTTGCTTCTCGGAAATCGTCCGGGTTCTCATGTTTCGGCAGACAATATGGTGTGCTCAGAGTGGAAATCGGCAGATTAACAGTTACAGGTATCAAAGTCAGTACTGTACAAAGATACATTGAAAAGCAAGCGCAGTGAAAACTTGAAATGGTAGCGAAAGATCGGACACGAGGGAATGAGGATGATTAAATAGTGTCTTTCCTGAGAAGATACGAGAGTATGAGACGGAGATGAGCTGCCTGCGCCTTTGAGACCCGGGCCCACTTCCCGCAGTAGCGATACCTGCCGGAGAGTGCGTGTGCACTACGATACTAATCGCTATCGTGACCTGCACGTTTAGGCGAGGAACAACCGAGCGTAACAATAGACAGCAGGCGAGACAGCAAGGCTATGACATATCAGTGAGAACAATGAATCGAAGCAGACTAAGGACAAAATACGCACAGCGTCTGCGCACAGGTGCGGTGGGCTCCGAACTTGTCTTTTCCGCCTCGGGTGCTTCGTGCTGGCGGAGCGCATCCTTCATCGTCGACCCGAAGCTCCGAAGAGTCATTTGTGGAGACTGGAGGGCTGGCATAGACGTTGAGGTTGGGATTCGTGGTCGAGCGGTGGTGGACTCGGATACACTGGGCATTTGCACGACTCCCTTCTCTATTGAGCTCTGCCTCGAAAGTTCAGGGCTGTCCAAATCACAAGGCGTAACTTCTAAAGGTGTGAAGCAGTAAGGGACAATGCGGAAATCGACGATGTGAGCGAAGCACACACCGGTTGTTGAGGTGACCGCGCTTGGTCGTTGTGACACGCATGGGGATTCTACGATGGCTATCATAAACAATGCGCGTCAGCTATTAGAGATATCACCCAGACACAAAATCTCACGATTCCCGGGGCAACCCAAGTCGTCAGCAGAGAATTGGGCGGTCGTGGCCGCAGCTGGAATTTGTTCTATGTACTCTAGTCGGTCTTGGCGGCGCTTCTGTTTCTTGTCTTCTGCTTGGTCCCGGATACGCTTCTCCGCCTCCTCCCGTATTCTGAGGGACTAAAATTAGAGATGCGATTCTGCTAGAAGACAATCACGTACTTGTCGAGCACCTCCATCTCTTCGAAGAATTGACGTGCGTCACAGAATTCCTCTACTGTGGAGAGGTCCGTCGAGAAATTGACGACTGGCGTGAAGCGGTCTTCCGGGTCGTCGTGCCCAAAGAAATTCTCTGCCATTTTTGTGGCGACATCACCGAACACCTTCCGTACCTCGTAGGACACGTTGGCCTTTGCGGCGTCTTGCTCCGCTATTAGGTCTCGCTCTTCTCGGAGTTGAAAATCCAGACCGTCGTCCGTTGGTTTAAAAGCTGCTACGAAGCAGTCAATGACGTCTGGAGACTGAGGAAGCGTGTCCAGTGTGTCACTCGACAATGTGCTGTTGGTGGTATCGAGTTCATCGACGCTGTCCGTTCGGAGAACCAACGCACTCGACCCATTGCTATCGGTATCCAGAGATGACACTGCTTCGGCATCCTTTAGGGAAGGTGCGGTTGACCGTCGGTCGAGGGGTGTATCCAGGCATGGAGCGCAGCTCGAGGCAGGAGTTGGATGATCGGCCGTGTGTCGCGCCTGCAAGGCCATCATACGCCTAACATCGCGGTTTGTGTAATGAGACAAACGATGTTCATCCGAAATCGATAGCAACGGGCAGTTGTAGTAATCGCCTTCTTGTGTGCGGATGCGGAGATCGAGGTTGAGCATGGAATGATGATAAAGGTTATCCCAAGGCAGAGGAGGTGAGGGACTGATTCCCATGCGACCACTGGGGTGCGGGGCTGTCGTTATGGGCACGCACATCGCCTCGTCGATACCTTCCGAAGGAGACGGAGTAGGAAGCCCTTGGCTGAGAAGTGAACAGGTGCATGTGTGGTATTTGCGATGCGGAGATGCTAGGTCCACACCCTGAAATATGTATCAGAAGATTTGACTGGGAATATGGCGGCGATACTACCTGGATGACGATACCAACGTACTTGCTTGTCCTCATTGCGCGCGCCTGTGCGTCGGCGACCGGGTCTTGTAAGTCCTCGAGAGTGGCGACCGGATCCAAAGTGAAGACTATGTATGCGCAAGCAGCAGGTGTGAAGTACTTTTGCAGCATGCGTCCCTCGGAGCGAGGGTCTGGAAGGGAGCTCATAGTGTCGTGTGGGTGGCAACAAGTCAAGATTGGAATCGCGGAATCGCTAGTTGGGCGTTGATGAACACATTCGACGGAGGCCCCCGGTCGGGGTTTGAATTCTTTCCAGGACCCCGGGCGGCCGGCACAGCTACCAGACTTATCTAGACGCGCTCCATGAAAGAGGCTTGCCTTGTTGTTCTGTCCCCGCATACTGAACTATTAGGAGCAGTCGCGAAGATGCACTGTACGTGGCACAATAGAAGGACATCGCTTTCTTGTCATTCAGATGTCTTGGAACATCTGGAACATGCCGTCAAAATCGCTGCATGGCAGCGCACTTCCCGACGCAAACAAAACTGGTCAACAATAGCCATTGTGCTCGATTTCAAGGCCCTGCCAGTTGTGGGTGACGCCGGGCGCTGCTCTCGACATATAAAAATGGAACTTCTCAAAACCTTCCTCGGTCAAACAAACTTCCCATTTGCACGGCGCTGGAACGCCTCTTACTCACCTAGCACCACTCGCCTCGCACAATCGTTAAAATGGACTCCATCCCTTCCTTACTCCCCACTCCCGGCGACCACGTCGCAGGAAACGCGTTTGCAATGCACGAGAGCATCCACACTCCTGCCAGGCTAGCCTTGTACTCTTCCGGTGAACGTCTGAGTCTTGCTTCCACCAAGGCCAGCCTCAACGATCAGGAACACGAACCTCGGCCAGCCCTCATCGTGTGGGAGGACTGGAAAAAAAAAGGTCTATCTTGCGTCACAAAATTTGCACGATGGCGACATTCGGGTCCTCAATGAATCTGGATACAACCGCTCTCGTTTTCCAGCACTTCAGCGTACCTCTGTACCCCAGACCTGCATCACAGCAGGGAGGGTTCGTTCTACGCGCCACAGTCGAAGAATGGGAGAAAGGAAGCCCTGGCTGGATTTTTGCATACCCCTATCGAACACACAACGCTTTCCTTCACCAATGGACCGAGTACAGGGTACCTCTCCAGGTGGAGGAGGCTGTTATGGATGCCTTTCTAGATGTCTGCCGGGAGAAGGGGGATGCATGGGATTTGCGGATGAAGACGCACAAATATACAAAGCGCAAGGACTACCAGGTGGGTGTCAAGATTGTCTGCCTGTCTCACGCCTCTTGACGGGGCTGCTATCACAGGAATCTAAGAAACCGAAGAACCGACAGGCCAATGCTTCCAACGCGGCTTCAGTTTCAAGTGCCGCTGCACCATTAAGTCAAAATGTGACCTCAGAAAGTTCGTCGTGTCCGGTGAGTTGATACCAACGTTTACCTGAGGCTTTCTCATGTCGTGACCGTAGATACTCGGCGCGGGCCATCCATCCAGCTCAGCACCAAATCTGATGAACGCAAGCAAGTCGAATGACATACACTCGAGCACGACCACTCTTCCCACGCGCCTTCCAGGAGTTTCAAGACCTTCTGTGAGTTGTTTTGTTGCGCCGCCGGCTTTCTGGACCTTAAGATACATAGCCGTTACAGGGACAGTCAGGCAACGACGTACGAGCGAGCGTGTCCCCAAAATTCCGGAGTTTTGCGGACGCATTAGTGGGGAGGACCCAGCAGCTGCCAGATGACGGTGATAAGAGCGCAGAAGTTGGTTCACCAGACCCCGTGAGTACTGATTCAAAACACTTCGTCTTCATTACTCACATCGCAGCGCTTGTAGAGTCCACCAACCGTCCAACCTACAGCAACCGCAACTATTCTTGCAGAATCAGGAGGGATAGGTCAGCATATCATTCTAACGAACCAATATCATCGCTCACCGGTATCTCAAAGCAAACATTGACGTAGCTACAGCGCTGTCACTAGCCCACCTGGTGCCTTCCGCTTCTCCTCCAGAAGAATTTCTGAGTGCGTCGGCTGTGCCCAGCGCTGAGGTAGCCCCTGCAGCAGCGGCATTGACGCTATCTCCGGCAGAGGAGGTTCGAGAGATGAATCGGGAGCCGATCGCAGCAACCTCGCATCTACCTGATGCGGGGAGTGCTACTCAGGTTTTGCAGGTGCCAGCTGAAGGCGTCATGAACCCAGGACCACTGGAGACATTGTCGAGAAAGTTGAAGAGAAAGTGGGCCAAGCATATGCGTGGGCGTGGGCGCGGGCGCGGGCGCGGCGGGCCCTCATCATGATCCATAGGTCCTACTTGTTCGCGTATTTACCCCCGAGACGTAAACAAAATTGCTACAAACCCTTCCAGCCCTATAGTGAAACCGAGCACAAATCGAAGAACCGAAATTTGTACGCGTACCTTAAAATGAACAGCTCCCACAAGGCCCAGTGTAAGTCGACTCTGTGTGGCCTTCTTAGTCCAAACGAAAGCCCATGATGGTGTCCGATGCTTGTGGCGAGGAGAACATGACGTGTTGCTTATATGACCTAAGGTCTCGCGGGTAGAGCTTGAAGGAGAGGGCGAAATGCAACCTTGTGGCGCGCGCGTTTGGGCCTGCGCAAACATCGTAACAGGTTGTCAAGATGGGTCGCCTAGATGCATATACACAGCGCGGGTAAGCAGCAAACCGCGTACGCCAGAAGCTGCAGTATTGAAAGGCACCGATTGTGCTGGGATCAGTATGTCAAGATCCGATGGTAGAAGAAGGACGGCTGAGGCACCTACGATAAGTACTGTACAATCGTCACGTAGGTTATGGGGCTTGCTGCAGAGCTGAGCTCATAGTCTCAATGTGGCGAAGGGCAAAAGGGATTTCGGAGGGCCAACGGCATGCGCAGAGACTCTTGAGAAACGCAGAGACTCTTGAGAGAGTGAGAGCAACGAGGTAAAACGGCGGCGGCGGCCCGACATGATGCGGCAGAAATACTTCATTGGCAGAAAGTATGGAGGCAGTTGTAAGAGCCTTCGGTTTGACTGACACCACCAACTCACCTTGCAGACGACCGACGTTCCCTCCCGTTGCTTCTGCCCTGCGCATGCCTCGTTTTCACCTCTTTCTCCGCAAGTCTCGCCTCTGACAGCTAGGATTCTAGCTCCTGCATACCTGTGCCCTTCAGCCGTCAGTATAGTGTGTCCTCTGATCAAGAAATACGTCACGCACCAAGGTAGACATCGTCGCAGCGAGGAACGCACAAGCGTCGGAGGGGTACTTCACCTGGCGGCGGCCATTGGCGGACCGCCGGGGCGTGGGATCAGCTGCCGCGGCGACCGAATATTTCCCGGCCCAACAGTAACACCATCACTGGCATGCACTTGAATCCAGTCATCACGCAGGCATATCTCGACATTTGCAGAGAGAACGGGAGGATACGACTGTCCAGGTTACTCTCGATATGTGAGTCGTGGCTTGCATGTTGCAATAGTTTCACCTTGACTAGTCGCCGGCACACCTTTGCGGTATGATCCTAAGCCTGCGAAGGTTGAATCTGTCTACTCTGCCTCAGGGAGACTACTTTGCGGGTCACTGTCGACGAAGCTCGACGTATCACACCGGTCGCCGCGCGCATAAGGCTCCACAAGGGGCGGATAAGGCTTGTGATTGTGGATTATCCGCTGTAAGGGATCTTGGGAGCTGGGCGATGCGCCTGTATTCAAGTTGTGGTGCGTGCTCGACGGCACACATGATGGACGGTTGGCTGACGGTTCGCAACAGTCACGTCACCACCACTGAACGCTGGGATGAGAAAATTTTGCCATCTGGGGCTCTTGTCCTTTCTCTGCGCGGCACTGGACCCTGTCTCGCCAATTATGGGTCTTCTTCAGCTGCTGCCGAGGCACCATCCATGTAAACTGGTGCAATCAGAATGCCTCCCGCACGGCGACCATCTGTTGTCTGCCGCGCGGTTCTTGTATCTTGATATGGTCACCAATAGTGTGGCTCGGCGTCTTCTAATCTAGACAGCCTTCTCATGTCGCGCCTGCTAGCCGAGAACAAGGATCGCGGAAGAAACAATATGATACACAGGCGCAGGCACAGCCGAGAACTAGGACCTCAAACATGAGCACGAGGAGACAATGATGCAGTACTAGACGCTGTGTCATGGAACGCAGCGCCCACTAATCCCCCATGTGCTGGTGGTCATTAGGCTACTCGGGACCTGGCGCGCCATATCTCGACGACGAGTTCTGTCCTTTTTCGTGCATGCACTGCAGTTAGATAGCATATAGATTGTGGACGATAAGAATGGAAGTCTTTCGTGTGGTCTCACCGCTGTAGCTCGTTCGCGTAATCAATCCTTGGTTCTGCGCGACACGACTCGCGTGGTGCACACAAATAAAAATATGGAGTGTTGTGTTTGCTCAAAGTCCAACCTGAGTATATGATCATGGTCCTCACGGTCGAAGTCACACGACACGTACCCCCGAAAAATGTTCGCGCGTGATTGCTGGGAAGAAAGTGCATAGCATAGATTATATAAAAGCAGCGAAATAATGTTACAGGTCCGATAAGAAAGTACAGTCAAGAGTCGCAATAACAGGATAGGTATGTGCAAGGAAAGAAAGCCCGACACACGGAATTATGGCTTCTCGGATGGTACTGTGGGCTCGAGCGGTCGCCCTGTCCTGCGTCGAAGGGTTGGTATGCGGCGGTATCGCTTCGTCCCTGAGCGCAACAGGCGTGAATTTGAGACCAATCGATCATGGAATGGGCTCACGCTTGATAAGGGACTCGGTCTGCGATGTGAACGCGCTATCGTGGAGAGAGGTAGAGGCTCTTGCATCTAGTCGGTGAGGGACACATCCCAGCGTTGCGATGGCGAACAATCGTGACATGAGTTCTATGGCACAACCTGTGAGTCACACGCCCGACGGCTGAAAAGCTGATAATGACATACTGCGCTTGGGATGCTTCGGTGACGGCGTCAGCGCTACATATGGCTTGGACTGATCGGGTTCCGTCGGCGGCACCGTATGGCTTCCATGACTGTCCTCAGTGACAGCAGCCTCTTCAGGAACAGTATCGACTGCTGCCGATATAACTGAGAGAGACGTGGCTGGAAGTCATATGAGAGCAAGGATACATCAAGGGCAAAGGGCATACCAGAGTCCGAGGAATCCAGTTCGTAGCTGAGACGGCGGCGCTCCTCTGCCTCGATCATAATCCTGTCTATTTGTAAGCCGAAAGAATTGGATATTACGACGCGTCCCAATTACCGTCTAATTTCTCGGGCCTCGCGAAGAAATGATTCGGCAGAAGATATTTCCAGATCGGAGGTGATGTCCGTGTTGAATGAAGCCAGAGGAACAAATCGATTGTAGGGGCTGTCGTACCCGAATAATTGTTGAGCGATTGGATCACCTTGAAGATTGCCTGGAAGAGACCGGGTCTTGGCGGAGCCAACATCAGAGACAGACGTGTCGCTGTCTGCATGGCTGGAACCAAGCAATCCGGTTGCCGCCGTATCTGATGCGTCGGAGGAGCCTCCCGATATACCAGATGAGTCGGATGCTCCTGAAACGAGATATGGGGAAAGGTACGGTCTCCCCAGCCTCTCCGGAGCCTGTTTCAGGCGAGTCTGGGTTCTGGGATCCTCTGGATGGGCAGCAAAATAGTTGTTGATAGCATCGCTTCGGCGCGAGCCATCCATTTCGGACCAAAACAGAAGCTCGTTCATATCCTTCCATGTCACCAAAGAGCATTTGGTGTAGTCCCCAGGTTGCGTCCGCAGACGGATACGGATGTCTGGTACGGTGTGGTGATAGAGATTGGACCACGGAAGTGGTGGCTGCGGATTGACGGACTTCCGACCTTCAGGGTGCTTAGACGGTCCGATGCCCAGACACATTGTCTCGTCGAGGCCGTCAGAAGGATCGGCGGACACGGGGAGCCCTCGACTGACGATATGGCAGTCGCATAAGTGGTATGCGCGATCCGGAGAAACAAGATCAACGCGCTGAATAAGTGCGTGAGTGATAGTCTCCAGGATCACTGCCTACTTACATGAGAGACAAAACCGATGTACACGCTCGTGGCGATGGCCTTAGCCTCTTGCGTGGCGATGGGATCCTGCAGGTGCTGCACAGTTGCTTCAGGATCGAGGGTGATGGCCAAGTATACCCCGGTCGCAGGGGTAAAAGGTCTTATGAGGCCGCGGTCTGGGAAGGTAAAGTCAGAAACGGCCATGGTGGGGGAAAAGATACTTAGTTGATCGAAGCATCCTGAGGATGGTGAAGTATGTCGGAGTTTCAAGCGGAATCCGACCTGTTGGGCGGGCGCTAGTGTGGCACCCGCAATCCCTCAACTTGCGCTCAACAATCAGATAGAACTCAGGGGACTGATACGTCGGCGTGGGACATCCATGGTGCGGCGGATCCTCCTTGTATTACTCTCACATTTGTTTGCTCATTGTCTTACCCTGCCAGTGATTTATGCACCGCCATCGAACTCGAACTTGTCGCATACAGACGGACTACTCTTGTTGTACTCCTTGTTCTATTTCCTACACCCTTTGTATCATTCACTCGGGCCGGTACCTTGCCTGATGAATCTGGTGTGTCCTCTTGTGTCCTGTCGTTACCTGGCGTCAGTCACACCGGCAACAGTTCCGTTCTCGTCTCCATCAGCCCAGGATTGAACAATGACAATGGCACAGCCCAACGAAGTCCGTTTTTGCCTTATAGGACAGGGAACGTATCGCATACAGTACGTTTCTAACCATTTTTCACCTGCCCTCATCTATAAATCATGCTGTCCTCGCAGCAAACCTCCGACAACTATGTGCCACAGGCTGGCACACGACAACGAGGCAACATATTCCAAGGCTACGAATCGGTCCATACCCCCGCCAGACAACGCCTCAAGATGGTTGGGCCCAGCCCATACCCGGCTGATAAAAATCCGCGCCCTTGCCTCATCATGAAGGTCCATCGCTTTGACACAGATGCCAACCAAACCGCACTTGCTGTGGCCGAAGGCTGTCTTATGACGTCTTTCACGAATAGACAGGGTTCGAAGACCAAGCGCAACGAACTGGCGAGGGTTTTTCAAAACTACACCATTCCTATCCGCGGCAACTCTGAAGCCACTCAAGATGAATATCAACTCGATGCGACAGTCAATTGGGACAACGACAAGACATGGCTTCTTGGAATCAGGTTCGAGTTCGAGCAAGAGCGAAGACTAGGGAATCACTACACGATCCCGAAGGGTGGACAGCCAGTGCAAGTGGCATGGGGTCGCATGGCTGAACTGCAAGCGCTATGCGACGCTCGCGACTTGCAATGGGAAAGAGCGGCTGAGAGCGATCCGACATTCTTGGACAGGATGCGATACGACTACGAGGTCAGCCACGCTTTTCATCATGCATGACCGAGTCATCCGATAACATTTCTACCCCACCCTGCAATTTCTCAGAGCAAGCACGGCCTGAGTACAAGTCCCTATCAGTCGGTGAGAGGGCTGCGGCTGGACATGATTGATGACGGCGCTCACTGCGGAAACAGGCAATCAACTCTCAGAGTAGCTTCCTACGACAAGCACTTTCAGCATTCACTCCGGCGGTCAACTTTGGCGTACGACTCTCGCATTCGAGCCTATAAATATCAAAGGCTGATCACCTAGTTTTCAGACAATGGTGAGCGAGCCCTCAACGCCGACAGGGTCGATGCTAGCGTCTCATCAGGTGAGTCAATGACCCTTCGGACTAAATGGCGGACTGAGCTCAAACCTCCGCTCATGAACGTCAAGGCTGGACAACAGGGGCTGTCTACCCCATCAAGGCTGTCACCGACCGCCCCTGTGTTCCGTCCACGGGTTCGTACACTCACCTAAATTCAAATATCTATGTCAGACTCACCGTGACCTGCTGTCTGTAGCTCTCGGACGCAGCAACCTCCTCCTACCCTTCGTCGTCATCGTCAGTATCTGGATCCAGCCCTGGTCAGGAATCCTTTTCGTCTCCTGGATCGTTGTCTCCTTCGGCCCTGGAGTTCAAGCCGCGGGTGCGTACTCATCAGAAGAGTCGGGAATTTGTGACACTCACTTATCAAACACATGTCCAGGCCGCCGCCTACGGGACTCTAACTTCGGCCCCGTCAACGCCTGCATCTCATCAAGATCAGGACGCCGCACGCCAACTGCTCTGGTCGACAAATGCAAGGTCGGACGCTCCGCGAGACCTCGACGAGCATTCTATTTCACCTGCCGGATCTGCCGCCATAGAGGCTCGCCAAGCCGAGGAGAAAGTTGCCGAGCCTAGCGTACAAATCACAGAGGAGCCTGTGGAGACCGGTGAGTGGCAATTCAATTGTGACATGCACATGCCTGATCTCGAGAGCATAGATGAACGCAACCCTGCACGAACGGGGTCAAAGGATAGCGATAACACGAACTCGTCTGCCAGTCGGCATACCCCGCGGTTACACTTCGGGTCCGCTACACAATCCGGCATTCCAGTTGAGACCCGTGTTGAGAAAGGGGAACGCAAGGGCAGCATCTCCGTTGGGGAGATTTTGTGGAAAATGGTTCCGAAGAAGTTTCGGCGTTCCTCGAAATAAGTAGATTCATAGGTTGTGATATAATTGTGCGTACTTATACCGTTACGTCTGCTCGTATCACTCCTTGTCCATAAGTACGGCGGGAGGCCATGTACGCATCGACCCGCGGCTTTCCAAAGGGACGTGAGCCACTACCGAAGTCACCTTCCTGCGCCCCTCATCACTGGCACCGCGTCCTGCGCTCATAAATTGATGGAGCTCGCCAGCCGCCATATACCCCTCGCCCGTGCTTCTTGAGGCAACAATGCGCTGTGCGTCGGTCTCCGTGGACAGCGTGGCATAATGTTCGCCTCACCCACCGACGGCATCGGCACGATCCTTGGATGAAGAGTGGCGTGGAGTGTGGTCGGCAGAGGAGCTTTCGATCAGCAGAATTGGTGCAGTGGGCATCAGTGGAGGACAGCTGGATCGCTGCACATCACAGGTATGAGGCGCGTCCGGTTCGACGGGCACACAGCATGGCGTACGCGCATTCGCGAGCTTCGCTGCGCTTTGAGCGCTACCTCGTGGAATGCACAGCGCGCCTCAGCGAGGGCGATGTCGATGCCCAGCAGTGTGCAGCGTGTCACCCTGGGGAGGACCGAGCGTGGTGCGCGGGGAGAACGATGTGCGTGCTCAGTGTGGGTAGCATAGGTCCGGGCGGTGTGAGGCAGAGTGGTGCGGTCATCTTGCTGGATACGGTGGATTGAGGAGGCGATAGTGCATACGATGCGGGGAGGTGGTGGCCCAGCGTTGTCTGAACAATGAAGGGGTCGAGGTGTGTGAGAGACGCAACCTGGGAGAGCAGACTTTGTTGAGGGCCCACAGAGATCGTTTAGATTACTTCGTTATGGGATAGGTGAGATGTGAATCGCGTGCTCGGTCTGGACGATGCGCACGATGAGGACGAAAGCTGTTAAGGGGAACACAGCGATCTGAACACGAGAATGAAGATATCAGCTCTCCGGTTGGCGGTAGAGTGCGTCGAGGCTGACCTATGTTTCTTGCTACGGGGGTTTCCCCCGTCTCTATGTCATTGGTCCTTTGATGAAACCTTGGGGTTCTTTCATCCAGCAACTTTTTACGGCGGTGGTTTGCAATGGGAGTTGGATGGCTGCACTGCAGCCTGGAGGGCGATCGCGAGCGAGTTTGGAGGAGTAAATTTGTGGGATAAAGAACAAGCCCTTTGGCTGGCAGCAGTGAAGCGTGAGCGTGGCATTTCCATATAATGTGGCTGCGCCTGAATGTGGTGCAGAAGAGCACGGCGATAAAGGTGGCCAAGGCAATCATGACGAAGACCACGTCGATATCTGGGACGCCAACACAGCATCCGCGCTCGTGCTAACAGAGCAAGCAGCGCGAGATTTCGCAAGACTGATATATCGTAGCCCGTGCGTCGTCACTCTCAGAACCATCGGTGAGAGGGGCCACTCCATATCAGCGGTCCACGAGCTGCGACTGAACACGGGGCGCGCCCTTCGCAATGTCAACTAGCTTCTTTGCGTGCTGCGTCGTGAAGTACAAGCTATAGGGACGCGTGTCAGCACATCGCACAACAAGAATTGCATGACAGGGCCGACCGGAAATTTATCGCCTCTAACAGCATTGGGAGCTCTTCTCTTCGTCGTCCATCGCGCTAAACTCTCGAAAAGAACTTGCATGCTTGAGACAAGATGTTTCGCAGGCTGCTGTCAGAGAACGCGGGGCCTGGTTATATCCTAGGATTGGACGCAATTGGGAGAGGAACGCACGGGAGGTCAAACAGGTGCTCTGGCAGTCATGACCTGCCTACAGGGTGGCCACAATACAACGAGACTCCCTGCGTATTGGTCCTTGCAGTGCTTGCGATCAGTAGCGATACATAGCGAACATGCCCTGTAGTGGGTTGGCAGAGGTAGAGGTTGATGGCAGCTGAAGCGGGAGTCGGGACTCCGGGAGTGGGCACAAGCCTTAACCCTAGTGCGGGTTTACTGCCAGCCCTGCCTCTGGAGTCTGGAACTGGAAGTCGTCCAGTGTCCACGCTCACTGCCGCGAGTTAGGCTATCGATTTCTTCCCGCGCCCTGTCTTCACCTCTTCAGTTCTGCCCTTCTCACTCCCACGTCAAGTCGTAGGATGCGCGCATACGACTCTTCAGGTTGCCTCCATCGTGCGCAAGAAGACAGTCAGCGCGTCAAGAACTCGATTTCGCCTGCGTTTGGCACCGGAAACTTCTCGGCCAGTGTCCGAGCTGTTTCATGAGCAGATCGAGTACGCTGGGAGTGACCAGTCTTCGCGCACTGCGCTAGATCTTCGTGCTTCGTGCCTTCGTTCTAATGTCCTCAGCCAGAGCCCATGTATTCCCCGCTCAAGCTCAGCTTTCTCGGGTCCGCAGCCATCGCGCCAATTGCGCTGACTCTTCCCGTGAAGAACCCTACCGAAGCTGTGGTGCAGGCTGTCGCTGCGCGCGACCAAACTGCGCGGATTCATTCTCAAAGAAGCACGGCGTCGCGAAGGCGTATACCACTGTATACCAATGTGCGTGATACGTACGGTTCATAAGAAATAGTGAATGACAGCGCGCGCAGAGTTGCTGGACGACCCAGACATCGACGCCGTCTACAATCCAGTGCGTTTCTCTGTTACGCTTCCCTCCAGCTCAGGCGCTGACGAGGTTGTTAGCTCCCAAATGAACCTGCACTCATAATGGACTATGAAGGCACTCGCCACAGGCAAGCACGTACTGCCGAGAAGCTTAGCGCGGACACCGCCGACGAGACCCGGAGCATGTTCGACTATGCCAAGAAGAAAGGCCTCGTCCTGTTGGAGGCTTCTACCGGTTTGTATCCCTGCCACCACCCTCGTTCTTTGCGCCGTGCTGACTCACGGGGGCGGCGGTGAAGTTTCCACCCCGCAGCGCCGCGCACGAAGGAATTGTCAATCGCGGCGAGCTTGGCACTTTCAAGCAATAAGACACGAAAATTGATCTCGTGGATATGGGCTGTGAGTCCCTCGCCTCGTTACTGCTACCCACATCAGCTCAGTGCTATGATAGGCTACTCGCTATCCGTCGCTCGCTATCTTTTGCCCTTTTGACTGCGAGCGCGGATACTTCGTCCGCGTTCGCGAGGGCATCACCGCCGCGCTCCTTTTTCCCCAGCCCCGTCCACGGCATCCCTCGGCGATCCGGCGCCGTCCACTGGTACAGTGTCGGCGCACACCCCCACCTCATGAGCTTCGGGTTTATCGTACGTGTCGTTTGCACGCGGGGCGAGGTCACGCTGTTAAGCTCGCAGACACGTCCAGTAGTATGTATGTAACACTCGTCCGCGCGGATAACTGTAGTACTGTCCACGCCCGTCTCGATGCAGTACATAGGTGCGACCATGCTTACGCTATGCGCGCGCTGGTGCGCAAGCTGCGACGCAACACGATGCCTTCATGGGGAATGCGGGAGCACGTCGACGAAAGTGCTGGCGAGACCCAACGGGCGTAAGGGAGGACTACGTACAGGACAGGAGGGAAGAAACCCGTACATGAGAGAGGACAACGTCTCCATGCCACGACCTGGCAGGGATATTTGTGCAAGCGCGGGCCTTGGACGCCGGGTCAGCCACGGGTGCGATCGACTCTGCAGTCGAACGCGCCTGTAGCAAGCTGACTGGTACGGAGTCAACGATAAAAACCTTGCACTGCCGCGGTGTCGACAACATTGCTGAAAAAACTGACTTCAGTGAGCTGGCTACAGGCAGAAGATGTCTCCTACAGCAGGCGGCACATACCGAAGTTTCTGTGTACTTGAGCTGCTTGATTTTGTCAAGGCACCAGCATTTCCAGCGACTTCATCGCCTGCATCAGTCTGTGATCGGTTTGTGAGTTCTTCTGAGCCCAGGAAGGAGGGAAGGAGGGAAACAAAAGGAGGGAAGGAGGATGCACGGCAGCGACAAGGCTCCGCGGAATGTGCTGCCTGCTGGCGACGCATCGCAGAAGTGGAAACACGCCTGGGCGCGTAGTTCTGCGATGCGCGCGGCTGTCAATGGATAGGGATGAAAGTCGTCAATGCGAGGTGGAACTGGGCCCCGCACGGCGCGAAACGAAGTACTGAGCTGGCAGCCCCGGGCAGTGGGAGAAGCCCGGAGCTGCGCAGACCGCTGGACTCGCCTGAGGGCCAGGAGGGAAGGACGTGAGGGAGATGAGGGTGGGCGAGAAGGACGAGTGTGCGCGGCGCCCCGCTCAGGCTGAGCGCGCCTCTGGCGAGGCGACCGTGCTGGCAGGACCAGAGAGGTCGGGGCGCTTATTTCGCGGCATGCCCGGCCCGCGTGGCCCGCAGGCCCGAAAGGGCCCGAAGTCCTTCAACGACGAGTTGCCAGCTGAGCGGCACTTGTTCTGAATCCTTCAACAGTTGCGGCCAGTGCGGAATCTTTTGCCTCCCAAGCTCTAGAAATTGAATACGCACAGGCAGGCGGTGGATGTTCTTGCGAAGAGGCCGGGTGACACAAGCAGGTGCGTGCTCATCATGGCGTTTGGTTGACAGCTGGACGCTAATACCCTCTTACTCAGTCACTGTCCCACCACGCCCTAGGCAGCGGCTAGGCTAGAACGCAACTTCTCTCCTTTTGTGATTTCTCCGATTCTTGCTTCGCTCGGGAGTGTTTTCCTGGTCCAGTCTGCGCCCATCACACGCGGTCTGCGGTTGCCTCCCACATCTTCCAGTCGCCGCCGCATCGCTTCTCGAAGCTGTCTGGTTGACAGGGACGTGCATGACTCGTGCCGGCACCCCTTCAATACCTTCTCATACAACTACCGCGACGCGGGCGCGAATCTGCCAGCCGAGAACAAGGTGCAGGAGACAATAGCGCCATCGATCGATGGCGCAGGAACATCTCGCTACTCTAGCGTCAGACACGGCATATTGAACCTGGTTCTTGTGCTCAAACTGCATGAGTTGTGTCTCGCTGGGCGCCGCCGTGTAATTCCCCGTCGCTTCATATGGCTTGCTTGCCTGATCTTCTCGAGCCGTGTACGCCTGCCTCCCGTTCTGAGTCACACAGCTTTTCACAGCAATATCCATCCGGGGCAGTGATACAACGCCTCGCTTGCCCAACGCTCTGGTGACCAAAAAGCTTCCGACGTGACGCGCCATGAGGTCCCCGCTTGTGCGCATCCATTTCGCGTTTCCAGTACCTGTACGCCGCCCATCACGGTAGCTGCTTCGGCAGGCTTGGAACACGAGGCCGGTACAAGACAAAGCCGCGTCTGGTCGCGCACAAGCCCGGCACGATGTCAACCCGTCACTCCTCAAGGCGTACAATTCCCTTGTACTCTCGTAATCCAGGAAGGCGAGGACAATTGATGATGTCCTGAAATCTGACGCTGACGCCTCCGTTTCTAGGACGCTCCCGACCCTATGCGCAAGCTCCGATTTGTCCGCATGTACACTTCCTCTAGGACGCAGCTGTCAGTGTCGCCGTGCAAATGCCGACTCCCATTCTCCGGTATGCGTCCAGATGAATGACCGGGCGGAAATACACCCGCATATGGCATTACTCTTATGAAGTAGTTCCGTCTTCTTTAGCACCGATACCGATCAATAGTTAAGATTGTTGTGAAAACTTGGCTACATAACAAAGTAAGAATACAATAGAAATAGAACAGAACTGAGCACAAAGCGTGGATGTTCGTAATATGTCGAGGACAAGAAAGAAACGAGGTAGAGATAAGTAAATGGAATGGCCCGCGATGGCGACTACCGACGCGGAAAACTAACAAGGCGACGAGCCATCTCTGTCAAGTTGCGCTAATTGTGCGCTGGTGACGGGCAGCCCGTCGAGAGAGTAATGGAGAATCTGATGGGATAGAAAGCGTCTTCCGCAATTGCGTGTTGGCGACCGCGTGTTTCTCGGTTGGCTCAGGAGCAGACACCTCCATAAGGGCGTCCGCGCTGTAGGACTGCATCGTTGGGGGAGCAGACCTGACCACGATTGACTCGTCATGTGCATCAGCGAAAGCCAACTCCTGGTCATGGTGGAATGCCGCATGTGGAGATGCTGTCGGGACGTCGGGTTGAGACGGAAGGGACTGTGGGTACGAATCAGACGACGATGACGACGGCGGCTCCGATGAAGCCGGTGAAAGTGATGGGACACGCCCGAGGCACAGGCTCGACAAGAGTTTGGCCTTGACGTCGGTGGGCTTTGTGTTTTCCTCGGCCACAAGTTTTGCCCTTGAACCGTGTTCCGACGGCACAGCGCGCTGTGATGACAAGCATCCTAACGTTATGGCGGACAGCATCCGAGAGAAGAACGCTGCGCATACGGACATCAGACTGGACGCATTGAGACAAGAGAAACTTGCGGCTTACATTTCCTCCGGGGCGCTAATGTGGATTTTCGGTCCTCCCCCGAGTCAGACAGTGTGCCGCTTTTGATCACCCGGATGGAACCGTCGCGACTCGCAGGATCGGGTAGCAATGTGGACTGGAAGGTCTGGGGTGTCGCTGATAAACAAAGAATGAGATATGTTGCGTGTGTTCAGAAGCAACACCTACACAGCTGGGATTGAAATTCGCCAGGCGCCAAAAGGGTCGATGGCGGAGACAAGAAGCCACTGTCGCCCGCGGGAGCGGTCGATCGAGTCTCAACTATACCGTGACCCGTCGGCATCAGAGTAGAGTGAACGGGCTGCTTCAAAGCAAGCTTGGCGCGCTCTTCAGCATCCCTCTGGATCCTAAGGCGACCGTTGAATAGCGGACGAGCAACGCAATGGATCGACTTACCGTTCAAGAATGACAAGATCAGTTTTCAGTAAGCGACCGTCAGCAAGTTCAGTGATGGTCGACAGGTCGGGGTCATATTCGACAATGGGAACAAACCGTTCCCGAGGGTCCTCGTACCCGAACAGGTCGCCCGTAACTCGCAAAGCCACCTCGCCCACATCCTCAATAATCTGTGAAACCATGTGACGATTTGCTGGAGTGTCTTCCGTGTTGAGGCCCGTCTTCTCTAGCGCATGCATAAATTCAGTGAAAACATCGTACTGGTCCTCGACCTCCGCAACTGCGTTGCTGGCCTGCGTGTCGGACTTATTAGGCTCTGTGTTGCACAGACCAAGCTTAGCCGCCAGTCGGCGCCATGCTAGCAAAAATTTAGTGGCTGAATCATGCAGGGACATAAGAAGAGTCCTCTCACATGCGTGTGACGCTCTCTCGTACTTCCGCTGCTTTTTGTCCATGCGGATGCCGTCCAGGTGTTGCGCGACACGAAAGTCCTCCACGCCCTGGACGCTGAGTTCGGTACAATTCGTGTAGTCAACCCGCCTGGTAGCAAAGCGGAGCGATGGCAGAGGCGTTGTGTGGTGGTACATGTTTTGCCACAGCAGAGGCGGTGAAGGATGAAGAGCCGAACGGCCTTTAGGATGTCTGGCGGATCCAATCGGCACGCAGGACTTCTCATCGACACCCTCTGCTGGATCTGGCGGGGGTGGTCCTTGGCAGAGAAGAACACACAGGCACTGGTGATATTTGCGGAATGGGGTGGGCAGCCCAACGTACTGAGTGTGATATAAGCAATTAAAAGCGCTTTGGAGGGAAACTGTGAGAAACTTACCATATCAACCCATCCAACATATGTTCGCTTTGGCATAGCTTTGGCGGCTGCTGTTGCAATGGGATCGTCGTAGAACTCCACGGTGGCGGCAGCGTCAAGAACCAAGGCCATATAGGCCCCGATAGGGGGTATATACTCCTTAGTGGGGTCATCAGGGACGACGGGGAGCGGGACGGGATGCATATCGAACGAGAGGGCAGAGCGAATTGGAGCGCCAGTGAGTGCAGTTGGTTCAGGTATAAGTACAAGGCCCGTGGGATTCACACGCGGGCACGCGGCCGACACGCGGCATATTATTATGGCGCCGTGTGCCGGAACCCTCCGTGGTGTGCCCACCAGATTCTCGGGCTGCAGCTAGCGCACCACCGCCTCTTCGCAAAAGATGCATCGCCATCGCGTGCTCACCGTAAGCGCTGCTTTTTGTGATTCGACGCCTCCCTGCGGCCATGCTGTTGTTCCCGCATTTGGGTCTGTCGCTTGATTTACGGCGGCGTGCCTTTGAACTGCCTGAAAGGCTGAACACCCATGTCAACCTTCTTGTTCTTGTAAGCGACAATACAGGTTGCTAGACGACGCGTACTCACCCCACTCCAGGATCGATTGTCCATTGTAAGGCTGCGAGAGCCAGTCACCGACCCTCGTCCTGGAATACGTTGTATAAGAGTGGGCTCCTCCAGTGTGTGTATTCACATCTGCTCATCTCCATCTGCCACTACGCATTCACTCCATTCTCCATGTCTTCCACCGCCTCGAGTCAACCACAGCGTCTTGTGGCAGGCAATTTCCACTCCTCATTCGAATCCGTGCACACGCCGGTCCATCTTGCGCTCTACGGACGCCTCCCTCCAAACGTCCGTGAACCTCTAGACAAGGACCGACCGGTTCTCGTCGTGACTACAGATAAGCCTGGCAAGGCTTTGATCTGCGTATGCGCCACATTTGCTGGCAAAGGCAGTCAAGTGGATACCCTCCCAGAGGTACTCCGACACTTTGTTGTGCCGATACATCCTCGGCGCACTGCTGGAATAGAGGCTTTCCGGCTCATCCCGACCATCGACTGGGAAAGTGACGGCCTCATCATTGCTTGCAGTCATTTGCCGCTTCACCCGCTTGGAGAGCAGCGATTTCAGTACAAGGACAAGACTGGGAAACGGTGGTGGTCGCGGTCGACACCACAACCTGTCAAAGCACGCCCGGGTTCTCTTTACGCGTTCAAAAAGCTCTCAGACGCAAAGATGAAGACATGGAAGGCGATGTCAGCTGGACGTATACAGGAGTTGAGCAATGAATACGGTGTATGTTCCAGTTGTCCCATACACCTTCGTAATCACTTAGTATTTTTTAGCGGTGGGTGGCGGCCTTTAACGAGGAAATGGCGGTATGTTGTTTCTACACCTGCAATTTTGTCGCGCAGCTGAAGCTCTTTCGATTAAGGCGCTGGATGCAGCAAAAGGCCGACGAGATGGCCAACCTGATGCAGGCATTAATGGAACACCTGATCCTGCTCCAACACTCCCTCGCGCGGTGATTTTTCATCCCATAACCATGACGTGTTTTTACTGATGCGCCGTCTCCAATCAGGGTCTGCCTATACGGCCTCCTGGTGCCCAATCACAAGGCGCAACCCCCGACCAAGGTCAGTCGAATTGCATGGAGACAACGGCAAATAACGCTCATCTCTAGATGTTCACAGATGGCGCCTTGTCCGCGAATATGTCATCGCAGATCGCGGGGCCGTCTTCGGAAACGTTCACTCAACCCTTGCCGGGCGAGGGGAATTATGCGATCGGGTCATTGCGAATGGGTCGACGCTGATCGTTTGGGTACAGGCCATCATCTTTTCCCATTCCACTGGACATTTTGCCAATATACCAATCTCAATATACCACTCTATATATCTGGACATGCGTCGAGTGGACTGGGAATCACCAACAAGACTTGCCCACGCCCGATAGTATCACGTACCCCCGCTGGCTTCCGCGCTCGCCCAACTCATATTGCGCTCGCTTTTTTTTCATCGTCTAGCAGGCACGAGGTATATTTTCGAGCACGCAGTAGTATGAGAGGTTAGTGTAAGTGACTACAATGACGAATCAATGAAGCTCGTTTTCGGACTTGGTATGGACCGTTAGCCAGACTCCTCGGATATCTATCAGAAAGTTGAGCCAGATGAAGTACTCGAGCATGCGAAGTTGAAGAAGTGCAATGATATGCTCCTAATAGTTCCTCAGATCTCAGATTGCCGCCGAAGGTGAGCCCTCGAAGGCGCACAGCCCAGAATGGCGGCGGACAGGAAACGCGAGTGACTGCGACCACGAGCTGGACTACTAGATTAGCAGCTTGTGCAAAATCAAGAGCAGAAACACCTACAAGACTTGATCTCCGACGACGGGAAAGCACTCGGGAACGGCGACCGCGACTCGGTTGGCTGCAGTTTATGCAATGCTAGGCAGCGCCGGAATATAGATAGACGCGACGGTTTGCGGTGATGTGCTGTAGCATAAATACAACATGAGTGTACGGCATCAGAGGGAGCATAATCACATACAGTGGCACGATGGGACTGTAATAGCGGCCTCGTCTCCGAAGAATGGTTGTTCTGACATTGATGATGCTCTCGCCCGAGCCTTACCCAAGCTTCCCCTGTCTGCACGCTCCTGGTCTGCCCCGTGCTCACGGTCTGACCGCTCGAGCGATACCTCGCGACGCTGTTGCGACTCGGCGATGATTCTGAGCAACGTTTACGCAGATCTTGTGAAGAAAGGATGCGACTCACTTATCTACAGATGCGATCTCATCCCATAACAGAGTTGCACTTGCAGGCTCTTCTACTGTCGATATGTCAAGCTCAAAAGTCACCACGGGAACAAATTGATAAAGCGGGTCTTCTTCGTCTGACAATAACCCGGCTGGCAAGAATGAAGGAGCTCCAGAAAGGATAGACCCATCGTCCGAACTGCGGATGGCTTCCGATTCCGCAGTCTCCGGCGGATCGCCAGCATCAGCCGGGGAAGGCGCCGATGTCACAGATGCAACGGATAGGTGAGACGCCTGCGAGGCGGTCTCGGGTTCAACTGCGTGCTGTGAAAGGATAGTATTTTGAGGTTTGTCAAGAACGTCTATTAGAGCTTGCCAGCGCACGGCGTCGGCACTCGTGTAGGCCGTGACGTCCAGGTATTGGCCCAGGGTTAGAGCAGGAGAGAATGAGTGGTCTATCTCTTCGTCAACACTTCTGACCCGAAGTGTGAAGATGGATGACGAGTGAAGGTACAGGTCGTTCCACAATAATGGCGGAGACGGTGTCAGAGCCGGGCGAGCGGGATGAGTAGCAGGTGCAATTGCAATTGCAATGCACATTTGTTCGTCAACGAGAGTCTTTCCCGACGGAGTCGGCAGGCCGCGACTGAGAATATAGCAGGAGCACCTGTGGTATCGTCGACCAGGCATGGACAGATCGATTGCCTGCAGAATCCTATGTCAAAGCGCCCGATCACCAGGCCTGTCGCAACTCACCTAGGTGACGTATCCAACGTATTTCCTCGCGCGCCGATTTAGTGCTTCCTCTGTTGCCATAGGATCTTCGAGAGTCTCCACGGTCGCCACAGGATCCAGCGTGAAGACGACGAACGCCCCATAAGCGGGCAAATTGTAAGCAGTACGAGCCAACGGCACCGACTCATCAGCAGGCTTGGCGGCTAGCTCAGCCAGAGCTTTCTGAACATCGCCGTAGAACTCATCCATGGTGCAGCCCAGGTGCAGCCCAGGTGCAGCCGGTAGAGGAAGGTGATAGTAGAGAAACAGGTGGTGGATGTCGAACTTTTGGGCCCTTCGGCGGGGCGGCCGCGGCCGCCGGGGCCACAAACACGGAGCATGCCGAAGCTATGCCGCACCATATTATTGCAACGCCTCACGAATCCCGGTTGTTGTGTTGACGGCAAACAGCATTTTTGATTAATACAGCTTTCTATACACAACACAATCCACAACAAATGTTAAACTAACTGCAGGATAGACGTTTTGCGCGCAAGGCGCATAGAAGTTGCATCGAGCTCCAGCTATTTGTCGATCGGTATGCAGCCCAGTGTAAGGGCGGTCCGGAGCCTCGAAACTATGATTTGAGCGCAGTCAAGTAGCTTATAAACAAACTAAAGAACGCGACCGCTCACCGAACTTGAATTTGCACAGCGATGAATTCACGTGTGCGGGGAGTTTCGGCTCCATGCCACCCAGCGATCATTTCTCGGCCTCTGCGCTTTCTTGGTCCAAACTTTTAAGAGCTGCTTGGATGCGTTGCTGCGAGCGTTCGATGATCCTAGTGGTACAAGATGAGCAGGGCCCTCAGATGCGCGGAAGAGCTCACCCTGTGATCGCAGTGAGCTCGTGTCGGTAGCTGGCATTTGAAAACTGCTCCACTGTTCCCAGGTCAAGATCAAAGTTCGCGACAGCGATAAATCGGTGATGGGGGTCTTCATCTCCCAGTAGTATCCTGGCGATCCCGGCCTGAAGACTATCTAGAAGGACGCTGTCCGCGACGGGGCTGTCAGTAGAGTCCATCCGTGAGGCTGAGTCCACTTCAGCAGCGTGTAGTTCACCATCGTCTTCATTACCGGCCAACGTAATAGAGTCAGCGGTCAATGGAATGGAGCCACAGCCCGACGCGATGGAGTCACCGTCTGACGCGATGGAGTTGCCGACGATGGAGTCACCGGCCGACGCCCTGGAGTCGCCACCCGACGCGCCTGATACACAACCATATGATGAAAAAGGAGCGGCATCTGCTGGAAGCTGCGGGGTTTCTTCGATCGAAGGACCAGTAACTGCAGGGGGGCTACGACGTGCGATAATCGAGTCCTGCCAACGCATAGTATCTTCGTCGGTGTACGTCATGACCTTGATGTACTGGCGCCTCGTTATCATGGGCGACGAACTCTGGTCGACTATCCCTTTGGCTGTCGGGATTCGGAATGTAAAGCTGTCCAATGAATGGAGATACAAGTTGTCCCACGGTAGGGGAGGAGATGGTGTGACGGCGGGCCGGCCATCTGGGTGCATAGCAGGATGCACAGCAACGCACATCCGTTCATCGATGCAAAACTCCTCGTGCGGTGTGGGAAGGCCTTGGCTCAGGATGTAGCAGGAGCAGAGATGATATCTCTGAGTCGGCATTGTCATGAGCATCACCTGCAACAGACGTCAGGCAAATTTGTACAGCAGTAGGACAGGTCTTACCTGAGTGACATATCCCACATATTTCCTCAGAGGTAAAGCACGGACCTCCTCCAATGCAATAGGGTCATCCAGTGTCTCAATGGTGGCGACAGGATCCAGTGTGAAGACGACGAAGGCCCCGTATGCAGGCGTGCACATAGATCTTCGTCGTAAAGGCAAGTCTAGATCTTTGGGTTTCCTGACTTCTTCAATAGCCGCATCCATGATAGCGGCAAAGTCTGGCATCGCGGACCCAAGTAAATGAGACGTAGGAAGAGGGGGGAAGGGGGAGAGGCTGTCAGTGCGTGCCGCTGACGGTCACGACCGTGACGGTGCCCAAATGATGTTCCCACGGTAGAAAGGCGTGCGAGCACGTGAACAGCCGGCGGTGCAGACTCACTCCAACGCCGAACGGGGCCTTCAAGTACCTTCAAGTCAAGTTCCCATCCGTGCAGGGGGTAGCCCGCGATTTGGCCTGGCCCGTGGTATGTGAGCTGGCCGCCACGCTGCGTCAGCACGAAGTCGGCGCCGATGTTGGTGAGGCGGGTTAGGTCGTCGGCGACTTCGTCCTCGGTTTGCACTGCTAGCACTTGCTGTCGGTCTTAGTACTTCTATATCATCTGATCGCGGAGTTCGCGTTCTCTCAAGCTCTAGGACTTTTGTGCGGAGGCGGTACCTTTGGGGAAGAACGGACGGATTATTCAGGTCTGGCGTATGGTCGAATTCTACCACGCACTCTAGATCGTGGCTTCCTACGTGACCTAGCTCGATTCTAGCTTCACTCAGCAGTACTCGTGTCTCCGTGGCCGGTCTGGCGCTCACCGTGCGGATCTTTTATGACGTTTGCTCGTGGCAGGGTACTGTTGACACGGTCGCCCGCACATGGACAGACATGCCTGCTTCCAAGGCGTGTCGTCGCACACGAGGCTGGCACGAGGAGTCAGCCGGGACTTGTGTATGCTCCGTTGTCCCACGAAAAGCACAGTTTGAGCTCGTGAAAGATTTTGTCATTGTCGAATATACGTAGTGGAAGATAACGGTACAATACAAAGGCTACATTGTAGAGACGACTGGGGTTTGTAATGTAATCTAAGGATGGAAGCTAACGTCCGCGGGTTGGATTGAGGTTGGAGTTGAAGCTGCTGTGGAACATGATGGATGTTGGCCAGTCGACGGGGAAGAACGATCAACTGGCTTGACTAAAGCGGACCGGGCGCGCTCTTCGGCATCCCTCTGGATCCTACGACCACGGATTAATTGAGGAAGAGCAATGGACTAGTATATTGACTCACCGTCGAAGGGCTGCAAGATCTGCGCTCAGTAACGACCGTCAGCAAGTTCAGTAACGGTCGACAGGTCGGGGCTGTAGTCGACAATGGGAACAAACCGGTCCCGAGGGTCCTCGTATTCGAAAAAGTCACCGGCAATTCGCACAGCAACCTCGCCGACATCCCTAACGACGCCCTCCAGCATCTCACGATTGAAAGGCGTGTCTTCAGTGTCGATGTCCGTCTTCTCCAGGCCATGTGCGAACGTAGTGAAGAGATCACAGTCGTCCTCGGCCGTGTTCACTGCAAGAGAAGCGTCAGACTGCGGGATACTCTTTGGCTTGCAAAGACCAAGCGCGGATGCCCATCTGCGCCATGCTGCGATTGCAGCGTTGCAAGTCAGTGCGAGAGATAGGGGCAAAATAGACAGCACAATGACTCACATGACTGCGACGCCTTCTCGTACTTCCGCTGGCTCTTGAGTGCTCGGGTCTGGTCAGAGCAGGCGATGAAGTCAAATTCCACCTTCCAAATGTGAATGTAGCATTACTGTTGCTGGGTTGAGACGCAACCCATTTCTCCACATTCCGTCGCGCGGCCTGTGCTTGTGAGCGCTGCTGCTCAACACGATCGCGGCTGCGCTGCTCCGATTCGGGCCGTATCCTAGGCAATGAATGTGAGGCAGACGGTTCAGTGAACACAGAGGTAGAGCCACCTACCTTTCAAAGGCCTTAATTTCTTCGAAGATTGACGTGCGTCACAGAATATTTTGACCAATGAGAGGTCCGTCGAGCAGTCGACCACGGGCATGAAGCGTAGTTCCGGGTCATCGAACCCAAAAAAACTATCCGAAAACGTCGCAGTAACGTCGCAGAACAAGTTCCCGACCTCATCGCGTACGTTGGCCTGTGCAACCCCCCGTAGGTCCTCGTCTGGGAGGTGGATTCTCATATCATCGTGTACTCGGTACCTGCAAAGTCAAGGAAGTCAGGAAAGTCGGGAGAAGAAATCAGCATATCGTCTGGCGATGGGACACCGGAGTCGTCAAAGCTGTTGTTCAAAGACTCTAATGTGCTTGATACGCTGTGGGGGCCGAGATGTGTGTGCGGACAAGAGGCAGGAGGCTGCATCTTCGTGGCGACATCATCACATGGGGCGTCGGCTAAGTTAGGATGGGTAGGATGTTCTGCTTGGTGCTGCGTCAACGCGTCGATCCTCCGTAGAATATCACGATCCTTGGAATCGACTAAATGACCTTCGTCTGCGTACGATAGCAAAGGACAGCTGGCGTAGTCGCCTGCTCGCGTGCGAATGCGAAGATCCACCTCGGCCATTGTATGGTGGACCGTGGTAGAGGTTCTCCCATGGCAGCGGAGGCGAAGGCCAGAGCCCTGCACGACCAGTGGGATGGGTCGCGGGCGCTATGGGTACGCACATGGCCTCGTCGAGACCGGTAGAGGAAGCTGGAGTGGGAAGCCCTTGGCTGAGAAGCGAGCAGGAGCACATGTGGTGTTTGCGAAAGGGAGATGCTAGTTCCACAACCTGAAGCACATCAAAATCACACCAGTTGTATGCCAGCAATAAAAGCTTACCTCGACGACGATGCCAACATACTTGTTTGTCACCAGCGCACGAGCCTGCGATTCGGCGACGGGGTCATTCAAGGCCTGGAGAGTGGCGACGGGGTCCAAGGTAAAGACAATATATGCGCCGTGTGCAGGTGTGAAGGATTTTTGGAATAAACGTCCTTCAGAGCGGGGATCTGTGTGGGCGTTCATGATACCGTCTAGGTGGTAAGAGATCAACGATGTGGGGGCCGTCAAGTGCTTTTATGACTCACGGTAGCCACCGATCCGGACTCCAGTTGTGCTCAGGCCACCGGAACGATGCGTGTGGCATGCTGCAGGTGAAGGGCACCGGCTCAATTACCTGCTGGTCCTTGAGCGAGGTCAACAATGTTTTGATAGACAAAGTTTATCCCTTACAACGTCAGTCCGTCGCCGTTGCGTGGATTGTGCACGACTCCAGGCCACGTGTATCGTTGCATCTCAACAAGAGCCACATGTGCCGGGGTAATTCGACGCTTTCAGTGAAAAGGATGAGTGCGGCACGCCCTGGGCACGCACGCCTGTAAACTGCGGGATTCAGAGGAGAAGAGGGACAGTGACGTGAACGTTCAGCCCGTACATCTCGAGCGGGCGGCCCCGGGCCGACTCGGCGAGCCCGGTCGAGTCGACGCCGGCTCGACGTCAGCGCCAGCTTCTCACTTGAGTCTGTCCCAGGCGTTTCTTTCGGATACCTGATGCTGCGATGTTTATATTTCACATATGCTTTGCATGACGCCCTCGCAGTACCACCATGGTCTCATTCAGCGCGATAATGAACAATGTCTACACACCAGGTAAGCTTATCGACCATCGCTCCCGAGCAGGACCCGGGAAGCTCCTATAAGGGTCCAGCCCAGCGGAGGGCCCAATTTCGCCCTCAAATATGCAAAATTTTCCGCCAGGAGTATGCTAAAAACGGCTGGGGCTCATCATGTGACGTATTATATAATCACGTGCTAGGCGCGTCGATCCACGCGCGTCGCGCAACGCCGTCTACTTTACTGCTGACTTCCCCAAAGCCTTTCCTCCGGGAATCTTGATTGTAAGGAGGCCCTTCACTACCTTCTTTACCTGCGGGGTTGTGAAAGAGCACCACAAGGCCTGGTTAGAGGCCTTCAGAAAATGGTTGTTGCCTCTCGAACATTGCAGATCAAAGGCATTCTGCCCAAGATTGTAGAGCAGGTGGCCAATCGGCGCATGGGTATGGAGGTGTCCCTGCCTGTAGCTGCAAGAGAAAGCATGTGCTTCGTTGACATCTGGCATGTCGGTATCACCATCGTCATCTAAGCCCGCATCCTGCAACAGCGGAGCACAAGTGTTAGTGTCCGATAAACGGTGAGATGCAACTGATGCCTCACATTTGTTAGTGGCAGGTACACTCGAAGGGATAAATAGGAAAGGCTAGAGCATGAGTCGGAGACAGATATGGAGGCATGTCGGTTCTTGAGCTTCCGATACAGGTCGAGAACTTCGCCGATATAGGTGCGTTCTGCGTTACGCATAATCACGTAGCATCCACGCTGCAAGGGAAATAAACCATTCACATTGAGAGTCGCAAGATTCGGAACATCTAAGGCAAATAACTCAGTCACTGCGCACGGAGTTCACAGAGCTCGCCGAACGTACCGTTGCTAGGCAAGACCTTCTGCAAGACCTTCACCGCGTAAAGCCAACGCAGTTCTCGCGCCTTCTTTGCCTTCTGTATACCCCCTGCCAGATCTTGAGCCACGCGCACGCGGTGGGATGCCTCCTGGTTCGACAACTTGACGGCCTTTCCCTCCGCTTCCTGAAAGCGTCCTAGTGCAAACTTCGGATCGAGCTTGATGACGCGCTCAGAGTGCACGGCCGTGCCCGACTGGTTGCTGGTGCGGGTGAGAAAAAGCTTCCTTACATCAATCTTTCCCTCCGGATCCAGCATAGAGCTTTTGAACGGCATGGAAGAAGGGGTCGCGCCAACCGCAGCAGGTACATGGACCCGAGCCGGCTGCACCACTGCGGGCCCATCTTCGTCCGCATCATTTTTAGCTGCAATAGACTCAATTGCGTCGTCAAGATCTTCGCTGACAGCTGCAAGACGGGCGGTTTCGGCAGCAGACAGCTTGAGACATGCAGTCATGTCTTTGTCTGCGTGGAAGTCCGGCAATATGTCGTCAGCCCCTAGCGCGTCATCCTCGTCGTCCAGGAGGTCGTCACTATTGTAGCCCGCGTCTGGCTTGTCTGGTTGGGGAGTGGTCGCCGATTTGAGTTGAGGACTGGGGCGATCATCGAGAGAGCGCGCCGGCATGCGACCCTGCGATAGCTCTCCAATGGTCGACACCAGAGCAAGTGGTGGGGTTGGCGTGGGCATTCGTAGCAGGGAGCGCGTCAGCGCAGCAGCTTCTGTATACGCAACTACGACAATAGAGTCGATTTCTTCTGTCGATAATTTGACGTAATGTCGTTGAAGCTCTTCAGACGTCAACGGCGTTGGATCGAAGTCGAGGGAGTAGCCAGAGCGCGAAGAACGTTCTTTCTTGTCGGACAACTTCCCTGAGAGGAGGATATTTTGGCGGAGCATGACATGCTTGACCATCTTCAAGAACTCGGCGTATGTGAAATCGGGCAGCAGGGTACGTGCCAGACCAAAGAAGTGCTCCACAAAGTCGGTTCCCAAAAGCCAGGGACAGAAAGGCTGGTCCGCATACGTAGTCGCATATACGACAGTGAGGAGGACGAGCGAGTCGCATAATCGATTGAATATCTGGAAGCTTGCTGGGGAGATGAATGATCGTGTGAGGGAATATAGGTCGGGAAAGCGCTGCGACAATTGCGCGATGTGCGAGCTCCAGATATGAAGGAAAAATCGGGCACGGAATGCGGCGGCAAGTCTTGTCGGGGCGTCAAGTCGTCGATTCAGCCAAGCATCAAATAGGTCGCCTGGTTCAGTGAGTGAGTGAGACGATATTTTGGTCAGGCGTGCGTCACGCACCAAATATACTGAGATATGCAAACAGTCCGAGAAATTCTGGGCGTATATCCATACGGCCATCCGTCTCGTCCGTCATCGCACCAAGGGCCTCATGGTGAAACATGCGGCGCGCTGCACCATCGTCTTGCTTGTCAACGTCTTCAACGTCCCGACGGACCATGCCAGACGAGCAAGTTTCGTAAAGATCAACAAGAGAGCGGTGGACAACAACACCCAGACCCAAACTCGCCGTATGCGTTCCGTGCTGAGGCTGGTTCCGGCAGGTTTTGCGCGCGTGCGAAGGATCAGTGACAGAAATGAGAGGGCCTGTGTCAAAGACGGGAGCCTTGAGATCAATGCCGTAGAGTGGATAGGTGTAAGAGACCGGTGGCAGATTGGAAGCAGTCTTGTCCATCAAACTTTGCGCAGCAAGTTCCGACGCAGCACCATCGGCTGCCATAGACACGATGGGCAATGAAAGTGAAGCAGCCATGCCGAGTAGTTTCAGATGCTGCTCGTAGATTGATTTTGCATCGTCTTTCCCGTTGGTGGGTATGAGAGCAACAACCTGAGGGGGAAATTGCGGAAGCGGTATCTGAACAAGACATGTTAGACAATCGTATGAGAGGATGTCCAGCTCAAATGCGTTGACCTTCAATAAGATCGCGCGAACTTGTGACGCCCAGGCATTCTTCTCCTTGATCCGTCCTATGACTTCGTCTATATCGTCAACGCGCTTGATTTCGCACTGAGAAAGAGGCAGAATGGATCCCAGAATGTGCCCGCCGAAGTCATTTGAGTACGCCAGCCTAACGCGAACCTTTGTGCAGTCTCCGCCAGCACACACGGGCCCCGAGTATGCCGCGCGGTCAGCAAGTCGTCGCACACGCGCCACATTCTCATAGATTAAGTCCGGGTTCTGTAGGGCATCTTCTGAATTTGCTACTAGGGTGCTAGAGAACGCTCAGATCAGATGCCAGATTCAGCACTGGCAAGACGTACCGAAGATGGCGACTTGATGGTCCCGATATCTGCCCTGTCACTATTCCATATTGTCGTGCAGATTGAGGACCGTAGGAGCGCAAGAGAATCATGAAATTGAGATAATTTTGTGGGTAGCGCATCCCGTACTTCAGGTTTGGGTTGTCGCTCGTGTCCCGCCGTACGCGGTCTGCGAGCACTTCACATATCTGGCCAAAGGTTTCAAAGTCCTTGAGCTTCCCATCCAGAGCAAGTTCGTAGAGTTTCAGAAAGCAGGTTGCCGGGTTCTCGCGCTCGACGATCTGATGTATTTTGAAGATGAGGGGATCTTTGAGGAGAGCGTCTAGACGGCGACCTTCAACCTTGCGGAATGTGCCCGCAGAGTATTTGTCACGCGCGATCCGAATAGCGTGCTGCTCGGCCGCGGGCAGAGACGCTTCCTTGTTTTTCTACACCGTCACCGTCAATGTTCACGCTCAGAACCTCACTATTTCTCGACACAAGCGACTCACTCGTTCCACAGCTTTCTTAAAGGCAAGATCGTCTGAGAGTGTCGCGCACCCGTCGCAAATTGCCGATCGGTTGGCAGTCGTCCCATGGCAACCAGTAGAGCGGACAAAACCGCCGCTGTAGTCCACCTCCCATCGTGCCCATGATGTGAGTACATCGTCGATCTTCTCCTTCTCCTTTGCTGTCCACTTGGTCTCCAGGATGCTCCGATTGCCGTCGTCTGGGACAGGCTGCTGCAACGCTTTATCTGCTGACAACGGCCTTCCGACAGCGTCCTTCTTGATTATGCCCTTCTCGTCAACAGGATGCAAAGGTTTATACGGGAAGAGTTGTCGTGCGACTCGGGCACGAAATCGAGGTGAGATCCCGCCTAAGCTTCGTGTTTGCGTTCGGTGAATGTACTCAAAGTACTTTGCACCCGATAGACGAATGCATGGCTTGCGCTGATTGCTTGGGGCGTCGCTAGTATGTGACGGCACGTCGTCGTGACTAGAGGATGCCTTCGGCTCGGATGGCGTTCCCAGGAAGTCAAAAATGGATCGCGTCTGAAAGGTTTCGTGTGTGCTTAGTCGATTTTCCAGCCTGCGCGGACAGAAACTTACTGCTGTTACTTTCTTCGCTGAGTAGGTTGTGCCTCCCGCGGTAGGAGGGTCTCCTGTTGTCCGCGGTGCACTCTTTGCTGACCTTTTCCGCACCGGCACGAAGAAACTCGAGATTGGTTGAGTGCCGCGCTTCGTACCAGTCGGGTAAGCGTTGTTCATAGGCGTGCAAAAACGCTCACTCACCTCATTCACAACCATTTGTTTCTTCGGGACCGTCACTCGGACAGTCTCCGTTCCCGTGATCTGCGGGCATCGTTGCCTATGAAGCAGCCAATTGTGCCCGTCATAGCCGCGGTCCTTTCGTAATGCAATCCAGTGCCGACAACCTCCGCAAAGGACACGGTGCTCCTCGACTTTTTCAATCATACCATCGTCCACCAAGGCCTGTTCTCGATCACTGCAGCGCTTCTTCGGTTGGCGCTGCGCAGATGCGGGCCCTCTCGACAGCTTCTCCTTCGACAGCTTCTCCACGTCCGTATCGTATCCGTGGTCAGAGGCTTCTTCTCCGCTTTCTGCCTTTCGCTTCAGGACCGCTGTGCTGCGTCAGTGCACTTTTCCTTTCGTTGAATATTCCGTGCTTACCATGATTTACCTTCTCAGCTCCTGCAGTAGACCGGCCACCATCATTCTCCTCACCCGATGCGCGCTCGGCTATCAGGCAGCTACCATCACCATACGACACGGGCGGCACTGGTACGTGCGCCTGTGCCGTTGCTTCGAGACCTCTGCGGCGTGCGGATGTAGCATCACCGTGCTCGATTATTTCGGGCTCTTCATTGTCGGTGAGCTGATTCTCTGCTTCTCGTCGTGTGATCCTGAATGGGTCGTTGCCAGTGAATATCCGGACTTCAAACAGTATCGTCAGGTACATACGGGATGCAAAGCAATCGCTGCAGTGCCTCGGTACGAATACTGTCCTTGTGGTTATTCCCATCTGACTCGAAGCCGGTTCCTCTGGCAAATTTTTCGGCAGCTAGGAGACAGAATAGCCCGCATGACCAGGCATCAAGCTGACGTTGCTCCGGCTTAGGTGATATTACGAGTCTACGCCACTCGGAGCTCAGCCATCGACAGCCCGGCATGCTGAGACGCTCGTGGATTCCGTCGAGGATGCGCAGCAGTAGCTGTACACAATTGGTGAGCCTCGCTCCTTCGACGAACGCTACCGACACTCACTGGTTCGGCCCATTCGTGTGACTCGAGCTCGGGTATGCTGTCATACACTCCAAGTTCTTTACGTCGATGATCAACATATCCGAGAACCCAGTGCGGCGGTGATCCACCGCATAGCGGAATCGCCCAGCGCTCTTTCTTGGCTGTATCCGTCAGCGAGCCTTGAGCTGTCTATGACAAAGGTATGTTGTCAGCCGAGTTCTGTACGTCGGAATTTCTTTGCTCACCGCTACCGACACATGCTCGCAGAACGAGCCGACAGATCTTCCATTCGCGTGGCCGGAAACTAGAGGACCTAGCCAAGAGCTGAAGAAACAGAAGTCGGTCGCGATCGAGCCCTCTCGCTCTGCCTGTTCTTGGATGCTTGCACAGCACGCGTTGATGACGGCGCTCGGAATCTTGTTTTTTTCTGTCAGTAGACATACCAGATCAGATCGGGTGACGTCGATGTTCCTGATTCTTCGCATGTGGCCGTCCAGTACCGTATGCTTCGACAGCGACATAGTTGGGGTGCTCCCGAGGACGTGCTGGGTGTTGGCGACAGTGGTAAATGCAGACATTGGGAGCTCAGATGAACCGGAGGATGTAATTCAGTTCAAATCTTTGATTACAGTTTCTTGTGCCAGGCAGTGTGGATCTCCGCAGGAGTCTCGCGACGAGAAGCTTAAGCTCTACCTCCGGTCGACGGCTCGGCCGCCGGCCGCCAAGTATGCTATACGGGCTGGACCTTCAGCCAAAACGGCCTCAAATATGCTATTCACGGCTGAGGAAATGGCCTTTTTTGGGCCCTCAAATATGCAAAAATCGGCTGGACCCTTATAGGAGCTTCCCGGGTCCTTCCCGAGCCCTCGTCCTAACATTTAATAGTCCTACTCAATATCAGTTTATTTCGCCATTTTATTTCGCCTCGTATATGAGCTACAGGCACGCGAGGGGATCGAGCCGAGATCAGGACTGTCGATAAATACAGGTATGAAAGTTTATTAGCCGTATATTCTATGATATATACATGTCGGAGTGTAAATACGGATGCTGCGCGACGCCGCGCGTCGGCGACATCACCTCTCCATGGCTCGCACTAGGGGACGTTCCGGTCGCGCAAGCCGATCGGAGCGTCCCTCCCTCACTGCTCTCGAGGCCCTTTGCATCCTATTGCTGGCAGAAGCTGAAGATGATGAAGATATCGTGGTCGCTGTGGCGCTCGCCGGGTTGGCTCGCAGCAGGAAGGAGTCTCGAAGGAGCCGGAAGTATGGGCCGCGCGGACGCTACGATCAAGTCAAGTGCGAAGCCTTCCTTGCCTGGTTAATTGAAGATGCATCGGCGCGGATGTTCAAGACATGGTTCAGGTGCGTTGGGCAGCAATCGTGTGTCCATTGGCTACTACTGATTATTTGATCAGGATGAGTCGTGCGGCCTTCTGGCATCTGCATGACTTGATCAAGGATGACCCGGTGTTCCACAGCACGAGCCAGCGACCCCAGCGACCCGTCAAGTTCCAACTAGCGACGTTTCTCTGCCGGATGGGCGCTGAAGGGATCCTGAAGACCTCGGGCGTCCTCGCAATCGCGGAGGGGACCGTGTTCCTCTACACGCGACGCGTGTGTCAAGCCTTCCGCAACATCCGCCAGGACCATTTGGCGTGGCCGGGCCCTGGCCGACGTGCATTCCTGTCTGAGGAGATGGATGCTGGCTGGGGCTTCGTCGGTTGCCTAAGCATCGGTGACGGCAGCTACATTTTCCTCACAACACGTCCGTCTGTGAACGGATATGCCTTCTGGTGCCGCAAGAAGCGTTATGCGGTACGTCCTTTGGTCTTTGTCCTACAAACATCGTATCTCACAGACACTCGCAGCTCGTCATACAGGCTACAGTGACTCACCGCGCAATCATCACGTCGTACGACTTTGGCTGGCCCGGCTCCGTCCAAGATAGCCGGGTTTGGACAAATTCACATATCTGGCGCCATCGTGATGAGTACTTTGAGCCACATGAGTACATCCTAGTAGACAAAGGTGTGCATGACGACTTCAGCCTAGTTTGTGCGCGCGCTAACGGCTGAGTACAGGCTACCCCTTGACCCCTTTCACGATACGCCCCTTCAACGATCACGATCTGACCGATGACCTCGTCGAGGCGGCGAGGCGCACGAAATTCAACCGAAAGCTCTCGTCGCTCCGGATATTCGTCGAGCACGCCTTCGGTCGCCTGAAAGGGCGCTTCCCCATCCTCCGCAACATGCCGGGTCGCAATTTGAAGGAGATCTATCGTACGATCGAGGCCCTCATGATCATTCACAATATCCTCGAGGCATTTGGCGACGACCCGAGCACGCTGAAGCACTACAATGGTGCGGAGGATGCCGATGTAGATGAAGTACGCGGCGAGGCGGATGCCCGGGTAGTTCTCGAGATGGATGGTGATGACATGTATCGCGCCGGCCTGTTGCGTCGCAAGCAGCTTCTTGACCTTATCGTGCCCCCGTAGAATGTAGTAGCCAATTCAAAATGCAACGAGTATTATAGAATGTAAACCTTTATACAAGAACAGAGTGATTAGTAAACGAGATAGTACTGAACTTAGTTGGATGCTCCCGCCGCCGCCGCCGCCTCGCCGGCCGCCTCGCCCGCCGCCTTCGCCGTTTCCGCAGCAACCAGTGCGTGTTCCTCTTCCTCTGTCAGACGCTGCACGAGCCGCTCACCCTGTTTGCGTATGAGTGGGCTGACGTGCTCCAACATGGTCATGGCGGATGCCCACTGATCCGCAGCTGCCTTGCGACGCGCCTGCTCTCGCCGTTCCTCGAATTCCTGGCGCTCCCGATCTTCGCGAAGTTTGGCAAGGTCCAGTTGGACCTTATCGACCTTCTCTTGGCGCTTGTTTCGCGCCTCGACGTTCTTCAACGCGCGTGCGACCAATGACGAGAAATCATCAGTTTCTTCGCGCTTACGCTTTTTCTTCGAGTTCTTCACAGCCGACTTCTTCTTGCTCTCGCCGTCATTGCTACTGTCTGAGTGCTCGTCATCCGCCGTATCGTGCTCGCTGTTGCTTTCACCGGCATCGGACACCGCACGACCCGAGCTGAAGTCATCGTGCCGGACAACGCTTGAGTCGTCTTTCGCGCTGGAACAGGGTCAGCTGTCATCACGGCATCTGGTAGGGTGGGAACGCACACTTTATTGATCGCCTCGTAGATGCGAGATGCCTCGAACGCGTCTAGTACTTTCTGCGAGAACATGCTCCTTACTTTCGCTTTCCCCGCCCTTATCTGTCTGTCGGCGTCTCCGTCGCCTCCACCAGTGTGCTGATTCATGATCCGAACGGCTTTGTACTTCTCCCAAGCCTGATTCCACCAGTAGTTGCGGACCTGTGTCGCGGTCACACGCTTTGCCAGTACAACAGAGGCAATCTACCGACAGGTGAGCATGTTTACGCTGAGAATAGCTATCAATGCTTACATGCAAGAACACGCGATGCTGATTCACTCGAAAGGTGGGCCAGTGCTCAGGTGACGTGATGTATTCGACGGCCTTCAACTTGTCCGAATTGGACAGTCCTTTGGGCTCCGTTGTCGCCTGACTCTTCGCCTCCTTCACCTTCAGCGCAGCCGCATCCATCTGCGCCTCCGTGAGCTCCAAAATCTCATCGTCCGAGCCGCCTGCCTCGCGCCGATTGCCTTGCCCGGACTTGCTGCCTTTCCCGGTTGCGCGGCCCTTCTTCGTAGCGGGTGTCTTCGCAGGCGTCGGTAATGGTGCCTTCTCACCAGCCTTCACTGCGGGAGAGGCTGGAGCAGGCGGAGGCGGGGCCTGAGAAGGAACAACGGGCGTCGGGAGGGGTTGCTCGGCCGGTATGTTAGCGTGGCGACCGGCGTTGCCGACGCCGTCACCTGCAGTGACGGCTTTCGAACGTGTTACACGCCGGTTAGGTTGCTCGGGCTGAGGAACAGCAGCTTGTGGTGGCTTGAGTAAGGAAAATTCCTGCGACCAGACGAATTGCTCTTCGAGAGCTTCGCCGTCGCCGGGGCGCCCACCTTGCACCGCATTGGGTGGGCGCACGATGGGCGTTCCCGTGCCCCATTGAACGGCATTTTGCGCCGGCGCTACGTCGTATTGGGCATGGTTGTCGATATACTGGTGCAGAGGACGCCACTGCTGATGGAGCTGGTGATTTTCAGTGTTGGGATGCTGAGGGCCGGGATGGAAGGGAGGGAGAGGGTGTGCATACTGCTCTGCAGTAGCTGGATGTGCGAGAGGGCCGCGACGGCGTGGACTGATGGGCTGTGGGTAGGGTGGAAAGCCCCCGAAGTGATGGTTCATGGGGGCAGACTGTGATTCCACAAAGTCGAAAGTGCCACACGGCGGCAACTCTGCCTCACGACGAATTGCTCGGGCCATTACATTCCAAACCCCGACAGCAATCAACAAGGACAGAATGCGAGAGATAAATATATGGTTAAGGTTAAGAGAGGCCGCGGATAGTTATGTGCGAGACCCTGTTCAGGGTCTGATGTCGGCTAGCATCTCAAGCTCATATACGAGGCGAAATAAAATGGCGAAATAAAATGATATTGAGTAGGACTATTGTGTCATCTTTCTCTCGTTCCGTACAGCCTCTGCTGTCGCTTTCCTCTACCGTCGCTTTTTTTCTCAACGCCATCTCACTGTGCTCCACCGACGAATGTCTCAGTCAATGATATTGCAACGTCTCGACGTCCGCAGGACATTACAACTTCTCCCTGTCAGTCGTCGCAGTGCGTTCTTCTCGTACCTCTCTCGCTGACAGCTTCTGCGCAGTTTATGCCCTGCTCGTGGCGCCAACTTCAGAGCAGTAGAACTCTGCTGCGCGCGGCAGGTATCGTCGCCGTGAAGGAAATAGATGGAAGGCTGACGATTCGCAACAGTCACGTCACTACCGCTGAACGATCCAGGAACGACCCGTTCCGCTGGGATGAGAGACTTTTGCTATCTGGGGTGAAAAGTAATGTTATTGGTCTGATAAGAAAGTATAGTTACTAGTCATAGGAATTCAGATAGCGGCATAGGTATATGGTGCAAGGAGGGAGAACCCGACGCACGGACTCATGGTTTCTCGGCGGACGCCGTGGGCTCGGGTGGTTGTCCTGTCCTGCGTCGAAGTAATGGTATTTTGGGTTCACTCTTGATAAGGGACTCGGCCTGCGATGTGGACGCGCTATCCTTGAGCGAGGTAGAGGCAACTGCGTCCACTCGGCGAGGGACACATCCCAGCGTCGCGACGGCGAACAGTCGCGACATGAGTTCTATACGACCTGCTGTGAGTCACACGCCCGACAGCTGAGCAGCAAATAATAACGTACTGGGCTTGGGATGCATCTGTGACGGCGTCAGCGCTACATCCGGCGTGGACTGATCATGATCAGGTATCGTCGGCGGCACCACATGGCTTCCATGACTGTCCTCAGTAACAGTGACCTCATCAGGAACAGTATCCACTCTTACCAACGTGACCCAAAATGAGCGCATGTACACATTGAAACCAATGGACACACCAGAGTTGGACAAGTTTGATTCCTGGCCCAGACGACGGCGCCCCGACTGGAGCATAATCCTATCGATTTTTAAGCTGAGTAGAAAAAAAATGACGTGTCCTGCTTACCGTCGAATCTCTGAGGCTTCTCGAAGAAGAGACTCAGCGGACGATATCTTCAAATCGGAGGGAATGTCCTTGCTGAACATTGCCAGAGGAACAAATCGATCGTACGGATCGTCGTACCCAAACAAATTTTGAGCGACAACTGGACGGTCCCGAACATCGCCTGTGAGAGATGGGATCTTCGCTGTACCGGCAGACGAGAGACTCGTCAGCGCTCCGTTGATGTGGCTCCCGAGACCTCCGATGGGCTGTATGCCTCCAGGACCAGATAAGGAGAAAGGTGTGTAATGCCCTGCTCCTCCGGAGCCACTTGCAAACGAGCCTGCGCACCGGGATGTTCTGGATGATCAGCAGAATACTTTTCTATAGCGTCGCCTCTGCGAGCACCATCCAACATGGACCAAAACGAGATGGAACGCCTGTCTCCAGACTCCAAAAGCGAGCATCCTGTGTAATCACCAGGTTGCGTTCGGAAGCGTAGTCGGATGTCCGGTGTCGTATGATGGTAGAGATTGGTCCAGGGAAGCGGGGGCTGTGGACTGATGGGTTGTCGCTTATCAGGGTGCTCGGAAGGAGCAATGGCCACACGCATCGTCTCGTCAAGTCCGTCGGCAGGTGCGCCTGGCACTGGTAGCCCTTGACTGACGATATGGCAATCGCACAGGTGGAATGCACGATCCGTGGACGGAGATCTACAACCTGGATAACTGTGTGAGATATATCGCCACCTTCAATAACTGCAGGCTGGATCTTGCTCACGGAAGAGATGAATCCGACGTACGCGCCTGTTGTGAGCGCCTTAGCCTCTTCAATGGCGACAGGATCCTGCAGGTGCTGCACGGTGGCTACAGGATCAAGTGCAATGGATACGTATGCGCCAATTGCAGGAGTAAGAATTTTTTTGAGAGCGGGGCGAAAGACCGTTGGTTTGCCCATTGTGAGATGGATGCGTAGGATGGATGTGAACCTTGTGCCATGGCCGCTCGTGGGCGAAAGGTCGTCCATCGGCGGGCTCGGGCTCGGGCCGAGCCGGCGCCGTGCCGCCCTCGAGGCGCCTTTAAGTTTTCCGTTTCGCCATGGACTCGCATCTTCAAGCTTCAATGGCTTGCTTTCCTGTTTTGCTTGGCTAGTGGAGCCGCTCTCCCCCTCTAGTGCGGATGTCAACAAAGTTTCGCGCCCTGGCACGGTCGAGCAGCACAAGATAGTCTCGGGGGACGTCCAGCGGCTCTGACACGGACCTTGCGCGCCGCATCTATGCCGCCTGGATCCAGTCGCATTTCACCACAATACTTCGCTCAAGAATGCCAAGAACTACTATGCATTGTTCCCGGTGACCTGCACATGTACGCCCTCTATATCCATGTCGACACTGCTGATAACCAGACCGTACTACAAACGCGGTCACCTTAACAGAATTGCCTCGGCAAGGATAAGAAACGAGCAGCGGAAGGCAGATGGAACGTCGTGGGTTTGAATAGTGCGTATACCGTCATCGCACGAGATGTGAATTTGACAACCCGTTTGTCTAGAGAATAGCCGAACTATACGTGCTCGCCTGCTTATCTGTCTACCATTACATTCCAATCTACAAGAACTTACCTCCGTGTGATAATGTGCGGCGGCCTGGGCACACGGCTGTGACTCAAGTCATTCTCTGTGCTTTGCGCAGTCGAGGGTCCTGCGAAGACGAATGGACGCTATCATCCACGCGACGCTTCCTCGATTGCTCTGTCGGTTGGGGAGCCTTATCGTGCGAGACATATTTCTTGCTCGCAGCGTCCTTTGCATTTGCCGTCTCCATGCTCAATGCTTGGGCCAGTGTCTTCGCTTGCCTTGGAGGCCCACGCCGGACCGGAGCTGCTCCATCGTTGCGTCAATCTACGCCACCTGAATGAAGCATAAGGACATGCGTACGGATATTCACTTCGGTTTCCTCATTCAGTGCTATGTCGTCGATGAGCTGCTGCTCCGAGTGAGCCTTGCCTTCCTGCTCGCGCTGCTCTTTCTCTCGCCTGCGTTCCTGTGACTTCGCTATGATCCTGTCGAAATGGACGGACGTTATGCTTGTGCGGGATCATTTGCATGAAACGAACCTTTCGATCGCTTTAACCTCTTCATGAACATGCTTGGCATCGCTGAACTCTCGGACCGTCTTCCAGTCGGTACTGTATCGCGCCACTGGCACGAACTTGTCCTCCTCATCCTCGATTCCAAGTAGGCTCCGTCCCATCATTTCCATCACGTCGAAGGGTAGACTCTTGTCCTCGTCGTCGCCGTCGTTCTTATCGCTCTGCTCACTGTAGACCGGAGGGAGCGATGGTCCCGTTGCTGGGATGGTTGGCTGGGGCTCCACACTTTTGTTACGCACCATGAGATCCATCATTCGGCAGATGTCATCGTCTACGGCGGACGAAGCGTCCACGATGTCTAAGATGGATATTCGTGGGCAAGTGTCGGAGTTTGTCCCCTCACAGCTTCGGATGCGAAGGTTGACTTCACCATGGATGTGGTGGTAAACATTGCTCCATGGAAGAGGCGGGTTTGGCAGCATGGGCGCTCGACCAGTCGGATGTTCGGAGAGTCCAACAGCGACGCACATCGATTCTTCGATTCCTTGGGTCTCGTCCGCCTCTGGGAGTCCCCTGCTTAGAAGGACTACCCCGCACTTGTTATGGCGCAGGCCGGGTCTCGGCAGGCCATAGTACTGACAGAACAGAGCGCTGAGCATCCGCCGGGGTGACAATATAATGACTGTGGCGACTCACTTCACCAACATACCCAACATAAGTCTTGGGTGATAGCGCTCGTGCTTCCTTGTCAGCTTCAGGATCGGCCAGCGCCTCCACCGAGGCGGCAGGATCTATCGTGAAGAAGACATAGGCTCCCGGGCCTGGTAGGAATTCTGGGGTTTTCCGAGTCGGCTTTCGATTGAGGATGCTTGTGTCCACCGGCATGACTGGCAGGATCAGTTGATTTTGGGGGCAGAATGGCAGACCCTTTATAGCACAAGCTGAAGGCTTTCGCGCAGCGACTGAACTACAATCACGGACTCATGTCCCTTGGCTTCTGACCTAGGAATGCTCCGGTCCTTGTCTGATTACTTTAGACGACCATAATGACAACAAGGAGATACGAATCAAATTCTCCGCACTGCCACTGACCGGCATGCTCTTCTCCCGCATGCTTCTCTCAGCGTGCGCGCGCCTTGTCGGATCGCAGACACGTGAACTTAGCGATGCAAAAACAATAGGTTTGATAGGCACGCTGCACGCGCGTGGCAATGTGGATCAGATTGGTAGGTTGCACTAGTGGATACATAACAGAGACTAGAAATCTATCATGATGCTACAAGAGCAGGTCCAATCGCAGTCTAAAGTCGCCAGACATCCGGAATTCAGGAGAGGTCAGGGCTGAAGCGAGCGAAGAGCTTGGTGCACGGAACTGCAGCTTGACGCCAGTGAGGGCAGAAAAGCGTGCCTCGTGCCACAGAAGACCCGCGCTCGCTCACTACTCGGCGGACGTAATGGGTCTGAAAAAATTGGTTCAGGTCAGATTCGATGCAGTCGCAGTAAGAGGATAACGGCAATTACAAATCCACCTGTTACCTTCTGTCGCGCGCCTTGTGGGGAACCAAGCCTGTGTCTACCTCCTCAATGGGTTGCGAGTTAAAAGCTTGAATGACATTGTGCGGTCAATACCAGCTTGACCCGGAGCGCGGTGAAAAGATACGTACTGCTCGTCCCGGCGTATGTGCGTCATTCTTTCGCCCTTGTTGACATTAGGGCTGGGTAAATCGGTGTTTCGTACGGCGCGCATTCGGTGAGCCGGTCAGCAGGGTCGATTGAATGATGCGTGAACTGGCGGTAAAGGCTCTCAAGTGTTCCTGCAGAAAATGTTGGCAATCGTATGAGTTCGCAGTGCCAGCGGAGGTTATGCAGACGCACCTTGATTCGGCAGATCCGCGAGATGCGCTTGACTCAGGGCTGCACAATGTCAGCGACGTGCGGCCTGCCGACCTCCGCATGTCGCTTCCCAAGCACCATAACCTTCGCCACGCGCGGGCTAAGCTCCCGTCGCCCATGTTCGTCCTGTCGGATGCGTCATCTTCTTATGCTTGGGCTCCGGGAGACACTTTCTTGCATCTGGAAAAGTGTTTCTGGTTCGCGCGTGGGACGTATGTGAGAGGTTTTATCTAAGGGGATAGGCTGGGATGGTAGGAATACTACTTGGTATCCAGGATGAAAGGTGCGGAACACAGGCAGGGCCGTGGGACACGAGCCCGCTCCCCCGACTCTCCCTTGAAGCTCAATACCACCGGCACGCTCCTCGCCTTGTCACAACCGCGCGCGCAATCCGTGAGCACGAGTACCGCAAGGGCAGGGAGGAAGGGCTGCGCCGCGCACAGGACCGATTCGGCCGCCCTGACGTCGAGCGTGAGGCGGCGCACCACGGACAGCGCCTGCCACGGCCACGCCGCGTCCACCGCGATGGACGTCGTTTCGTGCAGCACAAGCTCTTCCAGAACGCGGATGCGAGCGCTGTGCGCAACATCCCTCCACGAGTACGGGGGAGGAGCCGGACGGTCAACTGTGGGCATTTGAAGCGACTCGGCCAAGACTCGGCACAACAACGGTGGCCTCCCGGCCCGCATCCCCGATGACGCGATGACGTTCAGATCGATCGAATTGCTTCCCGATCCGTCATAAGCTTTTGCCCGCAGCCGATGTTCTTCCGCTGCCAACCTTGTGCTCTGTGCATATGACATGCAACATAGGCTGGGTGGCACGCATGACCGCGGAGGACGCGCGGCAAAAAGCTGCGGACTGAGCAATGCAGATGGGGCCAAGGGCGACGGCGCTGATCAAAGCTGGCTTTGGCATGGAAGTGGGCTCGCGCTTCATCACTTTCAGAACGCGTTCGCCAACTCTTCGTCTCCAAAAAAAATGCCATACTAAACATCAGGGATGAGCCATCCGCAGAGCAGCCAACATAGAAGAAGACTCACGTTGATCTCGCAAGGCGCCGACTTGCGAGGCTTGTCGCTCACTTGCGAGGCTTGTCGCTCACTTGCGTTCGTTGGCGGAGTATGTCGACCAGGCAAAGCCGTGCAAATCTCGGATGTCGACGGTGAAGATAAGATGGGCAGAGGTGGTACGGTCCCGCAGGCGTCCGCGAGAGATCATGATTTTCGGGCAGAGCCTACGCGTGCTTTATACTGCAGAATATGTGAGCTCTTGCTATTTATTTATCGACCGCATTGTTGACTCACACTCGCCTCACGTCGTCCTTGATGCCAAACTTCCTGACAGCGTACCTCGCCCTCGCAACGGCGCGCCGCCCTGGACACCCCTGCGAGTGACACGCCTCGACCGGCTATCATCACCTGCGGCCGATCTACCAGCCCTCACGAAGAACGCGTCGAAATCGACGTGCAATATCCGCCGCTCCTTCGCTCTCCCCCGGCATTCCGGCCATTGCCCTTGAGCGGGCCCTGAGCGGGCCCTTGATCACGAGCTCGGCGCCGAGATGCTCAGTCCGTCCACTACTGTTTGTCGCGCGGACTTGGTGCACGGGAAGCTCTGGATGAGATCCGGCGCGCCAGGCCGGGCCTTAGTGGCGCGAGCGGCTTTGGTTGAATTCTTGTCAAGGTAGGGCTGGAAAACGCCAACGCCGCCGTGGTCGATGATACGTTTGCAAAGATCCCAGATAGATTGGTGGCTCAATTTAACCTAGCAAGATTCAAGACCATAGAATGAGAGTAAGATGATGGGAGACGCACATATATAGTCCAGGCGGCCAGGCGGCAACGGAGCGAGCCCGACACGCCACCCAGATGAGCGCGGCGCTCCTAGAGGCTGCAGTCAGCAAGCACGCAACGTGGTGCACGGGGTCGCAAGACGTACTTGGTCCGTCCGCGACATAACAGGACGATGGACCGTGTATCATTGAGGCAGCAGTGGGGCGGAGTAGGTGGTGGACGGATGGGCTCATAGGGTGTGCTGTCGGCAGTGCGGCTGTCCATGGCACAGAAACGTGGCATCGCGACCGCCCCCGACGCAGCGTGGACGCTCCCTGGGCATCTCTCCTCCTGTCCACCTCCTGCCGGCCGCTCCGCTTCCAGGTTGTCAGAGAAACCTGACGACGCGTCGTTCAGCGCTGGCGAGGGCTTGTCATCGCTGAGAGCCAAACAAAAGTGACTGCAGGCGCATCCAGAGGCTTGCCGGCGCGCACCGGAGCGATTGTCGTAGGAAGCGCAGAGAGCGGGGCATCTCTCTGCGCGAATGGGCGGCTGCGCGCGATTAGGCTACACGGCGGAGGGTGTACGTCTTGCGAGGGGTCTCGACGTGGGTGGGCGATAGTTGAAGATGCAGGACAAATGATGAGCAAGGGCGGTCGTCTCCGCGCGAGAGGGAATCGCCGAACATTGTGGCAGGTAGTGCGAGGCGAGGGCGATTGGGTGCGCACGAGACGGTGGTGACAGCGCACAGGGTCGTGATGCACGAAGAGTCCTGGGGAGATCATCAGCACAGGCCGGATGCGCCGAGGCAGAGAAGACTTCAAGGGCTCACCCCACGGGCCCTTCTCCATCTCCATCTCTGTCTGCATCCTCACCCGCAATCGGTCGTGGTTCGAGCGCGGAGACGTGGCGGTGCACAAGGCGAAGGAAGGAGTTGGACTAGCCATTGTGGTCCTCAGTATGGGGTATAATAATATGGAGGAGGCTGATGAGGCAGCCCATGGGAACTTGAAGTGTAACGGTGCTGGCGCGGCCGCTACTTCACGAGCATCGGTCAGTCTTATTTTCTTTCTTCCATATCATCAACTCAACATATGTAAAATGACATTCGTGGATCATATCCGGAAAGTCTACAGGGTTTCTTTCTGCCACCTTGTAAATGTGTGCCGAACAGGGAGTAGGAATGGCACCGAGTCTGGATCTCCCTCCTCTCTCGGTGCGTAGCCCATTGCATTCGCATTGATAATTGATACTCACCGTCGGCTGTCTAGGCTCGTTCAGGACCAACAGCGACGTCGCCTCGAGTACCCCCTGTTGCCCAGCGACCGAACTCCCTCTGGACGTCCATATCCTCATCATAGAATGGATATTTAGGCTATCTCAACACATAATCATCGATCATACCACCCTCCGCGCATGTGCGCTTGTCTGCCGCGCATGGACTCCCACCGCTCAGCGCCTCCTCTTCCGCCGCATCCGGTGCACATCTTTGGACGACAGCCAGTGCAATATCCAACTCCTCGTCAGTACCCTCAGCATCCGCCCGCACCTCGCCGCACACGTCCGGTACATCTATGTCACCTGGCCAACGGATCCACCCGAGTATGTCGACGTTTGCCTCCGTCTGCTGGAACTATGCCGCCCCGTCGAGGGCGTGTCGTTTTTGAAGTGGGGCGCATACAACTTCACGACCTTGAGCACCGAATTAGATGCACGACTGCATGCTATTCAGCTGAGGCCCGTGCTCCTTGACGTGGACGGGAGTCTGGACTACACTGTCAGCAGCAGCATCGCGAGGATGTGCCCAGGCCCGCGCGTGCTCGTACTCACCGCAAACTACGATTATCCACTGCCGCCCACATTAGAGGCCCTCGAGATACTCGCCGACCGAGCTCACGGCTGTCTCTCCCATTTGCATCCTCTCCCCGCGCTGCGCTATCTCTGTCTTATCAGCCCCTCGTGGCCAGGCACGCTGGATAGGCATCTCATATCTACGGGCATCCTCCCGCATCTTCAATCGCTGCAGATCCAGGGCATATTTCCACCGCCGGAAGTTTTGGATCAGCTGGCCCAGCTCAGGACCCTCGTCGTGAGCGAGCTGCCCGGGCAACACGTTGACCTACCTCCGTCGTTGCGGTACTTCGGCTACCACGCATGGGGGGCGTCGCCGGACGCGCGCTCGGAGCTCGCGGCCGGAATGCTCCACGCGTTGCCGGGGCTGCAGCTCGTTACTGTCACGCGCGGTGTCGAGCAGCATGTGCGCATCGCAATGGAAAGGATGTGCCACGACATAGCTGTCGATTTTGGGATCTATGCAACCCCGTTTCATCTCCAGGTGCGTTGTCCATGGTCGAGAGGGGGTTTGGCTGACGTGCGTCCCGCAGGAACCTCGACAAATCGACTGGATTTGAGGCAACAAGCACCGCGTTCAGGGTGCGGCCTCTGAGTGCTATCTCGCAGAACTCTGAGGCCGCCATCGAGAACATGTTCCATATGCAAGCCCATAACGACCTCATCCCCATCGCGAGGCTCCTCGCCACCAAATTCACCATCCCCTCTAGGATCACACTCCCTTTCGCGCTCGGGAGCCGCTGGACGGAGACCACCTCACGCTCTCAAAACGAACACGCACCCTCTCTACTATGCCTCACTCCGAGCTGGATCCAGCCGGGCTCGCGATCATCTGTGGAAACCACGAATTCAACGCCTCTGAAAAACCGGTCCAACTTTGACAGTCAGCGCGTCAATAAATCGCTTTCGCTTGTGATTGGCAGCGGAAACATCTCGACCAGTGTCCGAGCTGTTTCACGAGCATATCGAGTACGCAGGGAGCGACCGGTCTTCGCTCGCAGTGGCTGCGGTAGATCTTCGTCCTTCACTCTACTGTGCTCAAGCTCGGCATTGTCTGGACTGCGCCATGGCGCCAATTGCGCTCATACTTCCCGTGAAGAACCCTGCCGAAGCTGTTGTGCAGGCTTTCGCTGCGCGCGACCAACAGCGTGCGGATGCATTCTCAAAGAAGCACGGCGTCGCGAAGGTGTACGGTACTGTATACAAAAGTGCGTGATATGTACGGTCCATAGGAGATAGTGACTGACGGCGCGCGCAGAGTTGCTGGATAACCTAGAAATTGACACGTCTACAATCTTCAGTGCGTCTCTCTGTTACCCTTCCCTCCAGCTCAGGCGCTGACGAGGTTGATAGCTTCCAAATGAACCTGCACTCCTAATGGACTATGAAGGTCCTCACAGGCAAGCGCGTCCTGCCGAGAAGCCTAGCGCGGACACCGCCGACGAGACCCAGAGCATGGTCGACTATACGCCAAGAAGAAAGGCCTCGTCCTGCTGGAGGCATTCCACTGCCGGTTTATACCCCTGCCACCACCCTCGTTCTATGCGCCGTGCTGACTCACGGGGGCGGCGGTGAAGCTTCCACCTCGCGACACGGCGCACGGAGGGATTGTCAATACTTAGCGGCGAGCTTGACACCGTCACGCACTTAGACACGACAATATGGCGATATCTAGAGGGATTCTGAAGGACAACGATCACTACATGCACATGTCGTACGCCCTGGGCGACGGACCCCTTGTGGATATGGGCTGTGAGTCACTCGCGATGATCACTCGCTCTCCATCGCTCGCTATCTTCGCCGGCGCGGACCGCTTGCTCTTTGTGACTGCAAGTGCGGATACTTCGTCCGCGTTCGCGAGGGCATCACCGCCACGCTCCTTTTTCCCCAGCCCCGTCCACGGCATCCCTCGACGCTCAGGCGCCGTCTTAGATCACTGGTACAATGTCGGCACACACCCGCCTGCCCATGAGCTTCGGGTTTATCAGCCTGCGGCGTGTCGTTGGCACACGGGGCCAGGCCACGCTGTTCAACTATCCGGGCGCCTGGCTGAACTACTGCATCAAGGTTACCTTGCTCGCCAAGGTCTCTCCCCGGTCATAAATGTGCCAGGCACATATGTATATGCTCCTGTATGCGTACCTTTGCACATGTTTGCACCTCTCCAGCCACCGAGAACTTGAGAACTTGGAACGACGGCTCAACATTGTCCTGCAGGCCTGGCCAGCCTCTGTCCTGTATCGGAGCAAGGTTACGGCCCCTGGGGCGCGTTTCGAGTAAAGACTACGGACGAAAACAGGGTAGGTCCGCAGGGAAGTTTGATGCAGTAATGTATGGGGCAGTGTATATGTATGATGCGTCCGCACGGCCCGGATAAATGATAAATGGGCTTTGAACTCGGCGCTGCTAGACACTGTCCACGCCCGTCTCACACTGTCGACGCCGGCCTCGTAGCATGCGCGAACACGCGTACGCCATGCGCACGTTCGTCGCCAAATGTGCGCACACTGCGACGCAACATGAGGCCTTCATGGGGCATGCGGGAGTCGACGTCGACGAAAGTGCTGAAAAGACCTAACGGGCGTAAGAGAAGACTGCGAGACCGGAGGAAAGAAACACGTACCTGCGAGTGGGGAATAAGAAAGGACAACGCATCCACGCCACGGCCTCGCAAGGATCTATGTGTGCAAGCGAGGACCTTGGATGCCGGGTAAGTCACAGGAGCGTTCAACTGCAGAGTCCGAACGCAACTGGTCGAACGCGCCTGTGGCTGGCTGAGGTATGCGGGGTCAGTGACAAAAACATTGACCCCCACGGCGTGCGCACGCTGCGACGTGACGTGACGCGTTCATGTGGTATCCCGGTATGCGAGTGGCTCAGATGCCTAGGGCACCACGCCTCGGGATTGATGTTGACGAGATTGCTGAAATGAGTAATTCCAGTGAGCTGGCTACAATGGTTACTACAGCAGGCGGCACGTACCATAGTCTCTGCGTACTTTGAGCTGCGTGGCTTCTTTAAGGCGCCGTAAGTTCCAGCGGCTTCGTCACCTGCATCAGTTTTTTGAGCCCAGGAAGAGGGATGCACGGCAGCGACGAGGCTCCGCGGTCGTGTGCAGCCTGCTGGCGACGCATCGCAGAAGTGAAAACACGCCTAGGCGCGTAGTTATGCGATGCGCGGCATGCGGCTGTCTGGGAGATAGAAATCCAAGGTGTCATGCGAGGTGGAACTGGGCCCCGCATGGCGCGAGATGAAGGACTGAGCTGGCAGCCCCGGGCAGTGGGAGAAGCCCGGAGCTGCTCAGACTGCTGGACTCACCTGAGGGTCAGGAGAGAGAGACTTGAGTGAGATGAGGGCGGGTGAGAAGGACGAGTGTGCACGGCGCCCCGCTCAGACTGAGCGCGCCTTTGGCGAGGCGACCGTGCTGGCAGGAGCAGAAAGGACGGGGCGCTTATTTCGTGGGGCACCACTGCCGACGCGTGCCGACGAGCACGTGACCAACCGGCGGTGCGGCTCACACCAAGAAATACTGCGGAAATAACTGTAAAAAGACTGTAAGTATTTGACGAGAAAAACCTTGGAAATACTGTAAAGTATTCATAAAGAAATACTTTAACCCCGCGGCTGTGGGCCCTGCCTTGATAGTGTTTCTTATGCAATACTTAAAATACCTCTGAGTCTCACAGTATCTCTGGAATTATACGTAGAATCCTTCTACCATAATTTCCACGGTATTTCCGATGAAATACCCGGCTGTGCAGGCAGTGTCATCTGACTCACTCAGCCGTCGCCATCCCTTCAACTCAAGTTCCCATCTGTGCTAGCACTTGCTGTCGGTCTTTGTCCTTCTCTATCCTCTGATCGCGGAGTTAGAGTTCTCAGGCTCTAGGACTTTTGCGCGGAGGCGGTAGCTCTGCCAGGGAAGAACGGACGGATTATTCAGGTCTGGCGTATGGTCGAATTCCACCATGCACTCTGGATCGGCGGAAGGTATACGGGACATTGTCTGTCACAAAGTACGTATACCTCCATCGCACGAGTTGTGAATTTGAACACCCGTTAGTCTAGAGAATATCCGGACTACATTCCTGCTCGCTTACTGATCTGTCTACTATCACATTCCGTTCTACACGAACATGTCTTCTGATGACATGGTACAGCCCTGGGAACACGGCAGCTGTGACCTCAAGTCAATCTCCGTGCTTTGCGCGGTCCAGGTACCTGCGAAGATGGCTGGATGCTATCATCCATGCGACGCTTCCTCAATTGCTCTGTCGGCTTGTTAGCCTTTGTTCGCGAGACGCGTGTCTTCTTGCTTGCAGCTTCCTTTGTCTGTGCCGTCTCCGTTCTCAATGCTTGTGTCTTCGTATGCCTTGGAGGCCCACGCCGCACTGGAGCTACCAGATGGTCGCGTCAATCTACGCCAACTGAATGAAGCATAAGGACACGCGTACGGATGTTCACTTCGGCTCCCTCATTCAGTGCTATGTCGTCAATGATCCGCTGCCCCGAGTGCAGGCGCTCAGCCTTGGCTTCCTGCTTGCGCTGCTCTTTCTCTCGCCTGCGCTCCTGGGACTCTGCTATGACTCTGTCGAAAAGAAAAAACATGATGCTTGTATTGGTTCATTTGCACAAGACGTACCTCTTGATCGCTTCAACCTCTTCATGAACATGCTTGGCGTCGCTGAACTCTGCGACTGTGTCCCAGTCGGTACTGTATCGCGCAACTGGCACGAACTTGTCCTTCTCATCCTCAACTCCAAGAAGGCTCCTTCCCATCATTTCCATCAGGTCGTAGGGTAGGTCATCATCGTCATCGTCGTCGTCGTCGTTGCTGACCTTAGGGTTCTGCTCACTGTAGAGCGGAGGGAGCGGCGGTTCCGTTTCTGGGATGGTTGGCAGGGGTTCCGCACCTTTGTTACGCGCTATGAGACTCTGCATGATTCGGCAGCTGTCATCGTATAGGTCGAACGAAACGTTCGCGAGGTCAGCGTTGGTTATTTGCGGGCAAGTTTCGGAGTTCGTCCCCTCACAGCTTCCAATGCGAACGACGACTCCACCATAGATGTGGTGGTACACATTGCTCCATGGAAGAGGCGGGTTTGGAAGCACGGGCGCTCGACCAGTCGGATGTTCGGAGGGTCCCACAGCGACGCACATTGAGTCTTCGATTCCTCTTGCCTCGTCCGCCTCTGGGAGTCCCCTGCTTAGAAGGGCTACTCCGCACTTGTTATAGCGACGTTCGGGTGTCGGCAGGCCGTATAACTGACAGAACAGAGCGCTGATCAATCGCCAGGGTGACACGGAAATGGCAGTGGCGACTCACATCGGCAACATACCCAACATAAGTCTTGGGTGATAACGCTCGCGCTTCCTTGTCAGCTTCAGGATCGGCCAGCGCCTCAATCGTGGCGAGAGGATCTATGGTGAGGAAGACATAGGCTCCTAGGTTAGGTAGGAACTCTGGGGTATTCCGAATCGGCTTTCGATTGAGGATGCTAGGGTCCACCGGCATGGTTGACAGGACAGGAGGGGAGTCAGATCATTTTGGTGGTAGGATGACTCGGATAGAACCTTTATAGCACGAGCTGAAGGCTTGCGCGCAGCGACTAAACTACAATAACGGAATGTTCCAGGGTTTCTGACCTACGAATGCTATCCTCCGGTCGTTGTTTGCTCCCGTGACCAGCCCGATCGACAATAATGACAACAGGGAGACACGCACGACTCGAATTCCCCGCATTGCTACTCACTAGAGTCCGATTGTGCTTTATTCTCGCATGCCTTCCTCGCGCGGACGCCTTGTCCAGGTGACATTCTGACAGTTCTCCCGCGCGCCTGTTGTTTCACCGCTCAGGTGGCTTATAATACCGTGCGGCGTGACGCGATATGGGACAACAGGTTTGATACGCACGCCGCGAGCGCGTGGGCCTGTGTAAGAACACGTCGGAGAGAATAGAAATCTATCAAACTAAAAGTACAGGTCCAATCGCAGTCTAGAGATCCGGAACACAAGGGAGGGAGTCAGTGTTGAAGTAAATACGGAGCTTAGTGCACGGAACTACGGCCTCGCAGATGACTTCGTGGTCTCGAGCGCCTCGCCTGTCCTGCATTGAAGGGGTGCAATGCTGTGCCGATTTAGAAGAAGCATGGCCTACTCTGGACTCGCTGTAAAAAGGGAGAGCGCAATTCCATACGCCGCCAGTTTAATTTGCCTCCGCCGCGTTGAAGTGCTTGTCTTGGTAGATGCAGGAGAAGAGTGTCCGCGCGAACACCTGCGCCTTTTCTCCCATGCTCAACGATCGCAGCGGACGGCGCGCTGTAGTGATGATGAGGGTGCGGTGTCAACGAGATAGCGAAGAAATCGTACGCTGTGATGTTGCGGTGACCGACGAAAGGATGGGCGAAGATGGAAGGGCACAGGTCGAAGAACGGGACGACACCGTCGATTCTTCCTGCAACCGCTCTCTTGCTTCCCGCTCTCTTGCTTCCTGCTCCCCTGCTTCCCGCTCCTGATCGAGACGCCGCAGGGCCTCCAATGTGCGCTGCTCAGATTCAGCTCGTATGCTGCAGTAGCGGTTAACACTGCGAAAGAGATGACAGGAAGGCATGACATACCGGTCCAGCTCTAAGGTTTCCTCATAAAGCTCTCGCGCACCCGCAAATTCCGTGACCGCGGCTAAGTCAAAGTCATACGACACGACTGGCATGAACTGGTCGCGTGGATGCTCCTCACAGCCCAACGCATCGTGGAGTGCCTCTGGAAAGTAATCGTCATCAGAATACTCCGACTCCGCAACCTGATCATCCTCATCCTGAGACGCAGCATCGTCGCCCACGCTCTCGTCATTGTCACCTGTCTGCCTGCAGCGCGACCATTCTTCTTCAAAGAGAGTATCTTGGCGCTCTCCGTCCTCAGACTTGTGCTGCCACACTGCGAAAAGGTCGGCCATAGAAAGCATGGGAGAATTACTAAGATCCGTTTCGTGATGATTGGTTTTGATGCGAATTGTGAAGAAGGCGTTGTAATGGATGAAGAGGTCGTCCCATGGTAGTGGTAAGGCGGGGATTGGGGCAACGGCGGGGCGACCTAGCGGGTGAGTAGCAGGGGCAACGGGGGTGCACATGTTCTCGTCGATGTGGCGGGTCGGGGACGGGATGGCGAGGCCGCGGCTGAGAATATGGCAATCACACTTGTGGTATTTGCGGTTGAGCATTGGCAAGTCGAGAACCTACATAGACCAGCGGCCACAGTGAGTGCGAAGGAAGACTAAGCAGGGATAGATTCGCTTACGCCTTTGACGTATCCGATGTATTTCTTGCAGGAGAGAGCAAGAGTACGGGCATCATCCAACGCCGCAGGATCCTCCAGTGCCTCGAGGGAGGCTACCGGGTCGAGTGTGAGCACTGCGAAGGCCCCGAACTGTGGATAGAGGCGGCTGCTGCGCGACGAGGGCAGTGATAGGTCTCTTGGCTGATACGTTGATGGGGAATTGTTTACTGCGGCCATGGTGGGTGAAGAGGAAGAAAGTAGCATGCCACAAAGTTCAGTTGAAGGTCTGTATAAATTAAGTACAAGACCTCCGACGGTGTGAATATTTGTACAGTACGCACCTGGGCCTGTGGTGGCACCACACAAGTACCGCTCAAATTCAAGCCGGAGGCAGTGTCATCCTTTAAATTCTATTGAATTGAGAGGCACGTAGCCTGGTCTGTACGCCGCCTGTAGAGCAGGTCACAATTATCTCAGTGGCTCTCAGTGGGCATGCACTACTCACTGTGTGTCTGTCCCTTGTGTTCTAAGCCACAAGGACGTGTTCAGGGGTAGGTATATCCAGTAATGAGATTGAGACGCATGGGTTGTGGACAGGGTGCACACTGGTGTACAATTCAGAGGAGTTGGAAGTCGACGCGGCGCCGGCAGTGGTCGGCCGGCACGCCGAGCGGCGCTGAGTCAGCACCGGCTGACTCCTGCCACTGACTCCGAGTCTACTGCGCCTTGCGCATGTATACTGCTGGCATTGCCTACCTCTAAGTCCTTCGCAGGCTACTCACTAATCTTGGGCGGATGTCGCCAAAGTCCCGCGCTGGCAACTGCATACCGAGAGCGGCCCCGATATCTCCGAGCTCAGGCGCTCCGAGCTTCAAGCTTCAAGCGCGCTCGCCGGTAACATTAACAGGACGTTCACGGAGCGCGTTCATGCGGCCTGGATCAAGACGTGGTACCTTGGCCCCGTTCATGGAGAAATAAGTACGATCACACCCCGTGTGCGTCCTCCACGTCGACTTTGCATAGTGTTCTTCCTGACACGAAGGCAGAGTTTACAGACCTGGCATCTGTATTGCAGAAGAGGCTGCGTAATCCAAACAACTGTGACAGGAAGACCAGAAGAGAGTGGGTAACGCAAGTGGGACACTGTTGGCGTGAAAGTGCGTGTAGGCATCGCTCCTTCTTATCATGGTTTCTGAACACCCATTCGTTTGATCTAGCGGAAGATTACACCTTCTCATCCCAATGCTTGTGTTGCGGCCAAGCTGCTTTGTCTTCATGCCGTCTGTGGGGTTTGCCGGTGACTGTACAAACATCCCCGCTGACGTGTCGCTGTTTGTTATCATGCACTCTAGATCATCGTGGCTTCCTGTGTGACCTGGCTCGACTCCAGCTCAACTCATGTCTTCCTGCTCGGGCTGGCGCCCACCGCGCGGACCTTCTATGACCCTGCCCGTAGTAGACGGCTACTGTTTACTGCGCTCGCCTCGCACATGTGACATGGCTACTGATGCACGCACATTCTTTCGGCCGCCTGTCAGTCGTCGCCTATCTGCAGCGCCTTTCGAGCCTCGAAGCCATCTGGTGCTTGTGCATAACTCATCGCTCCCTCCCCCAGGAAGACCTGTTGAATCTGCCAGCCGAGAACAAGGTGCACAAGATAATAGCGACTTTGATGGATGGCGCCGCAAGAATACTTCGCCAGCTTCGATGATTACCGGCATCTGACGCCGCCTGCCGAGCTTGACTCTTGTGTCGAAACTGCATGCTATTGTCCGGCTAGGCGCCGCCGTGTAATTTTCCGTCGCTTCTTATGGCGTTCTTGCATGGTCATCTGGAGCTATGCACGCGAGCCTGCCTCCCGTTGAGTCACACGCTGCGCCCGAGATCCTGGTAACCATCCGGTGTGACACGCCATGAGGTCCCTCTTGTGTTCGTCTCCTTCGCGTCTCCAGTGCTACACCGCCATCACGGCAGCTGTCTCTCGGTAGGCTTCGAGCACGCGGCCGGTATGGCTCACGACAAGGTCGGGCCTGGCAGCCGACAAGGAACTATGTCAGCGAGCAATTCGAGACTTAGCCCTGAACCATTACTATCGAAACTCCTGCAGCAAGTAAGTATGTCTCGAGACATTGCATCCCATCCGAGATGCTCATCACATTGTGCAGTCATACCGTCAATGTCTGAATGCGCCTCGTCCTCCCAGTAAAGGTGAAAATAGAGGGCGTGGCGCATTCAGGGGTGCCAGTCCAGCGAATGTCAATATCAAAGACGGAGCGCGGAAAGTCATCCCTGGCGCTGTCCCATTATTCGCGAGCTGAGAACAACGGCGAGAACAACGTGCAGGATCAGCTTTGACGCGTGATGCGGTGCTGGTTCAAGCTGTCAAGGGTACGTCTTCCTCATGTTGACGCTACTCAGATGTTCTGGAAAGTGAAACCATCACTATCTAGGCCCCTGGCGCTTTGCGCCACCCCGAGTACGAGAAACGAGGCTTCCGCTCTGCGGGGACTATTGACCAACGGCGCTCGCCATCTGGTCGCACTACAACGGACAGCTCTACAAAACGTACGTACGTCCGGACATGATCTCGTTCCATACCATGGGACCCTCATACCTCAAAGCAGTTGTCGGTTATATATTCCGCCGCTCATGGCGTACATGTGTTGTTTTCGGCTTGCGGTTATCGAGTCCCTGTTGGGCCTCGCCGCTCATTGACTCAGCCTCGGTGACATGCGGAAAGTTTCTTCCCGAACATGTGCCTCTTAGAACCCGAACGATCAATGATCAGAGATGGCGCAAGGCTTGTATTCATTCACCGGGCCCGTGAGCTGTTGTAATTGTGTCTAACAATCTTGGGGGCGTAGACGCACGCCAACTTGTGTCTGTGGGCTGAGACACCAGGCAGCTCGCCTTTGCGACCATCGCTCTCATCCCGGGACAGACTGATATTTGTTTCTTGGCCTCTGGAGTACACTCAGAGCCGCTGGGGTTCCCGTCCCTTATTGGTATTCGACCGGTACGACGCTGTAAGAAAGATATTCATGTAATATTGGCGAGGTAGGCTGGACAGGAAGACAACATAGTATAGATATATCTGGAGAAACAGCGTGTAGTGCGATTTCACTTGCTATGCAGAGAGCATGGCATCCTCGACTCGGCGCTCGACGCATTCAGGTTGTCAATATGAGTCAACGTACGTCAACTTCCGTACTTTATGAGGCCGATACTCCTGTGAGTCCTGTGACTCTTGCGATGTCGCTGACGATGTCTGTCTAGTAGGAGCCCGTCGGCGTTTCTTCGAGGTCGATGGGGGTTTGGGAGCCTTCTTTGGAGGGATACGGGTCTGCTTGTCGGCAGTACCAGCGCCCGGGCGCTTTTCCCCCGCGGCCTAGTAGATGCTCCAGCAGGGGGCGTCTTTGCCTGCCTAGCAGGTCCACGCCGCACCTGAGCTGCTTCACCATCAAAGTAAATCGCTGCGAACCGGATCATGAGCAACATGCTCACCTGTCTTCCTGTTGGGTCCATCCAGCGAAAGGCCTTCGAAGCGCCGCTGCTCCTCTGCCTTTTTGCGCTGCTCTTTGGCGTTCATGCGCTCAAGTGATTCTGCAATTATCCTGAACCGGTATTGGCCTCATGTTTGCGTCGGGGAAGTGGAAGATAGAACGGACCTTTTGATCGCTTTAACCTCTTCATGAACATACTTGGCATCGCTGAACTCTCGGACCGTCTTCCAGTCGGTACTGTATCGCGCCACCGGCACGAACTTCTCCTCCTCATCCTCAATTCCAAGCAGGCTCCGTCCCATCATTTCCATCACGTCGAAGGGTAGACTTTCGTCCTCGCAGTCGCCGTCGTTCTTATGGCTCTGCTCACTGTAGAGCGGAGGGAGCGGCGGTTCTGTTGCTGGGATGGTTGGCTGGGGCTCCGCACCTTTATTACGCACCATGAGATCCATCATTCGGCAGATGTCATCGTCTACGGCGGACGAAGCGTCCACGATGTCTAAGACGGATATTCGTGGGCAAGTGTCGGAGTTTGTCCCCTCACAGCTTCGGATGCGAAGGTTGACTTCACCATGGATGTGGTGGTAAACATTGCTCCATGGAAGAGGCGGGTTTGGCAGCATGGGCGCTCGACCAGTCGGATGTTCGGAGAGTCCAACAGCGACGCACATCGATTCTTCGATTCCTTGGGTCTCGTCCGCCTCTGGGAGTCCCCTGCTTAGAAGGACTACCCCGCACTTGTTATGGCGCAGGCCGGGTCTCGGCAGGCCATAGTACTGACAGAACAGAGCGCTGAGCATCCGCCGGGGTGACAATATAATGACTGTGGCGACTCACTTCACCAACATACCCAACATAAGTCTTGGGTGATAACGCTCGTGCTTCCTTGTCAGCTTCAGGATCGGCCAGCGCCTCCACCGAGGCGGGAGGATCTATCGTGAAGAAGACATAGGCTCCCGGGCCTGGTAGGAATTCTGGGGTTTTCCGAGTCGGTTTTCGATTGGAGATACTGGGTTCTAGTGGCATGGTGAACGGGACGATAGTTGTGGCGATGACCTTCTGGAGAGGTTTATATAGTAGTTCATCACGCGCAGTCATGCGCCTCGCGCTTGCCATGGCGCCGAACTTGAACTTTCACAATGACTGAGCTCCCACGGTCCATCCCGGAAGTTACCTTGCCCTGGCAAGGTCTCTCGCTCCCCGTGCACATTTACAGGCACGTTTACCTTCCTCTTTCGCATATGTTTGTTTATTTTTTGCCATCACCGCACCGCGCGCAACGGCTGGACAATGGCAAGGTAGCTGTCGCCCGCAGCGGCGCTTTTCGAGTTCATTCAACGGAGTCTATATCGGATTGCGTGCCCTGTGGGATCCCTTGACAACGATAAGTAGTAACTTGAAGGAACACTGCATTCCATACTGACCTTTTGTTTCTTGCAATTGTTCCAGAGCAGTGGGTGCCAGTGCCCTTGTCCGCAAGGGCGCTGCCGGCGCTATCAGCGCGCACCGAAAGAACGTCTCACACTCTGGTCAAGCCCATCACGAAACTCACTGCCTCCACCAATTCATCAACGCTGCTCATTCTTCCTTGAAGAGAGACAAAAGTCGTCAAGGTGATCGGGCATTGTCATGTGGTAAGTATGTGCTTGAGAGTGTTGGCCAGCAATATAAGTCGTCGTTAGTGATGAGATGGCAATCATCTCCCCGAACTACATACGAAGCACTCGCCGGCGAACTTCGTCGTCTCATCTCCCCGTCATCACACCACTCAGGACGATTTTCATCAACTCCCACCCTTCTCGATACTCGGCGATGACTTCTCCATCCCTCCCGCCGGCCGGAAAGCGACTACCCGGCAATATTTTTGCTGGTTATTGTTCTGTGCACGTTGTAGCTCACCTGGCCTTCCGGCTCGCTCCGTATCAAGGTAAAGGCAAGGAACGGCCTCATATAATCCTTCGCAAACAGAGGCGGTTGCCGTCGAATCCCTTCCCGCAAAAGGACATCATCTGCACGATGGCGACATTTGGAGGCGACCCGCGAACTTCATTTCCCAAAGTCTTCAGCCACTTCGCAATCCCCGCTCATTATAATTACCAACGCCGTAGCGACGAGTACACTCTCAAAGCGACCATCGAGTGGGATGTTGACGACCAATGGGTGATAGGATTCGCGTACCCAGAACCTCCCGGATTGCTCACCCACCCTTGGAGACAATACGGCCGTCCTATGCAGGTGGATCAAAACGAGCTCCGGAAACTGAAGGCAGAGGTTCACCATAGGAAGGACGCCTGGCTCGAAATGATGAGCGACCCGGAGACAGAAAACGCTCTTTTATCAAATTATACTGAGTATATTGTGTGTGGTCCCATCTTCTGCATGCAGATTAAGTATGCCCATTGATTGTTCTGTTCTCAGGGAACACGTCGGAAGCAGGTATGATCAGTTAATGAAAGACACCTCGGCTGAGGTTGATCTCTTGACAGCGACAATGTGAAGTACCCTCAGCTCAGCCCTCAGGCTCTGCAAGTGCTGTGCGTTAGCTCAAATTCTCAACTCGACATTGTGTACTTACAACGCATACTGGCAGATTGTCGGCCATAGGGACGATCACCGCCAAGCGGCCAATTACCCAGCACTCGCTCAACCGGTACATAATCCCCCTTTTCAAGTGTCCTCATTCCTTAGCTCTTTTCCGCATTGACACTAGGGGTCTTCGAAGCACGAGTTATCCCAAGATTCTCAGAATATCTCTGCCGGCCGGCAGTGGAAGATGCATCGCGATGTGCATGCTCCGACTGGTGAGCTCATCCTGCTCGTGTCGTTGCCGCGGAGTATTCATTGGTCTGTAGAAGCAGCTCACTCGCCATCCTTGAGTCCGAGAGACGCGAATTTCAATATAAATCAAAACTCCCAAGGCATAGAAGAACGGATCATGAACAAAAGCGCCTCATATGTCAGTGAGCAGACACAGGAGGTTACGCGGAAGCGGAAGAAGGACTCGTCGAAAGAGTCGAAAGATCCACTGACGGACGAGCGAGAGCCAGTCAGACGCAAGCTAGAATTTAAACCTAGGGACATACCGTATTTATTGCTTCCATATTTATCGCTTTATTCTTCCGGGGCTAGTATCCACATTGAAGAGGAGGAAGTTGCCGCAGCAAAGCCATAGATGCATGCATATAGCGTGCGGACTTACCGCAGCAGTGGGTCTGGTTACTTGAGTCGGCTCACAGAGACAACTAGAAAGCCGTAATCGCTCCACTGGAATCGCGTGCATCGCGACTTGCGAGTCAAAGAAACGTGATCACCGCGACTCTTTTCCTCCGGACACCATCCATGCAAGCCATGTCACCATCCAACGTAGCGATAATTCTGGTGTCAATGTGCGCAATGCAAATTTCATACTCATACCGGCACTGCCAGTGGTAACCTACGAGGTGATTTACAGTGGTTATGTACTCGAGGCGAGCCCCACGACGGCGGCCGGGTTGTGAGGCTGCCATCCGGCGAGAGTCATACGTCGCGCGTACCGGAATTCGCTGTCGTGGTGCTCAGCTCGCGCACGTCGCTGTCGAGCACAAGCAGCGGGAGCGGCCGCAACCCACCCCACTCAGCCTACCTGTGCCCGCATTGTGAGGGTAAAATTCCTCCCCGTGGACTCCGCCACCCTCCAGCAATCCACCTCCATCCCACGAGGTCGCGTCGATGGCGTGCTCTTCTTCGCTGGAGATGTCCTCGAGTCCTGCTGGTACGTGGGATTCAGCGCGAAGCGGCGGCAGCGACGCTGACGGCGCCCACTCTCATAGGCCGCCGCAGCGACGCCGCGGGCCACACAGTGCTGCCCTGGCTGCTCCACTTGCGGGCGTGGCTCGTCCTGGAAGCACGATGGGTGTCGCCTGTGTTGTGTCCATGTTGACGACCGGGACGGCATCCTCATCCGCACGCGGGCAAGCTGCTGTCATGCAGCTTCAACGGGACGAGCCGCACGCAGACGCCCGTGGACTGCGCCGCTTTCTGCACTGCACGACGGCGGGTCGTCCCGGTCGTCACGATGGGGAGGCAGTCGAGGGGCGTCTTGGCTGGCGGGAATCGCGTCACCAGCGCCCCCTGTCCCACAGCGAACTCGAGGGTACGGCTGGCGAGAATAGTGAGTGGGAAGGCAGCGAAGAAATGAGCAGAACACGGACGGGTAGCAGACCTCGCAGGCCCCACTCATTTCCACCTCGAAACACGGCTGTCGGGGATCTGCGAAGGAGCGCGGGCTTGGAGAGTCGCGGATCGTTGCGGGCGGGTGAGAAGAAACAGGGACTAGGATCGCAAGAACTGATCGCAGGACGCACGCAGCGTTCGAGCATGCGCAGCGTGGCGCTCGAGCATAGGAGCATGGCAGCCCGCCAGAGAGTCTGCACGGGCGTACGTGCCGCGCACGCGAGGCGCACGGCACTGCGGGCTGGGAGTGGAGGACGGCGTGGCTTTGATGGGTGCGTGCGGGACAGAGGAGCGGGGCAAGAAGCCGTGGTGCGGTTCAGCTGGCGAATGGACCTATGTAGGCCGTTCAGCTGGCTGGAGAGCGACAGAGTCAGCGAACTCTCGGTGTAAGATAACGGATGGGTGAGCGCAGGGAACTGACCATCACCAGCAGTGACTGCAGGCAGCTTGCGGGCCGAACCACATAGTTGCACGACGGCTCGTTGACGACGTAGTCCGTTTTGACGAGTCGGCCGCGCTCGTCGGGAGCTAGTTGATTTGAGTTCTAATGGCGTCTTGCTGAGCGGCAGATGGAAGAGGGCGCGTGAGGGCGCGTGGAGAGAGCGTCGGCGGGGGCGGGATGGTATTGGTCAGAGGGGCACCGGGAATTTACGGCCAAAACAGGATCCCGCGCTTTGCATGCGGGATCCTGTTTTGGCCGTAAACTCCCGATATCCAGTCTCCTCGTTGTAGCCTCATGTTGACCACGGTGAGCGTTGGGTTCGCGGTGCGTGTACATCAACCGCGCTGCATGCACACCTCATGCCTTGTAGCGCTAACGCGCACGCGTACGATCCTAGGGCCGTAGTGCTTCACTTCCCATATACTCACCTCCTGAGTCTTGCCTGCGCTCGCCACAGATCATAACTCGCGCGACGGAGGGCCAGAAGGGATATGCTGATATCGATGACTCAGACTTTTCGGCGCCGCTCTCTTGCAGCGAGCTCACTCGGATCCGCTCCGGTGCTCCCAGGCCGCGGGCGCGGAAAACATCCTCACGGCCATCGGGAAGCTCGAAAGGTGCGCGCATTGTAATCTCTGAGTGGATGTCAACGACAGCCGCCTACACGGTGTTCGCGAAAACGGGCTGTTCACAATGACGTAAATCCTCTTGGACACAAGTCCGCGCGGGCACTATTGACTCAGTAAGCACTTTTCTATCCTAGCCTAGCGTAGTCACATTCTGCGTACAGGAAGTTCTCTCCAGGACATCAACGGCGCCGTGCGCAGCTGCTTCTTTGACACGGGGGACGGGTTGGACAACAACATCGCGCAGGACCGCAGTGATGCCAAAGCGACCGCAGCGCCACGCAGCATCGTAAGTGCTCTCTGATCACGCAACTCGGTCCACACTGACGCAATCCTTGTTCTTTCTGTAGGCAGTCGGAGCCGTCGTGACGCTCTATTGATGTGTCGCACTGACGCTGCTCCACCATGTACCACCTCGAAGCCGCGCGGCATTTTACGACTACGTGACGCGCCCTTCTTCCCACTTCGAACAAAAGACAACAGAAACAGGCCAGTGCACTTGTAGGGATTGATGGCAGGCTGACAAGATGAATTCTACGGTCTACCCCTTCGGCTCGCGTAGTGTTTGAGATGCATCCCCCTGAGCTCTCGTATACGGGTTCGATTCGTTTTACGCCCTATGTCTGTGGAAATCAATCGATGAGTCTGCCGGCTTCTGATGGCTGGCTCTTACTCGGTCTTGATGCGGCCTTGACCAGTCCTGCGGGCCTCCACGGTGTCTTTTGTCTGGCCAGGGCCGCGCCCATGCCAGGCAGCTTCCATGGCGTGGAAGCGCAGTCCTCTACGCGCATGCTATGTATGACCTTCGCGCGCGGGCACCTCGTGGACAATGGCGTGGCGCCAGTTCTCGTACCAGGGACCCCGGCGCCGGCGAATCCGCTCGCCGAGAACAAGGGTTCAACAATAAAGCTGTTCCTGTCGCACGGTGGGCGCGTAGCCAGGTTCCGATACAGCGTCCTGCACCGGGCGCTGTCTTTCCGGAGCCAAGAGACTTTTATCGATATCGTTTCATAGCAATGAAGTACACGGTAGTGATAGTGTAGGGTAATACAATACGATAGCACGATAGCAAATAGACAGCGTGGCGACGGAAGAACAAGAAAACACAATGCGAAGATGATAACAGAGCACATGTGAGAGAAAACGACATTCAGAAAGATACCGATCAAATGCCACACTTAGCTGGCAAGACAGACGCGACCGCTTCCTCTTCCTGAAGCGCAGTCCAAGCGTTTCATGGAAGTCAGGCGTGCTCCTGCTGCAGAAGATGAGGCGAGCCGCAGCTGCAGAAGATGTCGTGTAAGACTTACGTGATCTGGAACTCTTTTTCATCGGGGATGAGTTACCCCGATGTTTGCGGCGGCGTCTCTCGTTTTGAGTGGGCGCGTCGAAAAGTCGGAAGAAATCCTGAGGCCAACTGGCGGACGGCTCGGCGGATCCCTATTCTTGCGTTAGCACAGCACGAGGCAAGTCGAATCAACCAGCCCACCTTTGACTCGCTCGCGAACGCGGCAAGGATCGGCGAGCAGCCCGGCAATTCCTGCGGCTGCTCTCTTTTCCTCTGCTCGTCGAAGTGATTCTGATAGATGCACGAGAACAGAGTCCGAGTGGCACCTGTGTCTTTTCTCCAACGCTCGACGATTGGCGGAAGGTGCGCTGTAGTGGTAGTGAGTGCGCGGTGTCAACGAGATAGTGAAGCAATCGTACGCTGTGATGTTGCGGTGACCGACGAAGGATGTGCGAAGATGGAGGGGCACAGGTCGAAGAACGGGACGACACCGTCAAATCTTCCTGCAACCGCTGTCTTGCTTCGCTCTTTGCTTCGCGCTCACTGCTTCGCGCTCTCTTGCTTCGCGCTCTCTTGCTTCGCGCTCACTTGCTTCGCGCTCAATTCGCGCTCTCTTGCTTCGCGCTCTCTTGCTTCGCGCTCTATGCATCGCGCTCTATGGCTTCGCGCTCTATGGCTTCGCGCTCTATGGCTTCATGCTCTCTGGCTGCATGCTCTCGGCTTCCCGCTCCTGATCGAGACGCCGTAGGGCCCAATGTGCGCTGCTCAGATTCAGCTCGTATGCTGCAGTAGCGGTTATCACTGCGAAAATATGTCACAAAGGAAGAACATACCGGTCCAGCTCTAATGTTTCCTCATAAAGCTCTCGCGCACCGCAAATCCGTGACCGCGGCTAAGTCAAAATCATACGACACGACTGGCATGAACTGGTGGCGCGGATGCTCCGCAAGGACGAACGCATCGTGGAGTGCCTCCGGAATGTCAAAATCGTCATCAGAACACTCCGAATCCGTACCCTGATCATACTCGTCCTGAGACGCAGTATCGTCGCCCTCGCTCTCGTCATTGTCACCTGTCTGCCTGGAGCGCAACCATTCTTCCTCCAACAGAGCATCTTGGCGCTCTCTGTCGTCAGACTTGTGCCGCCCCACTGCGAAAAGGTCGGCCAAAGAAAGCATGGGATGATCACTAAGATCTGTTTCGTGCTCATGGGTCTTGATGCGAAATGTGAAGAAGGCGTTGTAGTGGATGAAGAGGTCGTCCCATGGCAGTGGTAAGGCGGGGATTGGGGCAACGGCGGGGCGACCTTGCGGGTGAGCAGCAGGGGCAACGGGGATGCACATGTTTTCGTCGATCTGGCGGGTTGGAGACGGGATGGCGAGGCCGCGACTGAGAATATGGCAATCACACTGGTAGTATCTGCGGCCGAGCATTGGCAAGTCGAGAACCTACATTGACCAGCGGCCACAGTGAGTGCGAAGAAAGACAAGCAGATAAACTCCCTTACGCCTTTGACGTATCCGATGTATTTCTTGCAGGAGGGAGCAAGAGCACGGGAAGCATCTAGCGCCACAGGATCCTCCAGCGCCTCGAGAGATGCTACCGGGTCGAGTTTGAAGACTACGAAAGCCCCCAACTGTGGATAGAGGCAGGTACTGCGTGACACCGGCAGGGATCGGTCGCTTGGCTGGTACTCTGATTGGGGAGGGCACATGGGGGAGGAGAGGAAGAGGAGGGGGAACAACGGCGAAGGTCTGAGAGGGTCCGAGATAAGTATGGGGATGGGGCTGGTGGAGGTACCGGTGCGCGAGAGACGACCAGTCACCATGGGCGCCTGTGTGGCGGCGCAACGATCGCGGCTGCGTGCCGCCGTCCGACTCCATCTTCCTCCACCCACGCCCCCGTTGAACTCTCGACCCAACGCCGAAGCGAAGGATAGCTATGAAGCGGTGATGATAGGATGAGGGTCGCAGTTGATGGGTGTGCTCGAACCACGGTGCGTCGACGTGAATTGCGTACACTGCATACAAGCCACCGAGGTCCTCATACAACCCAAGGCTCCAGCAAGGGAAGGCGAAGCACATCGATACGTATAGCATACACCCAGCATCCACCTCTGGTAGACGTATGGCTCGCGCCCGCCAGGCACGTCAATTGACACGCTACCACCTGCTCGTCGACTCTTGACTCGGATACGTACCGGTCATCGTCTCACCTGACTCGCCTTGCAATCACCTTGATACTGCCGCAGGCAGCTCGAGGAACAATGGTTTCGCTGGCCGGATCAGCACTGAACCCCTTCTCTGGCGCTCCCTGTTCTCTTGATGTCAGCCGAGAATACGAAAAGCACTGAAGGCAATAGGCTCATGTCCGGAAAATGGTCGCGGACTCTGTGATGTGAACGATACGCCTGGGCCTTGGCTTCTTTTGATGCCTTCTTCTTTTTCATGTGGAGGCGGCTAGTTGTCAATTGGCATGTGCGTCAGAATCCAATTTCACTGCGATCGATAACGCTCAATTTGTTCTGCTCCCCGGACTCGCTAGGCTCGGCGGCACTCTGCCAAGAAATGTATCCTAAGAGCGCTACTTCTTGTGCGCTTCCCGGACGTGATCTAATTCCATACTATGGGATCCTAATACCCCACCCGGGTGGTGTAGTGACGGCACGCGGACATGCGCTTGTGGGTGCTTTTTCTGGGAGTTACTGCGGCGTCGCACACTGACCTGAGATTAGGGAGCTCAGAGTAGACCGTTTTCGTTTCCGTTTCGTTTTCAAACGCTTTCGTTTTCGATTCGGCGCCCCGGCGTGATATTACATAATGTCACTCAATCTACGCCGCTGCGCGACACCGCCGCCATTGCTTTCGAGCTCTTCCACCAGCCATGGCCCGTGCTACCTACCACGATGAGATTATCGACGCATACATCACATATATGGCTATCCAGATGGCACTCATGCCTCCATCTTCAGCCACAGCTATGATGGAGCAGCTCCAACGCGATAGCTCAATCCTTCACACCATCCTATCCTCCCGCTACATCAACCCCGTCCTCCCGTCGTAAAGCCGGCAATCTCCAGCTTGCATGGAGTATGCACAGGATCCTGCCCATCACCACCGCTTTATCAACATGCTCCGTGTCTCTCCCCACGTCTTCGACACTATCCTTGGCCTCATCGAGGGTCATCCCGTATTCAGAACAACTCGAACACCCGCAGGAGGATATCCGAACGCAATTAGCGGTGACCCTGTACCGTATGGGTCGCTATGGCAATGGCGCATCTCTCGAGGATATCAGCCGTGCAGCGGCTGTTCAGAGGGCGCTGTGGAGCTATACACGGAGAGATGTCAGGAGGCGCTGATGTCCTTGCATGGGATGTTGTACGGCCGCTAACAGAGGAGGAGAAAGAGGTCGAGAAAAGGGGATTGATGAGCAGCTTGGTTTCACGGGATCCACCTGGAGGGAGGGATGGGTGATGTACGACGGGACAATGTTGTCCTGTACAGTCGCCCCGCCTCGACGGTGACGCGTACTACACAAGGAAGTGCAACTATGGGTTCAACGTCCAGGTATGCTGGATATCTTCTAATAGCTCCTGACTGACATATCTGTACACAGATTGCAATACACCGTCGAATCTACGAATCGTTGACTATTCGCTTGGCATGACGGTTCGCTCATGATGCATCTGCATTTGAGCATACTGCAGCTGTCAAGCATACCGACTGGTTCTTCAGAGGTGACGAGTTTGCATGGGGTGACTCTGCGTACCCTGTCAGCTCGCGGACCATCCCAGTTCACAAGAAACCAGCGTCGTTAGACCGCTCAAATGCCTTATTCGACAAACACGTAGCTCGCCTACGCGTTCGCTCTGACACACCAGGTGCACTCAAGGCCGATGGCAATCCCTTCGTGGCTTACGGCTCAATATCCGTTACAATCGGACCATATACGAGCGTGTCGGTGGATTTCATGTGCATCATCTTGCACAACGCAGTGCTCGACATCGAAGGATGGGCGAGTGGGACAAGCTTTGCGACTTGGCACTCACGTGCTCAGGAAGAGGACGATAGGGGGGAGCAGATGATCCTATAGATGATGATATCACAGAGGATGATGATTGCGAGGCTAGGAGACGTGGCCTTGTGGCAGAAATAGTAGCCGCTCAACGAGCAGGACTTGTATAAATGAACAGATTAAATCTGAGATTGTAAGAGTAAGAGAGATATAATCAGAAGAAGAAAGACTGTGTAGCATTAAATGAGAGGCTGCAGTTAGAAAGGACAAAAGCAAAATGATCAGACTAAGCCTCGCTCCAACTCGTCTGGAACCACAGATGATCCTCGTCCAAGATCTCTGTCCAACTGGCTCTCATCCCAGGGAGGACTATTTTCTCTCTGGCTTGTCATCTCGCTCTCGGGCTCATCATCCGGAGGTGTCGATGCGCGCGGCAGAGATGAAGGCGTCGATGCAGCGGTTGACATAGAGCCCGTGCGTGAGATGGAACGAGCGGGCGTAGCGGCGGCGACAACCAGAGGAGGATTCTGAAGGCGCGATATATTTCACGGAGATCTTGAAGCTGCAGCTGAAGGTCATCGTCAAGTGCTTCCGACTTGCGGCGATACTCATCGTTCGTCACAAGCCAATCTGCAGCTCACGAAGAGGCGGTCGTGGCGATCGCGAGCGTCTTGGCGAAGACTATTCATGTCATCGCGCAGCCTGTCGACAGCTTTGCGGATGTCTCTTCTTTGACACCGCAAAGCTACGCCTGCCACATGAATTAGTCCACGTGCATTACCAACAACTAGTATTACTTACTCGATGGACTCTTCAGTATGTCTTGAATGCCGGTGCGTGACGTGGGCTTGAAGCGACCCTTCAAGCTCTCCAGCTTCTCTTCCGACAGGTGTGCGGGAGTCTTCTTCGCACTTGCTTGCGACGAGGCGGCACGCGGTTCTCTTTGGGAGTGTGTGGCGTCTGCGGTGGCGATCCCGGGCCGGGTGCGGTCGCAGAAGAGTCTTGCGCGAGAGGCGCCGGGCCATCGTGAACGCGTAGGACGGGGTCTATGTCCTCTTCGCGCGGTTGCCGCACAGGTGGCGCGTCGTCGGGAGGCTGATAGTGCACTGTGCGGTGACCGTCCGGACCAACCCCAGTCGTGATGATGATCGGGTTTCATTTGGGCGGGTGGCAAGGATCGCGTGAATTCGGGGGAGACAGCGAACTCGGCCTCGATCTCCTCTGCACAGGATGTGTTAGCCTCCAGCGTGCTCATCGGAGATCACAAAATGAACTTACGCCAGATATTCTTGTGGCGTGCATCGGTATCCTCGGATGGGCCATCTGGCCCTATGTAGCAGACCAAATACTCATCTGGACCATCGTCGGCATCACCTGTGTCGACGATGGCCTCATTCCCAGTGAGGACACCTCCACCCGTGCACTTAATGCGCCGAACCTTGGAGTGATAGGTGATGCGTAGCCTACACAAGCCTGTGAGCACGTATGAGGCATCCAATAAGGGTATGGACATACTGATTTATTTCCCGAGCACCTTTGCTCCCAGACTGACGAAATCCGAGTCCGGAGCATCCTTCCAGAGGATGCGAGCAAGCCGCTGACCCGCTGCGACCTTACTTTCTCCGCTTTTCTTCTGGAAAGATGTCAGTAACAAAGCCCAGATGATGCGTGGGCCACCTGCATACCTCACCACGCTTGTTACCAAACATAACCTTGCGATTTTGCGGCTGTTCGAGCTCCGTGATGAGCTGCAGGAGCAGCTCATTTGGCTTCTTATTTGTGCCCCAGCTGATGTTCTCCTCACGGGATTTCTTGCCCGGAGCTGTCTCAGGCTGGTCGGAGTCCGAGCGGCCGCGTTTCCGGGGCATTAAGAGAGTAGGAGAGTGTAGATTAAGGAGGTATCGCGAGGGAATGAGTGTGTGAGACACGAAGACGCCGCACAACGCGAGCGTCACCTAAAGTCACACGATTGTCAACATCGGGTCACTTATGCCGCGGGCCGAATCGAAAACGAAAGGCGTTTGAAAACGAAACGGAAACGAAAACGGTCTACTCTGAGCTCCCCTATTGGCAGGCATTTGCACGACAGCTCGTGGTCGTGATGGAAAGAATTCTACGCCATCCCACTGAACGTTATCACGTCGTATGGTACCATTAGAGCATGGTCAAAACGAATGAAAGCTAAACAAGGGGAGACAGAAGAAGCGCGAAAGCGTGAAGGCGAAAGGATATGAGAGGCCATGTAGACACGATGGAGAGATGATGACGAAAACATGCAAAGCAGGATTCAACGCAAAGCTCTACCGTCACTAGCACGGTGCCACAGCCTTCGTGTCCACCTTAGTGCGAGTTGGGCGGTGTCGCAGCCAGCTCCGCGTCGTACGGAATGCCAGCCAGCTTCCGCGGACATCTATCTCAAAAGGGTGAGGCAGTTGATCGGTCATAAGAACAAGGATACATACGGGCTACAGAATGTTCCTTTTCCGACGGCGGCTGCCGACGGTCCAAGGACGGCACACAGCCTAATGTGACAGCGGACAGGAAACACGAAATAGCACCGCCACGAGCTGGATGAAGCATCAAATGTCTGGCAGAAATCTAAAAGGGCGGTTGCTTACAAGGCTTCACCTCCGGCGATGGGATCGGGGACGGTGTCGCTGTTAGCCTTATCTTGAACGATTCGAACCAGCGGCGAACAGTCGAGGCCCGCAATGGCCGTTCAGGATGTTGTACTGCGCCATGGAATGTGAGCGAACAAGGTAAGGGGAAAGATTGATCGCGGCGTACTTGACGAAGTGCGTGACGGCGGGGACGAAGCAGCTACCTCTTTCCTGGAATGAGATTCTGCTGAAGATGTTGCCTCGGACCCATCCTGATGTCCGCGCTCTCGCTCTTGGTCCAATCTCTCAAGTGATGCATAGCGGCGCTGTTGCGCCTCCGCGATGATCCTGAAGAGCATGTTCAGCGCAGTCAAGTTATAAGAAAGGACAGAACTCACTTCTCTACTGCTGCGATCTCGTCCCATAACAGAGTTGCACTTGCAAGCTCTTCTACTGTCGATATGTCGAGCTCGAAATTCACCACGGGTACAAATTGATAACGCGGGTCCTCTTCTTCTGACAACCACTGCCCAGCTGCCAAGAATGAAGGAAAGCCAGAGAGGACAGATCCATCGTCCGAACTGTGGTTGGATTCCGATTCTGCAGTTGGTTTTGCCTCCCGCGGATCGCCGGCATCAGCTGGGGCAGGGCTGATGTCATGGATGCAGTGGATACGTGAGACGCGAGCGAGGCGGTCTCGAGTTCGACTGCGTGCTGTGAGATATTTTCGGGGATGGCATCCGGAGGTTTTTCACGCGCGTCACATAGAGCTTGCCAGCGCACGGCATCGGCACTCGTGTAGGCCACGACGTCCAGGCATTGACCAAGGGTTAGCGTAGGAGATAATGAGTGGTCTATCTCTCCAGCAACGCTCGTGACCCGAAGGGTGAAGATAGATGACGAGTGTAGGTAAAGGTCGTTCCACAATAATGGCGGAGACGGTGTTAAAGCCGGGCGAGCGGATGAGTAGCAGGTGCAATTGCAATGCACATTTGTTCGTCAACAAGAGTCTCCCCTGATGGAATCGGGAGGCCGCGACTGAGTACATAACAGGAGCACCTGTGGTATCGTCGATCAGGCATGGGCAGATCGATTGCCTGCAAAGTCCTACGTCAATAAGCCCGATCACTACACTTATCGCAGCTTACCTGGGTGACATACCCAACGTATTTCCTCGTGCATAGATTTCGCGCTGCCTCTGTTGCCATAGGATCTTCGAGAGTCTCCACGGTCGCCACAGGATCCAGCGTGAAGACGACGAAGGCCCCATAAGCGGGGAAGTTGTATGCGGTACGAGTCAACGGTATTGACTCATCAGCAGGCTTGTCCAGCTCAACCAGAGCCTTCTCAAACATGGCCTCGAAGTCGTCCATGGCGCAGCCGGTAGAGGGAGGTGGCAGAGATACACACCCACTGGGTGCGTTGTGCTGGCCGCAGCGGAGCCAGAAAAGCCGGACCGTGCCGAATGCCGTGACCGGCGTCCTGTCTCCAGTAGCCGCCGGTTAGTCCTACGCAACAACTTCGATTTCAGTCAGCAAAAGCGCATTTCCTACCCTACTTGATCGCCAAATGACGAATCACTTCACCTGTAACCGGTCACCAGCCACAGTCTGCTTCCCCCACAGCACCGCCCGCCCACAAGGAGTCCCGAGTCCAGACGATGCCGTGACTCGGAGCTATGCCAGTGTATCCTGGGCCACACCCTTGCAGTCACTGATCGATCCGATGAGGTATACAAGTTGCACCGTCTCCGTTCTCTGTGAGAAATTCCTCCGCTCTATCGTCATTTTTCCCATGCAGTTCCAGGTTCCTTGATATCCTTACTTGTGTCACATGAAGGCCCGCTCCTAGGATCCCCCAGTTCTCCCGCCGCAACAACTTCACAGCACGCCCTCACCTTCAGCACCGTTGGATCACCAAGATGAATCGACAGGGTGCACAGACTGGTGGCCTGAGGCAAGGCTATGTCTATGCTGGACTCGAGTCGATGAACACCCCGGCGCGACACGGTCTGCAGTTGGAGAGCAACGTTGCCCTACCCTCCGTCAATACGCTGCAGACTTCGAGTACCTTGAATAGCGTTCTCTACACGTACCCAGGAGACAAGAAAAGTCGCCCATGCCTCGTCATGCGTATTGACAGGGACCGAAGACTGGACAACTTACGAAGCCGATCATTTGCATCATGGGCACTTTCGATGGCACTCCTCGGGATGACCTGGCAAGGTTTTATCGATTTCACCTCACGCCTGTCTTCCCAACCCTGCGGTGCGAGAATCCGAATTTGTGCTCCATACAAGATCGCAGTGGAAGACCAAGAAATGGGACGCTTGGCTCCTATGTTTCATGTATCCTGCGACAGATACGATTACCACACTGTGGCACGGCTCGGAGGAGGGTGATGGCTACCATTTGGACGACGCGAACATGCGCGATCTTCAAGCGGAGGTTTGGAAGAAACAAAGTGCTTGGCAAAAGTATATGGCGGATCCAGGCAACAAACGAAAAATGCAGGATGACTTTATGGTGGGTAGTACACTCCCCGTTTCCCAATAATTTTACTGATGAGTATATAAATCGCAGGATTATCTCCACCGGCTCATAAAGGGGGGGAAAAAAGTGAGTTCGGAGTGCCTGCGCCGCCTCATTCCCTGAACTGTATCCTGCATCCTGCCAGGTCCGACAGTCACACCTTCGGCCAGCCGGCCCCTCTACAGTATCCCGGAGATGAATCCGACCATACAACATAATCTGAATTGGGCTCAGGTCTGTCCGATTCCAAACTGACAAGCATGGACGGCCCGCTGAAGAGAAAGGCGGATCACTAGTCAACGGCGTCATCTTCCACGTACAGTGCGCACCCGACCGGACACCATCAGTCCGCGCCTGTTGCGGTGAGCCAGTATTCAAAGCACAAGATATACACATCCTGATTCAATGTCGCCGTGATAGGGCTGGGGTTCCGAACAAAGCTCGTATCCCACAGCGGGAGTCACTGTATGTATCATCTTCCTGGCCCCCGCTAGTTGTCTGAGCTCTTTATCCAGAGCACGGCTCGAACACACCCGAATCACCGCTCTCAATCATGGCAGGGTGTATTTATCAATGCTGCGATGTATAGATTGTCGACTGATTGCACGACAGCCTCAATACTCGCATTCCCAAGCTGCCAGCAATGACGCGTCGCAGGTGATCTTATGCGCAAAGGCATATGCCATGCCTGATGTTGACAGAATGCGTTGCACAGGAGGGGTGGACAGTGGTTGAGTCGAAGAAGACGAAGCAACTCCGAAAACTCAAAGAGGTGTGTTCTACGCCTGCATTCTGAGTATTAATGAACTAGTGAATAGGCGTTCGCAACGATTCGAAACAACCGGCTCGCAGAACAACAGTCGCGGCGCTGAGCGGCACTGAGCCAGGTCGTATGGTTCTTTGAGGATGAAACAAGGTCGTAAAGACAGAAGTGGAGAGGAGGAGGATGTTGACTATGCACAGTTACTTCAGAATATCTATGGCGGCTGCATTCAGCTTGCACCCCCGTATATGCATTCATACGCCTCCGACGTGTGCGCATCGCTGCGGGTCTGCGCATCATACCTGTGCGCCTGCAGCCTACCTAGTGTCAACCAGTCCGCCGCTGTCCCGGCGCCGCGAAGTCCGGCAGTAGGGGGTTGGGGCACACGCGCCGGCCTACGCCACACGCCAGACCAGGGTCAGCAGATCGAGCGCGAGGAGCAAGTTCCAGCCCACGGTGACACCGTGGTGTGTGCCACCAAACACGGCGTACATCGTGCCGCGTGCAATGGACACGGAGTACTCGAGGAGGTCGCGGGAAGGGCTAGTACGGCGGGTCTCCTCCATGGTCGTGATTTGGCTCCATTTTTTCGGCGTCGACGGCGTCGAGCAAGCGGCTGCCGGAGGGTGCTAGGGCGGCGGGTGCCATGCATGCATCCAGCAGATCCAGGTAATGCAGATCGCGATGGTAGAGCACCAGCGACTTCACGCGGCACAGCAGACATAGAACCGACTTGCATGTCGATAAGAACTTGAGACTCGGCGCCACACGTCGACACTTTGGACATACCTCACCAGACAGAGCTGGCGAATTCGAAGCGCGGCTGGCCAACATTGACGTTCTTCTTGAGCCCTATATTGAGAGCGCGCACCTGCAAGGCAGAATTGGTGAGGGGGACTCATGGCGAAGCCTAGTGATCTGGTTGACGCATAGTTGACGCGTCGCATGGCTTCCATATTGACCGGCGCGGGACCGCGTGTATGTCGCAGCCTGCCGTGACCACAGGCAGTGGGACCCCGCGCTCGTGAACAAGTGAGTCGAGCGATTCATTTCGCAAGGAAAGAGAATTTGTTTAAAGAAAGAAAGGTGAGGAGAGCTAGTGCAGATGACGCGGTGACGCGAGCGGGCTGGCGCTGCCATCTGTTCTGTCCGAGGTTCCACTTGTCTCTCGCATCCGAAAGCATCCTCTCCGCGCGCGCTTCGAGCTTCCGTCGCTTGCGCACGACCTTCTCCGCAAGGCGAGCGTACTCTTTGTCGACCATGTCCTGGTCGATGACCCAGCGCCGCACCGGCGCTTCCTTGACGTCAATAAGGCCCACGCACAGTGCAGGAATGTCCTCTCTATGCTCCATAGGCTGTGCCCGCACGTAGATGTCGACGCGCTCGCGGATCATGTAGACATGCGGAACATCCTCCGGCGCGTTCTAAGAACAATGTCAGCTTGGTTTCAACTGGGAGGCAGGGAAAGCATACCAGAGCCAGTTTCTCCAGAATGTGTTCGCCCTTCATAGGATTCGCAGTCGACTTATCCACGTCGTCCGTTTTGACCTCCTCCGCAACGGCGTCCTGATTCGCCCTGAACAAGTTGGCACCCGACGCGTCCTCGTCCTGCACGGTCTTCTTGTACATCTCACTGCGCGCCCTGCCGGGCAGCCGGCGGCGCATGGTCCCGCTCTTGCGCTGCACCTTGTCCTCGATCTCAACGTCGGAGTCATTGTCGATGTGGACCTTACACTCGGGCCGGTGCAGCTCCGGGAAAGGGTTAAGCGCGATATGGTCTTGAGGATGTCACATTGTTACATGCCGGACAAACTGGGCTATTGAGCTGTACACATACTTTGCCTGCAATGATGCTCTCAGGACACTGTCGCGACAGTTGACTGAGCCTACTTACGCTGTCCGTAAAACTGAACACCGTCAAAACGTGCGGCATTCCTGTGAAATTATCAACATCATACGACAAGAGGTGGCGTTCAAGCTCACCGTCAAATATTTGCAGGATGAAACCCGGGCACAGCAGTCAACAGTGATATATCGCAACCCACCATGCGATGCTCACGTTGGTAGGCTTCGTGAACTTCCCCGCGTTTCCCGCTGACGCCGGCCGTCCATACTCCTCCGGATGCGCTACCCTGTGCGCCGTGTACATGATCTCATCGCGCAGTAGTTTCCGTCCCGGCTAAGACGTACAGCGGGCAAAAGTCGCCCAGAGAGCCTCGCATAATGGGCAATATCAAAGAATGAGTCAGCTGCCTGTGAAGCCAACAAGCTTCAGCACAGCGCAAAGACATATATGATAGAAAGCGCACTCGTTCGTTGCATATTGCTGGATCTGCGAACGAATTTCAAAGGGTTGGCATTCGGATCCTCCCCGAGGATTTCTTCACGAAGCTCATGAGTTCCTGCGAATGCCGAGACAGTTGTGACGTCAAGATCGTGGAAAACAGCTGAGGTTAACTGGTCGACGGAGTCCTCGCAGTTCGGGAAATTGATGCGCTGCCGGCAGCCTCTGCAGCCTCTGAACGGTGTTGGCGAAAGGCAAAACATGAGGAAGGTGGATGTCCTATGGTAGGGGGTATATAGGTCGGGAAGTGGTGTTGCGAGACCTTGATCGAGGATAGCGAAAGGATGAGGCAGTCGCACCATTGACATCTGCGAGTTTCCTTCGGCAAGTCATGAACCTACGATATGAAATGATGGGTTAGCCATCCGCATCGTGAGTGGAGAAACTAAGCAGGCGCACCGAGTTCACGAATCCTACAAGCAAGAGCGAGAGAGGGACCGGGCCTGCTCAATCACGATAGGATCCCCCAATGCTTGCAACGTGGCGAATGGACATAGCTTGAAGACGATAGACACCCCAGCCTCAGATATGAGCTAGCTATCGTGTCCCAAAGGTTCGGAGAAGTACGCTGGCATGGTGGTTGAGGAGAGAGCAGTGCCACGATCGATCCGAGCGTGGGTGGTGCAGGTCGGCGCTGGCGTCGAGCAGTCGGCACTTCTGCGCTTGGGTAACGTGCATGCTCCTTCCACATTCCTAACCGATAACTTACTGCACGCATGAGGACATGGGTCGCATTGCAGAATCGAGAGGGAAGCGGTCAAGCAGCCAGGCTTGGTTGGGGTCAAGTGAGAAGGCTCGGCCCGAGATAACGCCGCGCGGAAACTACTACATAAATGTAGGTCCCCACCAATTAGCATATTTGCTTTGAAGTTTTTGGTAACGTCTTGCGAGCAGCTCAGTCAACTGGTTTGACCTCGTATTTTATTCAATGTAAGTACGGGTCTACTTATTACAGGCCCATAGCACGCTATGCACACGAGTCGTACGGGGCTATGCGTCAGCAGGGCTAGAATAGCACTAAAAGAAGTGCTTAGAGCCGCCTTTATTGCCAGCTGAAGGGCGAAGTGGAAGACCAATCGCAAGGGACTACCGTCCTCTGCTCCCCTTGCCACCGCGCGGCGCGCGTAGATGGACGGACGCGGCATCCGGACTCTCGCCATGCGAAACCGCTTCGCCGAACTTATTGATGACAAGAGTGTCTGTATGAGCAGCCTTGCTTTTTCTCGAAGCCTTGTCGATCGGCGCGGAAGGTGCGCTATATTAGCAGTCAGCGTGCGGTGGCAAGGAAATGGTAAATTAATCGTACGCTGTGATGTTGCGATGACCGACGAGAGGATGGGCGAAAATGGAGGGGCACAGGTCGAAGAACGGGACGACACAGTCGATTCTTCCTGCAACCGCTCTCTTGCTTCGCGCTCTCTGGCTTCGCGCTCTCTGGCTTCGCGCTCCTGATCGAGACGCCGCAGGGCCCCCAATGTGCGCTGCTCAGATTCAGCTCGTATGCTGCAGTAGCGGTTATCACTGCGAAAAGATGACACGAAGAAGAACATACCGGCGCAGCTCTAATGTCTCCTCGTAGAGCTCTCGCGCACCTGCAAACTCGGTGACCGCGGCTAAGTCGAAGTTATACGACACAACTGGCATGAACTGGTCGCGCGGATGCCCTTCGTCATTTAATGCCTCGTAAAATGTCTCTGCGATGTCAAGTCCATCATCAGAATACTCCGACTGTGGCCTGATCCTCCTCCTCCAACTCCGTGGCCTGATCATCCTCAACGCGAGACGGATGATCTGCAGCGTCGTCGGCCACGCTCTCGTCAATGTCACCTGTCTGTCTGGAGCGTAGCCATTCTTCCTGGAAGAGAGCCTGTTGACGCTGCCCATCCTCAGAGAGGTATTCTTCCACTGCGAAAAGTTCGGTAAAAGAAAACATGGGAGATGAACTAAGATCCGTTTCGTGACGGTCAGTCTTGACGCGAAGTGCGAAGAAGGCGTTGTAATGGATGTAGAGATCGTCCCATGGCAATGGTAAGGCGGGGATTGGAGCAACAGCGGGGCGACCTTGCGGATGGGTAGCTGGAGCGACGGGGATGCACATGTTCTCGTCGATGTGGCGGGTTGGGGATGGGATGGCGAGGCCACGACTGAGAATATAAATATCACACTTGTGGTATTTGCGGTCTTCGCTTGGCAAGGTACTACTTCAGTTGCGTCCCGGACCGGGCGGGGCTCGTATGTGCAGCCCGCCCGGTCATGGCGCGGATCCCGCCCGTACCGCGCGGACTCAGCGCGCCCAGCGATGCTGGAGCAGCTGGAGCCCGTGCGCAGCGAGGGAGACCGCCAGGACCGGGCGGATGCCGCCCGGTCTGTGCGCCGCTCGGGAGCCCCGCAACCATCGCCGCCCGCCGCCATCGGTGCGCCTGGTCTGTGCGGGCCCGCCTCGTCCACGCGCGTGCCCCTGCCGCCCTCACCGCGCGCCCCTCGCCGCCTGCACTGAGCGCCCCTTGTCGCCTGCACCGCGCGCCCCTGCTCGTCGCCCGCACCGCGCACCCCTCGTCGCCCGCACCGCGCGCCCCTGCTCGTCGCCTTCCCTGCGCGCCTTCGTCGCCTCTGTTCGCTTGTCGCGGTCCTCGTCGCGCGCCCTTCGTTGCCGCACGCCTATGCGTGGCCCTCGCTGCGCGCAATTGTCGACCTCATGAGTCATTGCGCACATCCTCGCCCTCGCTGCACGCCGGGGCCGTCGCCTGGACCTCGCAGCGCGCCGCCCCTCGTTGCCGCCTCGTCGTACGCACCTGGCGGTCGGTTTTGAGATGATGGTGAGAGTGCGGGGGTGTTGGGACGGTGTGGTGGTTGGGGGCAGGTGGTAGTGGGGAGAAAGTGGCCTTGCGCCGCGTTGAACCTGCCACGCGGCCCTCGGTCACGTGGTTTTGTTGACAGCACATCGTGGGAATTGGGCTTCACTTGCCAATGCAGGCACTCCTGCCTTGTTTCCGCGCCCGCACGCCCGCACGCCAGCACGCCCGGCCACCCAGCCCCCACTTTCTGTTGAGACGTGCCTGTGCAGCCTTGTATGGCGCCACACCAGGTGCCTCCTGGCTGCGCAGGAGGACGGCGTGCAGGGGCGCGCGACAAGAACGACGCGCAGCCAGGCCAACACGCAGCAAGGACGACACGCAGCGAGGGCAGCGCACATGGACGTGCAGCCAGGACGCTGCGCATGCAGCAGGCGACGCGACGCAGGCGAGGAGCAGGGGCGCACGACGACGGCGACGAGGGCGTGCGGCAAGGGCGACAACGTTCGCAGCGCGAGGCGCGCAGCGAGGGCGACTCAGACGAGCAGGGGCGCGCGGTGCGGGCGACGAGCGGGGGCGCGCGGTGCGGGCGACGAGGGGTGCGCGTGCGGGCGACGAGCAGGGGCGCGCAGCGAGGGCGACAAGGGGGGCGCGCAGCGAGGCGACAAGGGGCGCGCAGCGAGGGCGACAAGGGGCGCGCAGTGCAGGCGGCGAGGGGCGCGCGGTGAGGGCGGCAAGGGGCACGCGCGTGGACGAGGCGGGCCCGCACAGACCAGGCGCACCGACGGCGGCGGGCGGCGATGGTTGCGGGGCTCCCGAGCGGCGCACAGACCGGGCGGCATCCGCCCGGTCCTGGCGGTCTCCCCGCTGCGCACGGGCTCCAGCTGCTCCAGCATCGCTGGGCGCGCTGAGTCCGCGCGGTACGGGCGGGATCCCGCCAGGACCGGTCGGGCTGCACATACCAGCCCGACTGGTCTGGCACGCTACTGAAGTCCCTCTGGCAAGTCAAGAACCTGCGTCAGCGACCACAATGAGAGCGACGGGAGCGACAAGGGATAGATGCGCTTACGCCGACGACAAATCCGATGTATTTCTTGCAGAGGGAGCAAGAGCACGGGCGGCATCCAACGCAACAGGATCCTCCAGTGCTTCGAGAGATGCTACGGGTCGAGTGTGAAGACCGCGAAGGCCCCGAACTCTGGATAGACGCTGCTCGTGCGTGCCACCGGCAGGATTGATCAATTGGCTGATGGTTTGGTGGGGGATTGTCCTCTGCGGCCATAGTGGAGGAGGGGAAGAGGAGAGGGAGACAACGGTCAAGGTCCGAGAGGGTCCGAGATAAGTATGCGGATGGGGGCTGGCAGTGGAGGCGCGTGGGAGAAGGGGCCCAGGCTACCTAGGGCGCTGTGAGGCACGTGTATTCGGGTGAACGCCGGCGCCTGCGTCCAGCTTCTCCGCCGCGCCCAATGCCACTGCCAGTTTAACGATCTTGAACAAGACAATTGCATTCATCGTTCTCGCGCAGATGGCCGGCCCAGTCACTACTGCATGTCCAATTATAGAAGACTCCCTCGCGTCTTCTCCTGCGTCCGATGTCGGCACCGTTGTCAAGTATTGTGTGTCGCTGTTCATGTGTATTTGTTCTCGTCCTTGCATTCCGGGGTACCTAATTCCATACCGGCGACAAACTCTTGTTCTTTTTAGTGCTATATAACGCCACCCAAGTAAGTAAGATACGTATCTGACTTCCCCATTCCTCCAGCTAATATGCCACCCCAGGGAGGCTTTACCGAACGGTACATCTATGAAGGACGCGAGTCCATGCGTACACCAGCCATGCAGGCGCTGGAAATGACCACTATCGACCTGCCATCTGCCTCTACCTTGCGCTCAACGTATACTTTCTCATCCACCGACTCCTCCCCCGGAACGACTCGCAAATTACTTCCTCTGGATAAAAATAATCGACCTTGTCTTCTAATGTCGTACCGCGAAGACCAAGACGGACAACCCCTGTTCCGTATCTGTGCCATGGCTACCTTTGGAGAGCAGGACAAATCTGCTCTTGCCGAAGTCTACCAGCACTTCGTACTCCAGTCTCACCCAACGATCGAGATCCTCGAGCGCAACTCGTTGATACCGTCCCTCCCTGGAAGAACCCCTATCAGTGGATCATGGCATACGAATATGAAACTTCGTATCTGGGACCACTCTGGGGCTCAAAAGGCACAGGGATCCATCTGTCTAAAGAGATGTACAAAACCTTGAACACCGAAAGGGTCGCCTTGCTGAAAACATGGAAGATGGGCAAAACGTGGATCCAAAGAACAAGCGCGGCTCCAGAAAGACCTTAAAGTGAGGGACTTCAGTCCCGTGCCAGACCGGGCGGGGCTCGTATGTGCACTCTGCCCGGTCCTGGCGGGATCCCGCCCGTACCATGCGGGCTCAGCGCGCCCAGCGATGCTGGAGCAGCTGGAGCGCGCGCATCGACTCGGAGGGACCCCGCCAGGACCGGGCGCATGCCGCCCGGTCTGAGCGCCGCCGCCTGGCACCCTACCGCTGGCATGGGCCGCCGCCGTCGGAGCCCTGCCTGTGCGGGCCCGCCTGGTCCACGCGGACGCGTTCTGCTCGTCGCACTCGCCACACGCGCCTTGCGTGTCGGACTCTATGCCTAGCCCTCCTCCTCGCAATCAGTGCGCGGCCCTGCGCGTTGCCGTCCATGCACACCCCTGCTCCCTGTCCTCGCTGTGCGCCCATGCGCGTTGCCCTCGCTGCGCGCGCCCGCCCGTCGTTTTTGCTGCGTGTCATCTTCGTCGCCCCCCCTGCGCGTCCCTGCACGCCGCCCTCGCCGCACGCTCCTGCTCTCCGACTCGCCGCGCACCGCCCCTCGTCGCCGCCCTCCTCATACACAACTGGCAGTCGTCTTGTCGTGCGTCCGGTCGTGTGCCTTGGCGGTCCTTGTCATCGGCAACTTGTCGCGCAGCTGACCGGGTGCTGGTGAGATGATGTTGAGGGTGCAAGGGTGTGGGGAAGGTACTGGGGTTGAGGGCAGGAGGGACAGGTGGTAGTCGGAAGAAAGTGGACTTTGCTGCGTTGAGGCTGCCGGAGAATCACGTGGTCCCGTGGTTCTGTTGATTGCACTCGTGGGAATCTGCCTTGGGACGCTCGTCGCTGACGCCTTTCACTGCTTCACTCGCCTTCCGCTACCCGCACGCCCGGCCGTCCGGCCCCCGACAACTGCAAGACCGGCTTGCGCAGTCTTGTATGGCGCCACACCAGGTGCCCCTGGCTGCGCAGCGAGGACGACATGCAGGGGCGCGCGGCACGAGGACGACGAGAACGACGCGCAGCTAGGCTAACACACAGCGAGGACGACACGCAGCAAGGACGCCCGCGCGTGAGCTCACAACGAGGGCAACGCGCATGGTGCGCAGCGAGGGTAGCGCACATAGACGTGCAACCAGGACGCCGCGCATGCAGCAGGCGACGCGAACAGAGAGGAGCGGGGGTGCACGACGACGGCAGACGAGGGGCTACGTGTAGGCAAGGCGACAACGTTCGCAACGCGAGGAGAACGCAGCGAGGTGACGAGCTGGGGCGCGAGCGGTTGTGGGCGACGAGGGTGCAACGGGTGCGTGCGACGAGGGCGCGCAGGGAAGGCGGCGAGAAGGGCGGCGGTGTGGGCAACGAAGGGCGCGCGCGGTGCGGCGGCGAGGGGAGCGCGCGGTGCGGGGGGCAATGAGTCGTTGCGGCGTCGGTGCGGCAACGAGCCCGCACAGGACCAGGCGATCGACGGGCTGGCGGCCGATGGTAGCGGGGGTTCCGAGCGGCGCAAAGTACGGGCGGCACCCGCCCGGTCATGGCGGTATTCCTCGCTTGCGCACGGGCGCGGCCTGCTACAGCATCGCTGGGCGCGCTGACGCCCGCGCACGTAGGTCGGCGGGATCCGCCCCGACGGGCGGGTGACAACGAGCCCCGACGGATGAAGGAAAGTATAAAGTATGTGTGTTTTTTTTTTTTTTTTCGCAGCTTGTCGATCAGTCCGCATTGACTACTTATCCGGACGGTGCGTCGAAAAGGGGACGGCCTTACGAAGTTATATTTGGCAAAAAAAAAGGAAGTAAGTGGCAGAATACGGTAGCATCAGGCATAGTCGTTGGGATGGCTCTGATAGTACGGCTCGCAGTTCAACGCAAACCGTCAGCAGAAGGGAGGGCTCTCAAACGATTCCGGTCTATGTCTGGACGACTATATTTCGGAGCCGCACTGGCGCAGCAGTAGGTATTTCAATGTGTTCTGCCATGTTCACAGACACATGGAGGATGACCCTGGGCAGGTCTCCCACAAGGAGGCTGGATGCCGATCAGTGGCAAAGACCCAAAGGTTGCTCCTCCGATGATAGGATTTTCATCTCATGAAATTCTCCGTCCGAGCTTCGGGGAGCTAATCAATACACAACGAGTGCACGCCTCATGGCTGATCGACCTGCAAGCGTCGCGACTCAGCGATTCCCAGGGAAGTCGCAGCGCAGGCCCGGGGATCGGAGCTAGAGTAGCATTTTCATCTTGCGAATTCAAAAGCTAACTTCCCGTCTGCAGAAAAATACAAGGAATGACGCCCGAGGCGGGATCACGAGATGGCTAAGACAATAAGGTGCTCAGCAACGGGGAAAAAGGTGGCATTTTGGTCTTCTCAGGGGGTGCAAAATTTCAACCGCTGACGGACTTTGGCAGCGCAGGATAATAGACAAAAAGTCAATCAAATGTCGGACACAGGGACAATAAAGCCGGGACACCATTGGAAGATGGTAACATCTTTCCCATCGTGGTGTAGCAGTTCAAACGGCTGACGCCTGCTTTGGTAGCTCATCGATGCGTCTCTCAATTCAGGCCATAGGTCGAGACAGGACTGTAAAGCCGAACACCAAGCCGAAAACTATCCAGGTAGCACTCTGTCATCTTCGTGGGTATCAAAATCAAACCTCTAATGCGCTTGCCCAGCACAGTAAATAACACCACAGTTAGTGTTCAGCAAGGGTCCATGTAACCCCGCGCGCGACCATCACCTCAGTTCCGCCGACTGACTCCTCGTTTCGGCAGGAGTTAGGAGTTGCGTGTCGCCTTCCGGCGGACCGTATCACCCGGAAATCAGTAGATAGTAAGTAGTATAATAGCTGCGACGTGTTTGTTATCTAAGCTAGTCTCTCTTGAAACACCCTGAACTTTCCCCCACTCTGTCTGGTTTGACTGAACCTCTCTTCTTGCAACCGTGTTCTAACAGCTACTTCGAAATATCTTCAAGCACACCAAGCATCAAATTAGCTCGAGAGGCCGTAGTATCACATTGTTTGAGTGTTAGTTCGCTTTTTCTATTCTCTTTTCCCCAAAACGTGTCGGAACTGATCACCCGCACACGCATACTATATTTTGAACGTTCTACTATTCTATCCTGCCAGGTATTCTAGACATGTCGAAGATTACTACGGCTTCCAGAAGAAAGGTAAGTCAGTACAGTCAGTGCCCTCGGAGGACGACGCGCAAGCGGCCCTCCTGGAGGTGAACCGGAACTGTGCGGGCGAAGGCTCTGCAGAGGAGAAGGGCGGAGGTGAATGAAAGAGGACAGCCCATAGGTCGCCGCGCATGCGCTGCGTCGACAAGCTGAGAGCTCCTCCGTTACGAGCGGAAACGGTCGCACGGCACGCCCAGTTGGCATCGCGCTGGGGTGTTGGCGGACCGTGGGGCCGACTCAGAGCGGCGGCCGCGTCACCCGCAGCTTCGCACCCATGTGCTGCGCGGCGGGTTCGCCGCTGCGGCGTCGCTGTTTACACGAGGCGATGCCCCCACATCAGCACGAGGCGCCCCGGGCGTTACCTAAGCCGGCGCCGGGCGTCGGCACCGCAGGGCCGGAAAAAGCCCGTGTCAGCCCCGCGCGAGGCTGTGCAGCCTGCACGCCAAGCGCCGCGCCCGGTCGAATTCGTACCGACGCAGCGTAGGCGACACCGGAGAGCACGAGAAGGGCGGCGAGGGAGACGTCCCCGCGCCCACGAGACGACGGACGCCGATGCGCAAGAGCACCGACATCGAGACAATGCGTCGGAGCAGGTCGAGGAAGTCGAGCGCTACGAGCGCGGACCTTCGGAGCTAAAGTCAGCGTCGAGCGCTCGCGTCGTGTACCAAAGTACAAGTTTAACATGTCAATATAAAAGGACCTTGATTAATTCACAGTTCTTCCAGTCATGGTTTGGCTTGTCTTGGACAAGGACACGCTGGGTTACAATCCCGCGTTCCTGGATACTGCCTGCTGCTGAAAATCAAGTTAAAATTGAGGACGTTCGAGGCCTGACTTGAGGCTTGTTGAGTGCGTCAGACCTCGTCCGCTGCGTCTGAGAGCGGTGCTGACGCTGGCGCTCGACTCGGGAGTACATGGCGTGGAGCGACTCGGAGGAGGAAGAACAGCTCGAGGAGGCCATACGGCGCTCGAGGCTGCAGTCGATTGGCGGTGGATTGTCGAAGTGAAGGATAAGAACCCCCGCTGGTCAGTACCCTCGCAGACGCACCGCCGGTCCAAATCCAAGGCGACCCAAGCGATGAAATCTGAGCCCAGGTCTAACGCGAAGACCGATTGTACTATCGCACTAAAAAGCGAGAAAGGGTAAGAAAGTGGATCCCGCAGGAGCGCGGACCAGAATACTTTCGTTTATACGCGATTTCGAAGGCGCCTGCGGCGACACCGCCGAGACCGCAAGATTCGGTGCTCGCTTTAACCAGCGTCCGCGCGAACAAGTATGTCGCGAAGAGTCGCAGGTGCCGGATGTACTTGGTTCCATAAACCGCAGGCGAGGCAGACGTTCGGACGAAAATTGAGTGTAGTCTCGGAGGACGACAGTTCGTCTGATGACAGCAGTAGTTACAAACGGGCCAACGGAGTCGGACAGTTTGAGTCGGCTTCGAGTCCCGGCACTGGGGACAGGGGACACCACCGCCGCCCGTCGCCACCACCTTCTCTTCATCGTCGCGGATCGTTCGAGCTCTAGCGACTCGAGCGAGGGCCATCGGGAAAAAGAAGAAGAAGAGCCGCAAGGCCAAGAAAGAGGCCACAATACGACGAAGCGTAAGGCGAAGACGGCGCTGAAAGGAATAAAGTCAAGACGCCAGCGACGTAGGAAGGATTCCAGACCTGGACCACGTTGGACCAAATTCTGCTATGAAATTTGAGACTTGCGTACGAGCTGTTATGAGCTCGATGACCAGGCTGGCGGTCAAGTGATTAAGAATTCCTGTGTGGGACAGCGATTTAAGTCAGTTCTTCATGAAGCATGTAGCGAAGGAAGGGAAGAAGGACTATCCAGCTATCTTATGAGGGTCTATTCGACTACCGTTTCCCTGCAGGACTTCAAGCGTAGTCTCCTCTGCGCCGAGCGCTTATGTCGTCGGGTTACAGGGCAAGACAAAGTCCGTGATTTCGTGCGTGATCTCGATGTTGCGACACGTCGTCCCGCGATGGAACCAACATCAGCAGCTCGCGCAGATATTCTGGAAAGGTGTCCATCAGTATATCGGGTCGCTCTCATTGAGAAGGGACGTAATTCCTGAGAGCACCCCACTTACCCAAGCTAGTTGAAGCATGCGTCACGTAGCGGAAGCTGCACATGAGTCTCTGAAAGCAGAGAATAGCTGACCGCGGATGTACTTATTCAGTCCCGGTCGACGCTGGGGACGATTCGCGACCGCGCGAGCGGTCCCGAGTCGTGCAACCATATGAAGCCACCTGCTGAGAAGTGAGAGTAAGCCAAGGATAAGCCTCGAGATGGAAGCACCCACCGACCGTCGCGAATGGGGCGTGGCGCCTCAGCGCCGCGATCCGCGACTGAGAACCCGCTGGGAACAGCCAAGGCTATCTCGCGAGGAGCAGAATCAGCTGCGCGCTGAAGCGGAATGACTTCAATTGAAAGAGACCGTGTCATGAGGCAGCGAAAAATTGTCCCAAGCGTCAGACCGGCTCGAGCACCAAGAGGCGCGAGAGGCGTCCACACAGGCAGCTGCGGCTCGCGGATGTCGAAATTAGCTGACAGAGCCAGCGGGGTCGACATCACTGTGAACTCTGTGAACATTACGGGATACCATCGCCGGAGAAGGAAGGGCCAGAACTCGAGACGTCGGTCACTGAGGCCAATGCACGTTTCATCTGCGAGCTATTTCCAGCGGTACACGACCAGATGAAGCGATGCGCGGCTGGGCTGCGAACCCACGAGGGGGTTTACTGCAATTGCTTTATGGGTGACGGATATGAAGTGACAGACTGGCCTCACCGTCGAACGTGTCTATGACGTGATGGATGCAGACTGGCAGAACTGAACACTTGTGCACAAAGTGGTCAGACGAGGCATCCAGATCTTCAGAACTGGCCCTACCTGCTGCGTATTAAGGCCAAAGCACAGGAAATATGGTGTCTGTCGCGGATACCCCGGGCCGCTGTTCATACAAGTCCTGCCAGACTACGCGGATATGTGGGTAGATATTCCTTGAGCGGGTCTCGCATGCCTTGTAAAGCACGAGGATGTGGCGCTGGTGACGAGGCAATCATTCGGTTACTTAGCGCATGAAGCCAAATAAAGCGTCGTGCATTACCGTTGATATGCCATATGAGGCGACAGTCCGCGCGAGACTCGCCGCCGCAAACGCTGGATGTTGTATGTCGCGTCAGGCGTCCGCGGCAGCTCCCGCGCGCGGTAACACAAACCAGATTCGGATCTGGAGGGCCGAATCGGTGAGCGCAATCGAGCGGAAAACGCTGCGCGCACCAAGGATTTGCGGAAGAAGCTTCAAAGCCGGTAGTACTCGCGGTCAATGGTAATGGGACAGTCGTACGCGCGCGCTTGACACTGGCTCGATGGAGATTTTGTGTCTACAAACAATAGTTGATCCAGATTGCGTCTGAAAACCAGAAGTGCTAGCAAAACCATTGCATGTTCAGCTCGCTGTCCATGGTTCTCCATCGAAGTAAAATCGGGAGGAAGCGCAACGGTGCACTTTGCGTACCAGGATATTGGACGCAGCGTCGCTTCGACGTCGTGAATCTGGTATTATGACATGATCCTGGGGACGCCGTTTATTCTTCCAGCCACCGCGTTATGGTTGGGACTTAATCATACGCGGAGTGGCCATTGGCCTCAGCGGAAACCGCTTTGAGATTAAGGGCGGGGAGGTACCACTATCTCGTCGCGTGCAGCGGACATCGCGGAGGTATGCGTCTTGCGCGTCTGCGTCAGCAATGTACCGTGAAGCGTCGGATCTGCTGACTGACACTGGCGCACCGCGTTACCACCGCTGCGTGAGGATTAATCATATTATTCCCTTGATTGACGAGAAGAAAGTGTATCAGTGGCGACCATCCAAGTGCCCTGTAAGGCCATGCAGGCTCTCTGGCAGCGAAAGAAGGAAGCGTCCTCGAGTCGGGCGATGGCGTTACAGCGTACGGGCACCAAAGCGAGCCAATGCTCATCCTGCGGAAACCGCCAAAAGGCGGACGGGACGCTTGCGCATAAGCACTGTTGTTGACAAGCGCCAGCCAGAACGCGAATAAACGCAAGCTGGCGGACGCCGCTACCAGACACGAGGCTATTACTGCGTCGAGTGAAGCGCCATAAGTATCGGAGTTCATTGATGCAAGGACGCCTACGAGCAAATCCGCGTAGTAGAGCCGATCACGTCTCGAGAACGCTGTTCACAACGCCAGATGGACTATGGAAAGTCTTGTGCTTCAGATTGGTTTTTTGCATTATTGAGACTGTAATGGCGTGCGACTTACCAAGCATTAATGATCATATCTTGCACCGTACATTGGAGTCTTCTGGATGTGTACCTGGATGATATTATCATTATCAGACACTGCGGAAGAGCATATGAAGCACATACGGATTTTGCTCGACGTCTGCAAAAGAACAAGCTATACCTCAGCGCGGGGAAGATGCAGAGTTCTTTGCGCTGCGAGCTGAAGATCCTCAGGGGACTGTTATGACGACGTACGGAATGCGTGGACCCGCAAAGTCGGACTCGGTCGCAAACTGGAAGGTACCCACCAACAGTATTTGCTGGGGAAGCTCTTAGGCGCGGTTTGGGTATTTGGCACCTAATTGCCAGGGTCTTCGCATTCCTATGGGCATTCCTCGAACCACTTAAGAGTGCGGAATCGGTCATGGAGTTTGGACGGCGACGCCCCAGCGGAGTGTTCGATGAAAGCAAGCAAGTCGTACATGCGTGGCGCAACTCACCGTCGAGTGGCTCTAGATTATGGAGCAGATGCCTGAAACAATTAATCTGGTGACAGATGCAAGCACCACAGGCGCCGGCGGGATATGTTAGCCAAGGGAAAAAGATCTTAAGACTGCGAACATTGTGGACATTCTGGTCAGCAAATTTAATTCCGAGAAACAGAAACATCCAGTACATGAACAAGAAGCTCCTTGATATAGTTGAGTCCCTGAACTATTCCGCGGCAATACTTCACGTGTGCAAAAATTCCGCATACTGCACGGACCATCAGGCACTCGAGCACTCATGACGCAGAAAGAACCTGTCGCCACTCAGCATAGATGGTTAGACATCTTGAACGAGTTCGAGTTGATATTGGGTACATAACCTGGACACACAAACGTAGTCGCCGACGCGCTGTCGCGGTTGTACAGCGACGAGCCGGCAGGTTGTTGCTGCGAGCACGCAGCGAGTAACTGTCGGGATGATCAGCGGACGATGATGATGACGAGCAACACGCTTGCAAAGTAGATGATTGTACAATATACACCGGTCAGGATGATGCTGGATGAGCTCGATGTAGCGCTGCGCCGGCAAGTCGTCTTGCTGCCGAAAAACCCGCAACGACGGGTATTACCGTGAATTGAAGCGGACGGCAGGCGGTTTTCCCCCCCCCCCCCTGAAACGGCGCCGAAAGAACCGGTGGGCAAGCGCTACGTCGCACGGGCAATAGCGCGGCAGCCTCCGGACACAGCGGACAATGTGCAGTCGTCTTGTTCTAATCCGGACGATGACGGACCGCTGAATAATCAAGAAGCTGCAAGCGGGGAGCCGAATCCGAAGACAAAGTCAGCATGAGACCCACAGGACGAGGCTATCCAAGAGATCCAATTACCCGAGCTGATAATCCCGAGCGAGTCGGGGGTGCCGCTCTTGGGAGGTCCGAGGTGCATGTGGAAGCCCCTTTCTTTCGAAAGGTTGCCGCAAAGCAAGAGCACTACAAGGACTTCCTGTTGGAGGCGGATTAATTTAAGATCTACCGTGATGAGAAACGACCTGTGCTTAACGGACATCCTTGTGGGATGGCGCGAGCGCCCGCGCGAGATCGCGATATCGCACGCGCACTGTGCTGGCTCACCTCGTGTGAGTGTCCAAAGACTTTAGACTACCTCAGACGGAAGTCTGTGGGCCCGCAATGGCAAAGGGGATGTTCGAAGATTTTCTGCAGGGTCATGTGTCGTTTGCCGCAACAAGTAAAGCGAGCACGCCAACAGCCAATGGGAAGGCTACGTACCTGGAAGTACCCGACGACCATGGCAGGCAATTGGCGTAGACTGCGTGGGCCCCGCTCCCGCAGTCGGAATAGTCACGAGCGTGTGATATGATCTGCGTGATCATAGACCACTAAGTCTATGGTACACTTAGTTACGACGAAGCAGGACTTACCGGTGCACGTGCAAATTGATGAGATACTCCGACAGCGTGTAAAAATATCACGGACTGCCTGAGGAATCATCAGTGATCGAGACAGCTGTTTACGAGCACTTTTTGGCAGAATTGCACTCACTATGGGAACGTTGAGCTCCGGGGTGTCATCAGCGTACCACCCGCCTAGACGGGATCGACGGGCAACGAGCGAGCTACGGCACGATGACGCAGATGTTGCGTTCAGTGCGTGGCCCCAGATCAGAAGGATTGGGTGTCCAAACTGACCGGCCCATTGAATTTGCAATGAAATCGCCAAGGTCAGACACGACGGCTTTCGCCGTTCTCTTGAACTATGGCCGCATGCCGCGTCCGATGATTGGGATATGACATCTGAAATACCCGGGTGGCAGAAAGTCGCACTTAGATAAAAGACTGCAATTCTGCGCGCCCACGATGCAATCACGAGGCACGCGTGCGCCCCAACACGGAGCAAGCAAATAGGAAGCGCCGTGACGCACCTTTCGAGCGGGAGACCTGGCGTATTTGTCGACTAAGAATGCGGCTGCCTAAGGCGCGAGCCCGCAAATCTGTCCTAAATATCTGCGGGCCATTTAGAATATTTGGGAGCTCGAGAAAGGAGCTACTTACCAGCTAGAGCTGCCAGAGAGTGAGAGTCGGGGCGTGCACAACGCATCCATGCCTCATTGTTGTGAGGCCATGTTCCCCGAACGAGGATAGGAGATTTCCGGGCCGACAGTGGCAAACAGATTCTCGGGCTCAATGAGCCTAGCCGAGTGGGCTGTCGACCCGGATCTGCGCAGAGCGGACAGGGCACTGATACAACAATTTGAAGGTCAGTGGTCAACCGGCAGATGTAACATGGGCATCTACCCCCATGAGGTTTAAAACCCATCGTCCTGGAGGCATACTGCGAAGCGATGGGTATATTCGCACGCGCGATTTCTGCCTCGGGACAGTCGGAGCCAGAAGGTTATTCCGACGTCGCGGTTTCACAGGATCGAAGAGGCAATTTACGGGCGTCGGAAGCCGGCTATCGACCCGGAGAGAGCTGATAGTCGAGGAAAATATTAAGGAGTGAGTTAGCACGGTTGAGGAGCGAGCGACTTCATCGAGAAGCTCACCCTACTCATCTTGACCCATGGACTCACTTGTAGGGCTATAACGCGGCTCCTTTCCCAACGCGATCTGCGCGCTGCCAGGAGTATGCTGCGACCTACTCGAGTGGGCTCGAAAGCGGAGGTCGCGAGCCGATCCCCGGCGAGCCGCCGCGCGGCTATATCGACGGTTCCGCGCCTTCAACGTCTATGCGCCTCTTACGACGACTATCTCACCGTTGAAATGGTCGTGCGTATTTCGTACAGGAGCTGACATGTATGACTCGGATTGAGTCGTCATATGCCGCGCCGCCGCCGAACGCATACTACGCTGCGCCGCCGTGGTACGATGCGCCGTTGCCACACGCGCAGGCCCGCTATGGGTCACTGGCGGCGTCCAAAGGAACCCCGGTTATCGTGGGGGCGTATCCTCGACTTCCCAAAAAAAGGCGGTTAGGCTCGTATGGAGCGCGGCGGCGGAGGTCCGAACGGAGGTCCGTATCGCCGTGGCAACGGTGGTTAGTCGCGACTACCGTCCTCCTAAGACCGCGCGGCGGAGCACTGGCCCAGCGGTTCGGCCGTCGCGCCACGCAGCAGCAGCAGGGCGCTGGCGGGTCGTTCAGGACGACGTGGAGTCATGAGAGGTATTTTCACGCACCGCGAGATGATTTCCCGGGAGTTCCGACCTTCTTGCAGGGAATCGTCGATTCTGGGCCCGAGGCCGCGGCAGGCCGCTTCGGCCCCTCAACTTATCAGCACGAAGCAGAAGGTGCGGAGAGGCAGGGCCCTCTCACCAGCACGACGTCCGTCGTTGAGAAGAAATTTTGAGCAGACAGCCGCCCAACCGTCGTACGAGACGCCGGTGACGTTGTCGTGGCCCGATGCGATACTACTTCTGATGACGAATCCGTCGTCGAAGACTCGAACGGGCACGACGGAGGCGGCAGCGGTTGAGTCGGTCGCCAGCGTACAAGGTAGCCTTTCCGAGCAAGGCGGGAGGGCGAATGTGAAAGCCCGCGCGCCGAATCACCTCAGTTCCCGCCGTGACCCTCGTTTGCAGAGAGGATGCGTGTCCGCCTCCCGGCGGACTCGTTATCACCCGGAAATCAGTAGATTAGTAAGTAGATACATAGCTAGCTACGTGTTTGTATCTAGATAGCTCTTTGAAACCCGAACTTTCCCCCACTCTGTTCCTGCCGTTTGACTGAACTCTCTTCCTTGCACCCGTTTCTAAAAGCTACTCTCGACATCTTCAAGCAAACAAGCATCAAGATTAGTCCGAGAGGGCCGTTAGTCTCACAGTCCATCTAAGGCCGTCTAACTTGCCGACAGCCCAAGTCGAAACCCCCTTTACACCTTTGGGAGTATCGATGAAATCCGGAGCCTGTCAGCAATCCCAACGGTTGGGGCCAGCAAGCCCCAGTGTTTTAGCGGGCCCGAGCACTAGCGGGGCTGTAAGCAAGAGCCCTGCTACCCGGGCCGCCTTGGAAGGTGCGCCTCGCTCGGCGCCCGTGTTGTTGGTGTTGGTTCAATGCTAATCGACAGCCAAACTCATCGACACGCCACAACCGCGACCTGGCGAAGTAGTGGCGCAGTGCTTGGGATCTGGAATTGGTTCTGCTTCGCATATTTTAGAAACCCCCACGAGGGCCCTCAGATGAAGTACTCCAAAGCGGGCTTGCTCCGTCTGCGCCGCAACAACCCACGGTGCTACCACATCAGCAAAAGCCCCGAGAATATTATACTGACAATATATGTCAAATAATGTCCATAAGGTGCGGTCGGGAGGCGAGGCAACAAGGTCAATATACTGATATGATTTGAGGTGGAAGGTCATATGCTTGTGAACGAGCTGGTCGCGCCGCCTCGAGATACCGCTTATAATGCAGGGCACGCATGGGAGCCCATATATCCCGATATATGACGAACAAGTGGCGGGGTCTTGGGCCAGCGAGACGCCGTTATATGCCAATATACCCCAGAACTTAGCTTGCAAGCCTTGGCATCGCGTTATTGAGACCATGCATTACATTGCCATACAAACCCGAGACCATCCGGTTACACATACAGGTCCCAGCGGGCCCGCGCCACGCCGCCCCAGCGTCCCTCAATTGCCCTCGGTCCGCGGTCACGCCAACGCGCCAGCCATGCCGCAGGCCCAGAGCGCCCTCATGCGTGGACAGCAATTACGCGCGGTATGCAACGTGACCATCGGGGAAATCCTGGGGTCCAGGTGGGCGGCGTGTCGATTCCAGACCGTAAGGAGGTGATCCGAGGTAACGAAACGAAGGGCTTGACTGTCGGGTAGAAGATGACCTAGCTCGGTCGCGACAAAATGGTATGAGTTAATATAAATTCTCTGTCAATCGATGGAGAAACCATACCTCCGTCCTTGTCTTTTACCTGGTCCTGGCCACTTCACGAGCTTATGAGTGGCGTATATGCGCATGGCGCACGGTCACATAACCGGTCATAGGCATCCGCGAGTCGACCGTGTCGTATGTAACGCCGAAGACCATCATCGAGCGCTGGGACGGCTCACTGCACAGCAGAGACTCGAGCTCGGATGTTCGACTTCATCACTGTGGAGAAAGTTAGGAGTATATGCGCGGGTGGAGAGCAAGGGCAACGGACTACAAAGCGTCACTGAGCAGAGAACATCTACAACCAGACAGTGAGGTGAGAATGATAAGAGGATAACTGCGTTACTCACAGCTTTATGGTCGAAGGCCCCCATCCCGGACGCTGTCGCTGTTGTAGCCGTCGTCCTGAGCACGCTTCAGGGTGGCGCTGTGTTCCTGCTCGAGTCAAGGCTAGCCAGTAGGACATAAGGAGAAGCCTCTGATAGAGGGGAAAAGAGAGGCGCGTTGGAGGGACAAAGGGAGGAGGGCAGAGGAGATGGTGGTGGTGGAGGGAGAGATGGGGGGATCTGGCAAATGGCCAGGCGCCAGTAGAGTGTTCAGTAACAGCGTGACAGTACGCGACGTGGAGCATGACGTAGGTGGATCAGAGTGCCGACAAAATTTGCTAAGTCGCGACTTCTCCCTTCTGCCAGCACCCGGTGAATGCCAAAGCTAGTAGGCGGGCACCGTGCACATTCATCTTCCCGTTACGCCATCGTCTCTCTCGCTTCACTTTCTCCCAGCCATCATATCACGCACTCCTGGAAGGCGCCAGCGCAGCACTGGCGCACGACGTCGTCAGCGTACACAACATTGTGGAGAATAATAGGGCAGCATCTTATGGCGCGTGCCGGACTTCATCGCGGTTGCGCTGCATTTGCGTTATGCTACTTACAATTGTTGACTATGTGTGTTTCCTTCGTTGCCAGCTTTAAGCCAGGTCGTTGTGAGCGTGCCAACGCTCACCCCGGGTATCATACTACCATCCAGCATTGTTTGTATCCGCATCCCCACAGTACCGGGGCAGCCGGTTGTTGTACCCGTCCGCGCAGCCTCGCGCCGCAGCACCTTCGGGGCAATTGCAGGTGGAACCGGGATCTGTGAGACAACGAGAACGCCGCGCCGAGCCCGCTCGCAAGCACTTCCACCGCGTCATTTTACACAGTCGATTTCCATCGACACGCGCACATCCGCATGCAATTCACGCGGAGCCACCCTTCAGCCAAACACATTGATCAAGTCAAGACCTGCCGCAAAGCCCAGCTTTCAGGCGTTGGGATTGCATGCACCGTCCTCTTGCCAACTCTACTCTGGACGCCAAAAATCATGTCCGGGCACGGCGACGGCCGGCCAGGCGACCGTACAAGCCTGAGCAGCCACGCACAGACGCGAGCTCAGAGCCGTTTTCTGACTGCATCATAGGTGCGCTGCATTTGTCTACGTGATCAAAAAAAGTGAACGGCCTTGTTGCCTACCTAGCTGCCATAGGCTCTGATTAAGCTCGACTGATGCAACACGGAATATCACCCATGACTCGGCCCACCATCGCACCGCACATCGACAACTCAAAACCGTTGGTCTGAACGGGTCCCGCTCATCGCAAATGCGCGCATAACATCGTTTGCTTCGCTGGTTCGCGCATGACCGTGGGCAGGCGGCACATCAACTCCTCAGGCAGGCACACAGGCGTCGCGCACTGCCGTCCTGCATTGAGGACTCCTTGGCATGTCGTGCCACCTGCAGGGATAGCCATGAAGCCGGTGTTCTTCGCGCACAGACGTACGCGGCACGCGACCGTCCTGCATGATCAGCCGCATCCTTCTTTCTCCCCCACCACCACCCCCCGCCACCGGACAGTGGTCTCGCGGCCCGCTCGTGCGCCCCCTCCCTTGCATATCCTCACTTGCGCACGATCGTTCCTCCAAAATCCTACACATCCAAGCGTCGCTCAGAGACGTGACTCACATCGGAGCGCTTGTCACCTCGTCACCACGCTCGGTCTACGCGACAGAGCCGGCACGTCCACTCCAGCGCAGCCGATGCGGCTCAATGCCAGCCCCCCAGGATGCGCGAGCAGAACGGCGAGGAGCAGAGGTATGCAAGACGCCAGGAAGGTCATCGAGGAGTTCTACGAAAACGGAGCGGACGTATGTCGAAGGTTGTCAAAAACGTCTCTACGCACACGCGCGAAGACACTCGCGCTACTCGGCCTTCAGCGACAGCACGCCCAACTTCCCCCAGGTCGTACCGTCTCAAGCGCGGCTCGCTCCTCCAGTTCCGAATGCGGGTCCTTCCCCAAGGAGCGTGACTTTCTCCTGTTCTCAGACAGCCTCCATCTGGCTCGCAAAACCTCGACAACGGCGACAACGAGCTCGCCAGCGCGCTGGGATTAAGGCGGAGTGTGGGCATAGGCAAGGGCGGCCATCTGGCGTTGCGCCACGATGTTGCGCTCTCGCTCGCGCAGCGAGGCCGAGCTGTCCGTCATGAGCAACGGGCCTGCGCGACTCAACACGATCTGCAGCGCGGTGTCGCCTATCTCGCCTACCTCGGCTCCGGCCACGCGACCCAGCGCAAAAGCGGCCAGCGTGTGCAGAAGAAGAAAAAAAAAAAAAAAAAACGCCGGCGAGGAGACGAAGGCGTGGTCAAGGGCAGGGCGGAAGCTCGTGGACCTGGAGTCGTGGTCACGCCCGCGGGCCGAGATGGGCGAGGGAGACGCGGTGGGGTTCGAGGTCCACAGACCGGAGCGGCTCGTCGTGGGTATGAGGTGGGTCGAGTCTTTTATTCGTTTCGTTCGACGTCGCAGGGTACTTACGCCAGCGCCAGCTACCGAGGACGAGCGGGACGAGTTGGAACATTGATGAACTATTGTCCAGGCGAACCCTCTCCAATCACCAAGCATGCCGAATATCCAAGTCACGATGGGCACCCGCGGGTGCGCCTTAGCCAGCAATGGCAGTCAAGGCAAAAGTTGAGGGCGCCATACCCCCCCCTTACCCCGCCTCACCTATTGTCCGTGTCGACACCATTCCCATCAAAGCCCACCGCCCCTTCCCGTGGCTGTCCGCCACGCCCGTGTATACCGCCGCCGCGCGCTACCTCTCGACCGCTCGTTGCAAGCACGACCGGAACGCCCAACCGCAACCGCACCTCAGCCGCACCCTCGTGGACGCATATCCAACCAAATTCTCTTTCCCTGGGATCAAGAACTTCGATAACGTTACGGTTCTGCGGCACGAGGGCACCCCGTGAAGTGCGTCGGGCGTCCGTTGGGTACAGTGCGGGGATGAGGCGCCAAACCAGCAGCAGCGCATCAGGAGCATAAATCCAACGGTGCCGCAACCTGCGAGCGCATTCAGCCGCCTGAGTGCGAGGCAGCCGGGTGTACGCGCAGGACCCTGCCTGATGATCGCTGGTCAGATCACCGACAGGGAACACTTCAGGCCTCCAACGCGTCGGGGGCATCGGGCACCTTGCGACACGGTATTGCAGCGCCGCGCTGCGCGGACCACTCCCTGCGCTCGGCCCAGACTTCGACTGGATGAGTTTAGTAATGCACGAAAGAACGGCGTGCATCACAGAAAGACACGCACGCCGAGAACGAGCCCAAGACGAGATCGCGCACAGCCATGCGGAGCAATCACAAGAAGACGACGCGCGGATAATGAGCCCGCGCACGAGACCTCGCTCAGCGATGTCGACGAGGACGACGAGGGACAACTGACGACGCGCTGGACGCGAGGACGCGCGGACGACCCGCGACGACAGTGGGAGGACGCATGGGACGCGCTTGACGAGCGGGAGGATGAGGAAGGCAGGCGAGTGGGACGGCGATGAGGCTGAGGACATGGAGCACGGGCTGGTTGAGGAGGCCTGAGACGACGAGAAACTCGTCGCAGAAGGCTGGCTTCGGCGCTGTGATGTCGTAGCATGAACAGGCTCTCGGAAACGGCGTTACTAAGAATTGGGACCTCGTCTTACATAGCCAGACATTTGCATGTAGGATACGTACATATGTTGTGGACGCGGCCGCCTCGGAGGTGGGCAGTTATATGGCAATAATTCCGGCCCGCGCGAGGCGGCGGCACTGCTTAAAAATTTCGTGGCTTTTGTCTGATGCACTAGTGTGGCGTCTCATCGAACTTGATATCATCAATCCTGACCATCCGGGCCATTACTCCAGAACATGAAGCGCCGGGAAACACTCTGGCCCTACTGCTTCCTTCATCAGCACCGTCCAAGTCGGTAAGAGGCAATGTCGAAAACAGAGCGGTTACAGTTGTCTTGTATCATATGGTCCGTGAATTTGCTAACCGACGGGATAAAGTGGACTCAGGTCGCTGGCAGGCGCACGGAAAAAGGCAACGAGGCAAGAGTACTGCAGTGAAGACCAATCGACTGATGCGAAGACGCAGTCAAAAGGGCATTAGGTGCCATCTGCTCTGCTTTGCTCCAGCAAATTGCTAATAGTGCGCCCCTCGTATATCAGGGAAAATTCAAAAAAACTTATTTTCGCATCGGCGCGCAAAGACCCGGGCCTATATAGATGCTCCCATGATGGCACGGGACATGGCCCGAACGAGGCATTTATTCTTCAATGCCAAGGGACAGTTTGGTGCTGGGGCCGACTGGTGCCCAAGTGTTTAGTGAGCTGACTCAAATCAAACCGTCGACGAGTAAATATAATATTCTTGAAATCAAGTACATTCGAGGTCACCGTTATCGCAGGACGCCGTGATTGATATTGCGCGACTTTATCCCAGTGGCACGCCAACCACCGCCTAGTTAGTCGGAGTGGAGCGAACTAGGGCCGCTACCCGACTCAACACGCCGGAGTACGCGGGACGCACTGTGCGAGTACTGGGTTGTGCGGAAGTTGCTCGCGAGGGGCGGGCGTCGGGTGGCCGCCGGGTTGAGTGACAGTAGAGCGCGATCGAAAGGTCGTGATGGGTAGGGCATGCCACGTCTCGGCGCACCTCTCGGACCGCTCGTGTACTGATGTACGCGGCATTCTCGGGCGTCGTTTGAGACCTGTGTCCTGCGTAGGCGCTTTGCTAGACGTACATATGACAGAATGTCCGTATGAACAGCCCTGCTTTCTCTCGGAGACTTGTCGATCGGAGCGGAAGGTGTGCTGTAGTATGAGAATCAGCATGCGGTGTCAAGGAAATGCTCAACAAATCGTATGCTGTTGATTGCTGCCCGATGACTGACTCACGTGTAATGATTGGCGAGGACGGAGCGGCACAGGTCTACTACCAGAACAGAAACGACTGTCTTCTGTGGTAAGGTCAGCCACGGAGACTAGCACAGGTCGAAGAACGAGCCATTGCTGGTTCCTGCAATGCGCTCTCGCTCCCGCTCCTGGTTCAAGACGCTGCAGGCCGCCGATTTGCGCTGCTCAGATTCGGCTTGTATGCGCCGTACGGTAACACTGCGAAAGAGATGACAGGGAAGGCATCATTAACCATACCGCTCCAGCTCAATGTCTCCTCATAGAGCTCGCGCGCACCTGCAAACTCCGTGACCGCGGCTAAGTCCAAAATCATTACGACACGACTGGCATGAACTGGGGCGCGGATGCTCCGCAAGGACGAACGCATCGTGGAGTGCCTCCGCAAGTCAAAATCGTCATCAGAACACTCCGACTCCGTACCCTATCATACTCGTCCTGAGACTCAGTATTCGTCGCCTCGCTCTCGTCAATTGTCTACCGTCTGCCTGAGAGCGCAACCATTTCTTCCTCCAACAGAGCATCCTTGGCGCTCTCTGCGCAGACTTGTGCCGCCCCACTGCGAAAAGGTCGGCCAAAGAAAGCATAGGATGATCACTAAGAATCTGTTTTCGTACTCATGGGTCTGATGCGAAATGTGAAGAAGGCATTGTAGTGGATGAAGAGTCGTCCAGCAGTGGTAAGGCGGGGATTGGGGCAACGGGCGGGGCGAACCTGCGGCCGGGTGAGAAGCAGGGCAACGGGGATGCACATGTTTTCGTCGATCTGGCGATTGGGGACGGGATGGCGAGGCCGCGACTGCGAATTATGGCCAAATCACAGCGGTAGTATCTGCGCCGCCCCGCGCATTGCAAGTCGAAAAACCTACATTGACCAGCGGTCCAGTGAGTGCGAAGGAAGACAAGCACGATAGATTCCCGTACCGCCTTGACGTATCCGATGATTTCTTGCAGGAGTGAAGCAAGAGAACGGCAGCATCCAGCGCCACAGGATCCTCCAGCGCCTCGAAGAGATGCTACCGGGTGCGAGGTTTTGAAGGGACTACGAAAGCCCCCAACTGTGGATAGAGGCAGGTACTGCGTGACACCGGCAGGGACGGTCGCTTGGGCCTGGACTCTGATTGGGGAGGGCCACATGGGGGAGGTAGAGGAAGAGGAGGGGGGAACAACGGCGAAGGTCTGAGAGGTCCGAGATAAGTATGGGTATTGGGGCTGGTGGACGGTACCGTGTGCGCGAGAGGACGACAATGGGCGCTGTGTGGCGGGCGCAACGAATCGCGGCTGCGTGCCGCCGTCCGTCCATCTTCCTCCACCCCGCCCCGTTGAACTCTCGACCCAACGCCGAAGCGAAGTGATAGCTATGAAGCGGTGAGATCGATGAGGGTCGCAGTGCTGGGTGTGCTCGAAACACGGTGAGTCGCGTGAATTGCGTACACTGCATACAAGCCACCGAGGTCCTAATACAACCAAGGCCCGCAAGGGAAAGCGAAAGCACAGCGATAGCTAGCATAAACCAGCATCCACCTCCTGGGAGACGTAGATGGCTCGCAACCGCCAGCACGTTCAATGACATGCTACACCTGCCGTCGAACTCTTGACTCGGGATACGACCGGTTCATCGTCTCACCTTAACTCGCCTTGCAAGAACCTCGAACTGCCGCAAGGCAGCTCGAGAACAATGGTCTTCACTATCCGGATCGATCTTTTGGCACGGAGCCGACTCTCTGGTGCCGCTGTTCTCCTGGTGTCATACTCACAAGCGAGAATACGGCAAGCACTGAGCGGCACAGCTGCATGTCCGGAAAAACTCGGTCGCGGACCGCGATTCACATCACAGTGGACAATATGCCTGGGGCCTTGGCTTATCCATGATGCCTGAAGGACAGCCACAAGCCGTGCTGTTAAGCGAGGGGCGAGAGGACACGCCGGAGGACGAGCAGGAAACTAGTGCGCGAGCGTGGAGCTAGTCTGTCATTTTGCTTGTGTACATGTGCTGGCCGCGTCAGGATCTATGTCACTGCGCCTAAATTTGTTTCTGCTCCCCGGACTCGCTAGACAGCTTGGCGGAATCTGCCAACAGCGTTGCGCTATTGCTTGTGCGCTCCCGTGGAACGTGATATCATTCCATACTATGGGATCCTGATACCCCATCCAGGATGGTGTATCAGGACGGCACGCGGACATGCGTTGCGGGTGCTTGGTCATGCCCGGACTGCGTGCAACATGACTGATATTGGCAGAAATACTGTACGACAGCCCGTGGCCGTGATGGAAAGGCTAGGACTGATTCTGCGCCTTCTACTGGATCATCGTCAGGTGTTCAGGGACTCGGAAATACGGGCTGTGTGAGTTACGGGCTTTGTGGGACGTGGTGGCGCGTGAACACTACTGTATAGGCACCCATACAAAGGATCATCATCATAGTGTCCCGGCACTTCTCTTGTGATGGAAAACTAATAGAAACGTTTTTCGAAGGCGAGTCGCGTGTATCCTAGGGCCCAAGAGAGACGTTTAGCCCGGGACGATCTCGGAGAGGAGAATCTTGTGAGCGGGATCCACAGCGGCGGACCTCACCGGCGTCCGTGGTCAAGAGGATGCGGACATTTCTTAGCTGGAACATAGTTGATATTCGTCGGCGGCTGCAGCAGAACAGAATTTTGAGCGCGAGTCCAAAAGTATCGACATACATCAGGTAATCGGTCTGAGTGTCTCATGATTGGGCTAACCAGCAAAGTACAACATAGCGAACGCAAAAGATAACGACAGCATGCAAGGAGAAAGCGTACGAAAACAAAGCATAGTACGTAGGAGACATGAGGATAACGCAAAAGCGATTTAACGCAAGCAGCAAGGAAAGGCACGTCGATCGGCCGCGACAACGACCAGTGTCACGCGGGATTTGGCTGTGCGTAGGGGGCTGGACCGCCGCGAGTGCCATATCACACGCACTTCAAACAGCGGCTCGAGCACCTAAGAGAAGTTTTAACTCGATGAGATTGTGAGAAACGATGGAGTGAGCGTGAAACAGACGGGCGTTGGGCTCACCTTTTCCTGTTGGCGGGCGATGAAGGCCTGGAATGTCGGAAGATATACACCCAATGTAGGGCTGACTGGAGCTTCGAAACGATGGATCAGTAGATGCGGTTGGGGCATTCAAAAACCGCCGAAAGAACTCAAGGGAAAATATGTGCTTACTAGACTGACTTTGGATGGCAAGATCCTTGAGTGCTGCCCGCAGACTTTTCGATTCCCGGTCCAACCACTGGCAGATATGCATGCAAAACCGGACGACTGCTCTGCCACCGAGCAGGGTGCTGTGATGCAGCGTAAAATATGAGAGGATGTCGATCAGAGCGCACGTACAACGCGACCTCGAGGCGTCGAGATCCACAGAAAGACTGCCTCTCACTGCGAGGTCGTAGCTCGCACTCCGCGCGTTCTTGGTCCAGTATATCGAGAGCTGCGGGTGCGTAGCCTCGAGCGTTCAAGATCTAGCGGTACATGAGAGCAGGAGTCATTGGAAGAGCGGGAAGAGATCACCCTGCGATCACAGTGAGCTCGGTCGCAAGTAGCTTGCATTTGCCAAACTCTCCACTGTTCCAGGTCAAGATCAAAATTTACGACAGGAATAAATCGGAATGGGGATCTTCGTATTCCAGTAGCATCTGGCTATCCGGTCTGAAGAACTTATCTGAAGGGACGCGCCGCTGATTGGTTGTAGTAAAGTCAATCTGTGACGCTGAGTCCTCTTTCGGTAGCGTGTTGTTCAACCATCGTCTGCATTACGGCCCGTCAGCAGCCGATGGAATGGATAGTCACCGCCCGGACGCGAAGAATCGCCGTCTGACACGAGGAATGCCATTGATGCACATAGTCGCCTGTCTAACGCAATGGAATTCGATCCGCGGGCCGACGCCCTGGAGTTGCTAGTTGCCGTCTGAGGGCGATGAGTCGAAGAGTCGATGGAGTCGCCACCCGACGCGTCTGATACACAACCATTTGACGAAAGAGGAAGACGGAATATGCTGGCGATGTGGGGATTCCTCGATCAAAGGACCAGGCGCTGAAGGGGGATGCGGCGCGCAATAAGTCGTAGTCCTGCCACGCTTAGTATCTTCGTCGGGGTAGGTCATGACCTTGATTTACTGGCGCCATCGTTACATGGGCGACGAACTCTGGCGACTATCCTTGGCTGTTTGTCGGGTAGGAACGTAAAGCTGTCCAAGAATGAGATACAAGTTTGTCCCACGGTAGGGGAGGAGATGGTGTGACGGCGGGGCGGCCATCCTGGGTGCGTAGCAGATGCACAGCAACGCACATCCGCTCATCGATGCAAAACGCCTCGTGCGGCTTGGGAAGGCTTGGCCTCAGGATTGTAGCAGGAGATAGATGGAACCTCCGATCGGCCATTGTCATGAGCATCACCTGCCAGCAGATGTCAACCACATTGGTATAGAAGTAGGACAGTGTCTTACCTGAGTGACAATCCCACATATTTCCTCACAGGCAGCGCAAGGTGCCTCCCCAATGCAACAGGGTCCTCCAGTGTTCTCAATGGTGCGCCCAGGATCCGTGTAAAAGACGACGAAGCCCCGTATGCAGGCGTGCACATAGATCTTCGTCGTAAAGGGCAAGTCTAGAATCTTGGTGTCCCTTGAACTTCTTCATAGCCGATCCATGATAGCGGCAAGTGGGGCATCGCGGACCCAAGTAAATGGGCGTTGAGGGAAGGGGGAGAAACTTGGGAACGGCGCGCTGGCCAAGGCTCAGGCTAGCCTATGCCAATATGTGGCGCAGCTCTCGTGGAGATGACCAACCGGCGTTTCCCACCGAGTCAACGGCCCGGGAGTTGTTCCGCAAAAGGCTGAACTCGGTGCAGCTCTCGAGTCCTCTCAGGCCGACAAGGCTTACGCCCTTAGCAATGAACAGGCTCAGCCAGTTGCTCCCTCGGGTTCAATCTTCTGGGAAAAGGGGCCGACTTCCGAAAGCGCTTTCGCAGCGGGCGCTGCGCCATACATACTATACTTAACCCTGAGTACGTATCTCCCAAAAGAAATATCTTACTAGGACCGCACAAAAGCAATGTCTTCTAGGACGCAACAACATTATGCGAACAGGTACTGATAAAGGCGGACAAGCTTGTCCTTAGGGTTCGAGCCTGTCACCTTCTGATCAAGCCGATGAAGCACTCTGCGACGCCCATTCATAGTACTATGACGCTCGGGGACGCTATGGACCTGAGGAGTCGGGATCCTTGGTACGTTACCGCTACCGTAACTAACCACGCAGACGACTCACTGAATGGATTCCTGATTAATATCCAGTAAATGTTAAGTAGGTGTGTCCGTAGGTGAGCTCCCAAGTTCTGCCATCTTCCGCTCGCACCAGCGAAACCATTTGCGACGGACGGACATTATCCCACAGAAGCGTTCTATCATTCGCGACATCACACCAATGGTGAAGATTACTGAATACGGGTACATCTACGCAGGAAAGGATGCGATGAACACCCCGCACGAGCTGTCTGTGGGCGACTTGACCCTAGGGTCAATCTCCCCCCACACACATATGCGACGGGAAAGGACGACACTAGCGTTATAAGCAAGCTAGGACACTGACCGAAAGCTCCGACTCAGGAGAAGAAGACCCGTCCCTGCCCTCGTCCTACGCGTCCAGGCCACTCAGGCCGACCATCTCATCGGCAACCCTTGGAGAGGATATTCCGCATATTCCGCAAGTTCTCCCTTCTGGGGACTTTCAATGGCACTGCAAGAGATAGCCTTGTAGAGGTGTTCCAGATGTTCCTTGTTACCAGTCCACCCCAACCCATCCGCGCAGCTTAAAGAATTGTAGTGCATACAACACCTCAATGGAGAACCAAGAAGTGGCCAGCTTGGATCTTACTGTGCCTCATACCTCGCCGCAGACGTGACATGAAAGAGCTATGGGGCGGCTCATAGGAATGGATCGGTTTTCACTTGGACCCACACTGTTGGAGGACTTCAGGACAGAGGCTGAAGTTCGATGGACGAAGTGGCAGGAAATGCTCGAAGATGGAAGGCTTTGAGGACTTTGTCTCGACGACTATATGGTGAGGAGTCGTTATCCCCTTTGACCTCCCATCTATCACGGACTTCTTTCCAATCTCCAGTCTTATATCGCGGTTTTATTCAACGACAATTGCCGTGAGTCAGCGTCACGGTATCGTGCTATAGGTCATCTTGACGAACCCATCGTTGTAGAATAGAAAGGCGCCCGACGGCGAGTTCTGGATCCGTGACAAACGCTCATAGGGTATGTCGCTAAATATCTACGTGTTACAATTTAGGGTCTCACTGTTCACGCCGGAAAGTAATGTTCCATTCGCAATGCTTGTCGGAATTGCCACCGACACAGTCACGTTTGAAGCTCTAAGACTACCCCCGACCGAGAAGCTGTGTAAGTTCGCTTGAATCTCACGGCTTCACGGAACATCGACTAACGACTGCATTACAGAAGCCCATTCCGAGCACAGTTCTCTGGTACGGAACCAAAAACACGCACGTTCACGGTGAGCCTTCACGAACACAATTTCAATCTGGTGACTCTCACGTGTCGTTCATATGCAGTCATTATTCGGCTGCGACACCAATCGGTGGTGTATTACCAATAACCGATAGCTTGAATTTCACGAGATCGGGGATCTAGAGATGCGAAAAAGTGAACAAAGCGCGGTACACACACATCGCAAGGACCCAATCCTCGTTGTGCGGTCCGGGAATTGCCGGTCACTACGACCCCGCCGCTGACACGGCCCTCTGCAGACTGAAAGCTCCGCCGCTAAGGCTGCCGCAAACGACGCATCCGACCAGGTGCGTATATTCCGGCTCGACACGAGAAATTGGCATTCCAAGTCAAGACACGTTCGTACAGAGATGGAAACGAGTTGAGAGCAAGAAAACCAGAAGGTTGAGGTTCACAAAGCGGTTGCGTCCTGTTGTTCGCCCATCCGTGGACGGAGCTATATGGAGGAACCCAGGCGAGACAATCAAAGAGATTAGACAACGCTGGAGCCTGAGGGTCCCGCAAGTGACTCGAGAGCGTCAGGGAAATTTGCGCACAGTCTCCTTTGTGATTGGGGGATATATGAAAGATTATCGGGGCTGTATGATGTAAAACAATTGCTTGAAATATTTCGTTTCGGTCAGCTACCTGACGCCTCCAACCGCACCCGAAAGCAGAGCAAATGAACGAGAAGAGACATCGGAGAAAAAGACGCTAAGTATGTGGGGGCATGTAGACAACAGCGATGGAAAAATGATAGAAGCTATACTTCACGCGTCGCTAGCACGGCGCGCCACAGGCTCGTGTCTACATCGTGCAAAATCGGACTGTGTGGCCAGCGAGTTCCCCGTTTTACGGGAATATCAGCCAGACTTCAGCGGTCATATTGGGTTGCCGACGGTCCAAGAAAGGCCCACAGCCCAATGTTGACAACGGAAAGGAGACGCGAGAAAGACCGGCCACAAGCTGGATGGAACATCAACTGTCTGGCCAAGAAGCTAAGAGCGCTGGTGTACAAGGCTTCATCTCCGACGATGAGACGGTACTCGGACACCGCGATGGCGGAGCTGTTGGCCGTATCTTGCACGATTCGAACCAAGCGGCGAAGAACGAATCCCGCAATGGCCTTCGGGGTGTGTTACTGCGGCATGGAATGTGAGCGAGCACGTTAACGGGGACGGATGATGCGGCCCGTACTGATGAAGGGCCCGGTTGGGGGGGGGGGGGACGGGGGCGGGGGGGCGAAGCAGCTAATCTCCCTTCCTGGAATGAAATCTGCTGACGATGTAGCCTCGGACACCATCCTGATGTCCTATCTCTTTGCCCCACTTTCTCAAGGTGAGCGCAGAGACGCTGTTGCGACTCCGCGATGACCTGAAAGAGCCACGTTACCCACAGTCAAGTGTAAGAAAAAGGAGAGAACCCACTTCGTTACCGCTGCAATCTCGTCCCATAACAGAGTTGCATTGCAAGCTCTTATACTGTCGATATTGTCGAGCTCGAAAGTCAACCACGGGAACAAAATTGATATAGCGGTCTTCTCGTTGACAATATACCCAGCTGGAAAGAATGAAGGAACTCCAGAGAGGATAGCCCATCATCGAAAATTGCGGATGGATCCGAGTCCGCGTTTGATGTTGTTTCCGACTGATCGCTAGCTAATCAGCTGGGAAAGGCACTGATGTGTCACAGAGCAAAACGGATACGTGAGACGCGTGCGAGGCGGTCTCGGGTTCGACTGCGTGCTGTGAGGTGGATAGTATTTGGAGGTTTGTCACGGGCGTCTATTAGAAGCTTAGCCAGCGCACGGCTTGCCGTCGGCCACTGTGTAGGCCGTGACGTACAGGTATTGGCCAAGGGGTTAGATCAGGAGCGAATGAGTGGTCTATCTTTCCGTCAACATTTGTGACCCGAAGTGTTGAAAGATCGATGAGAGTGAGGTTACAGGTCGTCCACCGTAAGGCGAGCTAGGTTATCTGCAGAAGCCGGACGACGGCGGGTGAGTAGCAGGGCGATTGCAATGCACATTTGTTCGTCAAAGAGAGTCTGCTGACGGAATCGCAGGCCGCGGACTGAGGATATAGCAGGAGCACCGGTGGTATCGTACGACAAGCATGACAGATCGATGCCGCGAAGTCCTATGTCAACCACCCATTCACCTAGACTATGCAACTTACCTGGGTGACATCACCCAACGTATATCCTCGCGCGTAGATTTCGTTGCTGCCCTCTGTTGCTACAGGGTCTTCGAGTCTCCCGGTCGCTACAGGATCCAGCTGTGAAGACGACAAACGCCCATAAAGCGGGGGGAAATTGTAAGCGGTACGAGCCAACGGCACGACTTTCATCAGCAGGCTTGCGGCCAGCTCAGCCAGAGCTTCTTGACATCTTCGAGAACTCATCCCTGGTATAGCCGGAGAGCGGAGATGACAGTGGACAGAGAATACGATTGGTGGCGCGGCAACAATGATTGAGCCAGGAAGTCTGCGCTTTGTCCCAGGGTCGGAACTTGGGTGGCTCGGACGTGGTGTCTCACGGATGTTGAATGAAATAGCACGCTGATTCCCGGCTGGAAGCTGAGCGGACGCGGCCGGTCGTCTAGTGGTCGAGTTTTGATCAAGGAAGTGATGATCCAAGTCAGGACGCGCGCGCAGAGAGGCCCCACCCGAGCGTAGGAGCCGTGGCCAACTCACAATTCCCACGGGAAAGAAACCAAGAAACCCAAACAAACAACTGTCATTTCGACTGGCGGACGGACACATTATTTATTAGTATCAATAATGACCACAAGATGCGACTAGCAACAAAGCAGGCAAACATAAAAGCGCCAAGAGGGTATTATAGTATGAACACGGACGGCTAACGGGGTTAAAAGGCTACAAGATGCGCGAGCGCGCGAGCGCGAACAGGCAAACGTTTCAAGCGACGGAGATAATGCTACAGCGGGAAGACAAGCAGACAGAGAATACATAGAGGGTCCACCATCGGGTGTTTGTACGTGCGTAGAGAATTGAAGTGTGGTGCAAGAAGTGTGCTGAAGGCGAACGAATGCTCCGGTGATGCGATGGGGGCGTTCAGAATTCGGAATCATGTCGTGGAAGTCGAACGGGAGAGTGGGGCCAGCCTCGGGCTTTGGTACTTGGCGCGAAACAGCTCATTGCAGTTGTTGGAGAACCCGGTTGTGTCGGCGCCAAGCCGAACTCGAAGGGCGGAAGGTCGAGCCCCATGCCCGGCGCCGATGCCCATGTCCTGCAGGCCCTGGTGGTATGTCTGAAAGTCATGGTCGGCCGGGGGGGATACGCATCCTTCGAGGTGCACTGCGCCGGAGCGGCCGTCAGGACTCGAAGGCGCGCTGGGGCTGCGCGCGGTAGCGGCAGAGACATATCCGACGGGCCGACCGAGCCCGAGTTAGATCGAGGAGGGTCCGAGTGCGAGGAGCAGAGATGTCGGCGGCGTGCTGTTTGCAGGATATGGATCAGCCTGATCTGCGTAGGCGTGCATCGCGTCGTCGGCGCAATGTTGTCAAGCGGCGATCTGTTAAGTTCGTGATGTCGGCTGCGCAGCGCCAGGCAGCGATGAGAAGAGCGAGAGTTGAAGTTCTGATATTGATGCGTGAGTGAGAAAAAAAGAAGCGATGCGCGAGCACGAGGCAATCACGATAGGAACATCCGGCAGCGTCGCAGGGAAAACCCGTGGAGGAAAGGCTCTCGAATAGATCAGCGTGGACCTCGGGCATGTCGGCGAAAATGCGCGCGGGGGACCAGTAAGGGCCTGAACGAAGGCGCGGAGGACCATAGCGGGCCCAGCGCTGGACGGACGCCGCCGGCAACGTTGTAGCGAGGGCAGGCATTCCCTCCCCGGTGAATGCGGGCGCGCGCTGGAGTGCGGGAAGCAAGTCGAGCTGCGGAAGGCCGATGGGTTATGTTGTGCGGAAGGGGGACAGAGGAGCCGCCTGGGAAGCATCGCGGCGGGTTGGACCGGAAGTGGTCGGCTTCTTACGGCGGCGGCGAGCTGCTCCCCTTCCATGCCCTCCGAGTAAGAGCTGGCGCGACGCTCGCACCGCTGTCGTCCTCGGCGGATGGGGGCCTTCGTCTTCTTCTTCCTTGTCTTGTGTGTCACGGGGCGAAGTCGTAGTTCGGGTACATCGTTTCTTGTGCTCGGCCTTGCGTGCTTTGCCTTGATCTCCCACAAGAGGCTTCGTCGAGAGGCAGGGCGCGCAGCAGTTTCTAGTGATCGCGATAAGTGAGCGCCTCCAACTGCGCGTGGGACGCGGGGGACACGTACCAAGATCTTGGCAGGGAGCCGGTGCGTCTCATGGTGCCCGGAAACGTGTTTCTGGCGTACAAAGTCTGCGCGAAGAGCATGAGGCGTGGGGGGACCGAGGAATATAGCCCTGGGACCGGCGCTTCCCGTCGTCACTCGAACGCCCTTCAAGGACGTCATAGAATGAACGCCGGCTTGCATGGTGGCTCCGCACATACCGTATAGGAATTTCGGCGCAATCGTGGCTCACGCAATGGAAGGGTCATGCGATGATGCTACCTTAGCTCGTCAAAGCGCACAGTATAAAATGGGGGACTTCCGGCGAGCTCGGGCGATTTTCTAACCACCATATGTCCGCGAAAGTACCCAACTCGAAAGATCGGAAATTACCGAAGCCGCGCTCTTGGCTAGGGGCCATGGGCATCGACTGGCTTCTACGGAGAGGTGCCTCCCGACGAGAGCGCTTCAAGGTGAGTGGAGACACCACGTATTTTCTGCAGAGGTTTGATTCCGATGATCGCCCCAGATCCTCGACGATGTCTACGAATCTGGCTGCACGTGAACTGGGACACTGCGACGTGTACATGGATTCAGAGGACTGATCGGGAAAATGGTAAGCCCGGCTAGCACCTACACCTCGAGCACGGCATCTCACTATGGGAAACGTCGCCAGGCTTCAAGCGCACCGGGAAGTCGCAGCGAGATATTTCTCGCGACAAAGTCGGCAACGGGTCGCCCTCTGGCAAGGTCATCGACTGGCGACCCGGCCTACGTAAAGAGGCGTTTGAGAAGTCTCTGAGGGCCTCGCGTCGACTACATCGAACCTGTACTATGCCCACTGTGACTCGAGTGTTCCTATCAGAAGGTGGTTCATCCTGACAGCCGCGTGCAGCCTGATCCCACTGTTCTATGAGGCATGGCGTCTGCTTGTCGAGTTATCACATGCCATGGGCGCTGGACGGCCTGGTATTGTACTCGTCTTACCAGCAAACGGTCGGCGCAATGGCGGAGCTCGTCAAGGAGTCTCGCTTCTTCATCGATGCAAGTTCTAGAATGCCAAGACTGACATCATGTGTGTGCCCCTAGGGAGGTCGCGTGAAGTACATCGGGCCTCGTGACGAGGCGTCTGCCTGACGACTTTCGTCCGCGCGCACGTCGGTCACCCATCTCCGCGCTTCAAGTCGAGTACTCGCCCTTTACGCTCGACATCGAGGCCAAGGCAAACGGCGTCTGCAGGTCGCTGCGCGAGCTCGGCATCACCGTCATCGCGTACTCGGCCCTCGGGCGCGGCCTCATCAACGGGAAATTCGTACGCGTGTCCTTGACGCGCGCGCTGTGATGGTTTTCACGCGCAGATTGCCTGTGCAGAAAGGGCCGGAGGACTTCGCTGAGGACGACCTTCAGGCGTTTTATCCCGCGCTACCGAAGGAGAACTTTCCCAGATCTTGCGGATCGCGGACGACCTGAAGCAGCTCGTGCGCGCGCCCGGGCCGAGCGCGGTCCAGTCGCGCTGGCGGGCTGCTTGCGCAGGGCCCGGGGGAGTCATCCCGATCCCGGGCACGCGCAACGTCAAGGTGCGCTCATCGCTCTCGTCCGCTGTCGGTAATCGTGCTGAGGTGGGTGTGCGCAGATCTGAAAGAAAAATTTGGCGCGCTCTGGATTCAAGCTCACGACCTGAGGGAAGGGAGGAGGTCAGGAAGATCGCGGAGAGGCGGATGCGACGCTTCAGGGAGATAGGTATCGGCCCTGTATGAAGGAGACGCTCTCGTGGAAACGACGTCGCTTCCGAAGTAGACAAGCGCACGACCACGGGGCAAGCGGGCGAAGGATAGTCTAAAAGAGGTGTCACGTCGGATGTAATTCTGTGAGCGAAGAGAATGATGTTCAAGCAATACCAGCGTCCTCACCAGTGTATGGTCGAAATATGGTAGACGCGTTATCAATGTCGGCTACTTGGGCGTGAAAGCACAGGGTAGTCAGAGCGGCAGCGCCCTGCCAACTGGTCGCCACTCTGCGAAGGGCATCAACGGACGTCGAGGAGATGTGTACAAGAAAGATATGATGTCCGGGATACTGTATGTAGTGCAGCATCGTTTTATTTCATTTACATACCAAACACCCATTAAGCGCACCATGAAGTGGTGCGTGTCACACGGCAGGTTCTCCCCATCGTAGCGGTTAGACTTCAGAGTCTCCTTGTCAGGGTATGTGATCACCTTAGCGGCCGGAGGACACTTGTCATGAGGCTCCACCGGTGCGTTGGCCCACCATGTATACCGCGTGCATAATCAGAATGCTACATAGTGTCCAGCAAAAAGGCAAACACCCCGTCCTTCACACTCCGGTACCACGGACGATTGAGATGTGTCGGGTCGTCCGCCGCCTGCTTATAGGTCTACAAAGATATTTTGGTCAAGGAGAACTAAATAATATGAAGAGCGAACTGACGAGCATATTCAAAGCGGTTTTAATGATGGAGTAAGACGTGCTTGGCTCCCGAATGCGAGGGCCGATGCTTCCAAGTCCGCTGCTGACAATTCACGATGACCTTGCGCTCGACCCTTCTAAGGTATGGCAAGTACGCCGCGCAACGAGGCGGGCCGGCTCTTCCTTCTTCCGACGTTGGCCTTGAAATGTGGTGTAGCAGTGCCTCTTCGGTGGCGTCAAAGGGTCCATCCATGCCGCATCTGTTGAAAGAGTGAGAAGGGATGATGAAATGACGCGCGAGTCCTCCACAATCATGAATTGCTGATCAGGTAGTCCAAGCCTTGCTCACTAAGCACCTCGTTGGCGGGCCGCTGCAGATGCATTATAGACGCCGCATCGCTGACGTCGACGTGCGACGATGTGAAGCTTGCCTGCCGAAGGTGCCCGCAAGACCTTCAATTGCGGTCGCGGATTCCGGCTGTCGACAGGTTGCGACTAAAACGTTGGCTGAGGAGGCGATGAGCTGCCTTGACGAACTCGAAGTCCAATCGCGGTGGAAACTATGGGAAGTCGGTCAAACACATTGAATCCACTGGAGTCCTTCGCCACGCAACCCAAGTTACTAGCCAGGTAAACTGTCTTAGACATGCTGCAGGTACCGGGAGAAGAAGGATGAAGCAGCAAATGTCCACAAATGTCGACATCGATTTGAAAGGCCGGGTCTACTCGGAAAATGTCGGCCGATGAGCAAGATCCCAGAACCATTTCGCAGAGATATCACTCAACGCTCTGGCGCAATCGCTTCTGAAGGGGTCGCGAATCGTGACTTGCAGTGGGGAAAGCAGCGATATGAGCGCGCAAAGGGTGTAGAATTGAAAGGGATTAGATTTGATCTGAGATGAGGCTGTGCATAGCGGCATGTCACATCATTGTGACTCTCGCGTCCGCCCAACTCCGTGGACGGGAATGCATACGTGAGCTCAGGAGCTCTGAGCTAACAGCTCCTACCGCCAGCAAATACCAGAAACTTACCTTTGTCTCCGACCTGTTGAGTCGAACGGAAAGGTCACGAACACCGCATCAGCCAGGACGGTCTAAAATTCTGTAAGTAAGGACTGCCCTAATGCCCCTGGGGTCGGTTAGGTGTTGGCTTAGCTAGACGCATTTCAATTTACACCCGCGCGCGAGCGCTTAGCCTTCGGAAGCTACCGGCTCAGGATGAAGGGCTGCTACATGTTGTAGCATCGTCGCTGGGTGTACGCGGCATCGCCGCCGGTCAGGTATCATACGGAGCTCGTGGGCTGCGCCACCTACTTGCTTGACTAATGTGCGTCGTGGTTACTTGTGCATATCCACTCAAGCTACCCTGCCATCAGCCCCCCCCCCCCCCCCCCCCCGAAACCCGGCTCTGAGACCCGGCGCTTTCTTCCCTCTCTGGTACAACGAACTACCGATCCCAGAAGTTACCTGGAGAATGGACGCCAGAGATGCTCGCGAAGAGGGCCTTCCACCTCCGCAACGTGCGAAGCAACTACCTCTCCCAATCGGGCCACACCAGAATCCAGCATTTGGAGCTTTTCGGTCTCCACTCCACGACGCAAAGATGAGGCTTTCTAATCATTAGTACCGGACACAGAGAGGTGCGGCGGGCCACGGGGGCCGGGATGCGGAGAAGATGTGGGTCGTGGGGAATGGTACGGAGAGCTGGTGGCGACACGCAAGGCTGGAAGAGGTGATGAAAGGCGAGGGCCGGATACTATCGAGGAAATCCACACCGTTTACGTCTGAACTATCCTGCCTATATGCGCCTGCTTGCGGTGTACGTCTGCTAGAACTCCCTATCCGCGCCACATTGTTCTTCCATTCGATCACATCGAACCCTCACCCGGAGAGGTTCCCCTCGCCCCAAACAGGACGCCATTTTGTATGCAGACATTACGTCTCCAAACTTTCGTGCTTCTCACAGTCAACTCTACTACCTGCCAAAGGCAATAACACCCGAGCTGCAATACGTCCTTCCGTCCCATCCCCAAAGACAAACGGAAGCGCACGCACACCTCACTATCCGGTTTGGTGGGGCGCTCGACCTGAAGAAATGGACTTACCTCTCACTAGAGACGGGCATACACACGGGGCTATGATTCAGGCGAGTATGCAGGGAGCGCCTTGCGGATGTGCACCCGGCGGCAGGACCATGTGTTGCCTCTCATTGAGAGGTATGAACTGAACAGACGGATGGATGCCGCTGGCCCATTGACAGAGGACGAGCTCTCTCGTGCGTTTCGTCGACATCGCACTTTACTCTCGCTTATTTCCAATCCAGACTTTATCCAGGTCTTGGTTCACAGGGCTATACAGCCGTGAACGATTCTGTCACGCCTTTGGCTACCTCAAGCAAGCTCGCATCCCAAGATTTCCCAAATATGCAGCTTCCCTCGCTCGCGTGTCGTTGTCGGATGGTCATAACGAGGAAATTGCGCAAGAAGCATCAAAATACAAGCCTGGAGCTATCTCCGTCTGGAATTCAAGGCGCTTTGGTTTCCGATGGTTGATATGAATCCTTTCAGGTGCGATCTTCAACTCGCCAATGCCGGCCGACTTGTGACGATGATGCAGCGCTGCTGTGGCAGTATTCTGGACCTAATCAAGAAAGAACGCGAGATCGTTGACGACGACTGACTGCCGTAGGCGGGAGCCTCCGAGGTTGTCGACGTTTCTGACCCACCCCGCTTATGCTGCATCGGCATCCGTGCCTTCGACGATGATTTTCGACGCAAGCGACCTACCCGAGGATGGCGACTTGACATCGATTGGAACACGACAGCGAGAAGGATAGTAGGTGGGCCACATTCTCATCTGATGGCTGCACAGTTCATTGATACCGTCCCACGTCAGGTAACGATCGTGGGCAGACAGCCTCTATGCTGTCAGTAGCATGCATTCTTTCCCCGGATGTAGCGATGTAGCTAATGCTTCTCGCAGCTCATGCGTCCGATGTATCCTGGCCAAGTCCCTGGGATAAAACTTAACCTCTTCCACACAATCCTCGCCATGACCTCAGCAGGACCGACAGCCTTCAGTTCCTCACAAATACTGTGACGATGGTTATCAGCCGGTTATCCCCGTGCGATTGGCTCGTGCCGCTGCTCGAAACGGATGCCAGCGCGAAAGCTGCGAAACTGTTTACTACACAGTCGAGAACTACGGGCGTTCAAAGACAATCGAGCTCTTCAAACAGGTTTGTATGGGTATCAATTATTGCATACGACGAGACGCTTGTTAATGCTCCGTGCTTCAACTTAGATTGCGGAACTCCCCACTTCAATCAATGGCCGAGTAGATCTAGTCGGCGCTCGTGCGCTGTTCGAAGAAGTTCTTGGTACGGCGGAACTGAAGGACGGCGGCGTTGCTCTGGATTTCGATGTCGTTGTCGACAGCGAGGTTGACACTCGGCTGGAAAAGGCACGCGCCTACGCGAGCAGGCTCGGCTTGGCGGCATCTGGGACGCGGGGCCATGTCTTCATCAATGGGCAGTACTATGTCTTGGATGATGTGCGTTTCTTACTCGCTCTTTTTCCTTGGGATCCTCTAAACGATGACCGGCCTAGACCTTCCTTACGCAGCTTCAAGGCGGCGTGACCAAGGCTCTCGTCCACCTCCAGGAAGCTGTACGCCTCGTACTTAAGCCCCTTGGCTCCCGTCTGATTACGATCCGATAGATGTACGCGGGCACCCTATCAGAGGAGAGCACGCCGACCATTTCTACATACTTCTATGATCTCCCGGAGGCACATACGAGGCGCAATCCCCACATCGTTCCGTCTACCAATGCGGGAGGCGCACGAATGATCAGCACTCGCACTCTCCAACAGCATACGGGCTTCCGCTTCGGTGATGAATCTTTCATATATTCCCGTGAGTGTTCACTGTCGCCTGGTCACCTTTGTACTGAGAAGATGGATGCAGCTGCCGAGCAGGTGCCGTCGTCGATATACCTCGTCGCTGATCTTGATACTGAGGAAGGGCTGGGCATGGTTCAAAGGGCCTTAACGTTCCTCGTGAGCACTTTCCCGTCATTTCCACAGCTCAATCTCACGTTTGACGTTCGACACTCTCAAGGAGTCCCCAAGATCTCGATCGCGTGTGACATTTGTCCACAAACCCAACATCTTCTTCGTCGGAGATCCACCCCTTGAGACGCGTGTCGGCGCTATTCTCCCATCTGATTTATCAAGAACAGCTTGGAAGCATCTCGCCGCAACTTCTTCTGCAAGCACTGGGGGCTCCACACGCCTCAAGGAGAAGAAGGTCAGAAGGTGCTTAGCCCTGCCGCTTCCCTCGATAAGATCATGGGCGGTCTCGCCGTGGAAGACGTGAACGTGGAGAATTACGAGGACTACATTAGGACCAGCGCCCAGGTCGTAAAACGTCTTGGCTTGCTCCCCGGCTCGACGGTTTTGGTCTTGAATGGCAGAGTATGGGTTTCGCATCAGCTGCTCCTCCATCTCTTGACTGAGTCCGCCTTATAGATCGTCGGACCTCTTTCCCCAGGGGACTTCAACGTGGATGATATCCACCTGCTGGAAGGTTACGAGATGGCCAAACGAATAGAACCGTAATCACAGCCCTAAAGGCGCATGCTCTAGGAGCGTTGGCGCGTTTTGAGGAGCGGTAGGTAACCACGCTCCGCAATCGGACACCGTGCTGACGGCAAGCCCCGCAGCCATGCACGCGCTCACCTCATCTCGCAAGCGTCATCCCTGATATCCAGTCTGCAGGTCGCACATGCGGCTGCCGCGAACCAGCAGCGCACCTTCCGGACTCAGTCATACGCGACGCTGAATGGCAAGCACACGTGAGTTGTGTCCGCGTCAACGTTTCCGGAGAGCATCTGACCCGCTGCGCGCACACAGTACGTTCAGCATCGGTGATCGCCAGGAGGCCATCCATCGATTTGTCGTTGTCTTGGATCCGCTCAGTGAACAGGCCCAGCGGTATACAAGCTTGTTTGAGGTGAGTATGGATAGCGATTGGAAGAGGCTTGTACTGACAACTGCGGTAGTGGCTAAGTGAGATCCCCACGGTCCACGTCGAGTTCTACCTGCAGCCGGCCCCTACGATGAGGTAAAGCGCCGCCCGCTCAAGCTTCGCTTGTTCGTTGACCGTCGTGGATTTAGCTGCCTTTGAAGCGATTCTATCGCTACAATCTCCTGACAAAACACAGGTTCAACAAAGACGGGTAAGTCCGATGGGCGCGCTGTATATGGTGTGCTGACAGCATTTATCCAGGGAGGAAATCGTCCCCGAGGCCGTCTTCCGCGATCTTCCTGTGGACCCGATCTACACGCTCGCCCTTGATGAACCCACATCGTGGCTCGTCCGCCCGAAGAAAGCTCTCTACGATCTCGACAACATTCAGCTCGGCGTTCTCACCGGAGACGACCGACATAACGGCGTCGAGGCGATCTTCGAGCTCGATTATCTCGTCGCCGGCGGGCACGCTCGCGAATCGAACACCAACAGCCCTCCGCGTGGCGTTCAGCTGCAGCTCACGACGAGTGATTCAGCGCCGGTAGACGATACGCTCGTTGTCGCGAACTTGGGATATCTCCAGTTCAAGGTAAAGCCTGGCGTGTATCAACTGGAGATCAGAGAAGGCCGTGGCAGAGAGGTGTTCAAACTCGAAAGCGCAGGGAACACCGGATGGGACAGCGGTACTGTTGATGCGGTTGGGAGTGAAATCACTGTGACGAGCTTCAAAGGCTTGACACTGTATCCGCGTCTGGCTAGACTGCCTGGTAAAGAGACTGCGGACGTCCTCGAGGAAGAGGAAGAGGAGAAGGAACCGGTGGGTCTAGTTGATGACGTGGTCACTCGGTGCGTCGCGTGCTGTATTCTGCCACATCGACTCTGAATATTGTTTTCTTTTTCAAAGCATCACCTCGCTCTTCAGACATAAGGAAGCGCCATCGACCAGCGTCTCCACTTCCAGACACGCGGACATCAATATCTTCACTGTAGCATCTGGTCTCCTCTACGAGGTACGCTCTTATACAGTTCGCTTCGCAGTACCGCTGAAATGATTCAAACAGCGATTTGCGTCTATCATGATCCTGAGTGTCCTGCGCAATACCAAACACAGCGTGAAGTTCTGGTTCATCGAAAACTCCTCTCGCCCTCGTTCCTGGTTCGTGCTCCACCATCCGGGCATGTCACCATATGACCGGGTTCACAGGAATTCATTCCTCACTTCGCGGTGGAGTACGGATTCCAATACGAGTTGGTCACGTACAAGTGGCCCACATGGCTCCGGCGGCAGAAGGAGAAGCAGCGCATCATTTGGGCGTACAAGATCCTGTTCCTCGATGTCCTGTTCCCTATGGATCTCGACAAAGTCATCTTCGTCGACGCCGACCAAATTGTACGAGCGGACTTGAAGGAGCTCATAGATCTCGATCTGCAAGGAGCGCCGTATGGTTATACCCCGATGGGCGACGACAACACGGACATGGAGGGTTACCGTTTCTGGAAAACGGGATACTGGGCAGACTTCTTGCGCGGCAGACCGTATCACATAAGGTAATTCCTGGTCTGAGTAGTTGTCCAGTTTCTAACTTCGTTCGTCAGTGCGCTGTACGTCGTGGATCTTGTCCGCTTCCGACAGGTAAGTCGCTAGCTGCCGGAATTTGGGCTCATTATTAATCAGACTTTTCGCTTCTAGATGGCTGCCGGAGTGAGTTCATAGTGCTATCTATCCATATCGTCGACCCAAGATATTGAATTTTCTGCAGGACATCTTGCGAAGCCAATATCAGCAACTGTCGGCGGATCCAAATTCGCTGGCCAATCTTGATCAAGGCAAGTGCGATACGACATGCATACATACGAGCCGTAGCTCACTGCTCCGCCGCAGATCTCCCTAATAATCTACAGGGCCATATTCCTATTGTGAGTCAACAAGGACCATGGTACTACCGAGGTACTGATTCCTTTCACAGTATTCATTACACGAAGATTGGCTATGGGTAAGTGACAATTCTAGCCTGCTTTCGAGACCATACTGATAGCTTTACAAACAGTGTGAGACCTGGTGTACGTACAGTAATCTAACTAACACCTCGGCGACGGGGCTCATGGATTGAACAGGCAGCAAGGATAGACTTAACCGCGCCAAAACGATAGACTTGTGCCAGAATCCGTTGACAGTGCGTATCCAGTGGCGATCAGCGGCAGGTGGCTTACATCACTGCATGAGTAGAAAGAGCCGAAGCTCTCGCGCGCGGCGCGACAAATCCCAGAGTGGGAGGTGTACGATTCTGAAATCGCCGGCTTTGCTAGGCGGTTGGCGGACGAGGGCCGCATTCTTGGGAGCGCAGCAGTGGCGGACATCAACGAGCTGGCCAACGCAGGTGTCACTGCACCGCCTGCTGTCACGGACGCTGCTGAGGAGGCCGATGAAGCGCAGGAGAGCATCGCTCCACCTTTGCGTGACGAGCTGTGATCTCTGACTCCAGAGATGGAGTTGGCCAGGAGGTGGCCTGTAGCTTAGGCGGTCAATAAAGTAAGCTACTGCGTACTACATATCAAAGCGTGCTCCTGGGTGATGGTCCGTGGCACGTCATGCAGGGCCGGGAGGGTGGCACGTTCCCGTCCGGCTCGGTGGCCTCGCCGGTGGCGTGGTTGGGTAATTCGGCGCCTTTGCGGCTTTTGTTCGTTCGGCGGATGCCGTTGCAAAACTCGCGGTATATAAGCCTGTCCGACAATAGCCTGATCATTGTCAAACCCGCCATTATATCCGCCATGCCGATAGACCCCAGTTTATTCACGGTTGCCTCAAAGTCTGCACCCAACTTGGGGGCATATGTCTTCTTCACGATAGATCCTCTCGCCACAGTGGAGGCCCTGGCCGATCCCGAGGCTGACGAGCAGGCTCGAGCATTGTCGCCGAAGACGTATGTTGGGTATGTTTCCCAGGTGCGTCGCCACAGCCATTTCATCGTGGTGGATGCTTAGCGCTCTCTGTCTTGGCAGTACTTGGCCTGCCGACTCCCGACCGCCGCTATTACAAGTGCACAATTTCCCTTCTTAGCAGGGGACTTCCGGAGGCAGACGAAGAAGAAGGCATTGAGGAAACGATGTGCGTTGGTGTTGGGTCCGCGCAACATCCGGAGGGTCGAGCGCCGATGACGCCCAACCCGCCACTCCCCTGGGATGACGTGTACCACCACGTACATGGGACTGTCATCCTGCGCGTTGCCAACTGTGGGGGAGTGGACTCCCTCAGTCGCCCGCAACTATCCCACACCGCCATCGCGGAGACTATGATAACCCTGCACGACGACGGCTGTCGAAGCATCGATCTCATCAAGGCGCCTAGCGATGCGGAATCGCAGCCAACGGGGCAAGGTACGGAGACGCCGCCACCAGAGGAATCAAGGTTTCACTGCAGCGTGCCACCGGCACCGACACACGCAGACGCTACTCCAACCGCATATTCACCACCCACAGAGCCAGGCTCACCGACCACTGCACTCTACCTGAGTCCATTGAGGCAAGTGACCATCAGTGCTGACTACGAGGGTGAATTTCCGTTCAGAGACGTGATGATGATGATGGCACGAAGCCTTCTATTCGAAATCGAAGACCCGAAGGACAGACTCGTGCCAGTCGCGCGATGCAGTACCAAGTGGGACACGACCGAAGAGTTCAGTGATGCGAAGCACATCTACAAAGAATTCAGAGCGATTGACAGGTTTGTTCCAGTCGCCAGATAGAAACACGACACTGATTTTTGCGCCAGAATTATAGCAGAATCGGAGGCGCGTCAGCGCGTCAAGAAGCAGCGTCGGCCGGAGCAGTATAACTTCGAGGATGCAGCAGAGAGTCCTCCAGTTCCGCGGCGCGGACCTTCAAGGCGAACGAAGACCGCTTCAAGACGGCAGAAGACGGAGAGGACTGTTGCTACCGGCAGCAAGACACGTATCCCACCAGACAGGGTTTCCAGATCGACAGCGGCGGAGTCGAAGAAACGCGACCGCAAACAGTCATCTTCATCTTCGTCGCGAGAGCCTCGACCGCGCAAAGCACGGAAACTGACATGACGCTGCAGTCACTGTGCACATGTGCGGAGTCTGTCCCAGGATTTAGCAGTAAATCAAATCTATTAAGCACGTACCGGCCGGCGTGCTGGCAGCTGAGAAGATGATTCGCGTAGATATTTATGCCAGTGTGTCGGAATGCCAATTGATTGCGCAGCTGGGAATTGCTTAGCAACGTCGCATTCGAGTCTATGTGCGGGCGGGAGAGAGTCGCTGCCACTGAGGACGAGTGTTTGCGAGTGCTTGCGAGTATTTGCTGCTCGGCACAGCGGGCCGGCGGACTGCCGGCGGGTGACGCGATCCGGGCCTCCGACGCACGCTTTCTCTCAGTCTCCAACGCGGAATCCAGGTACGTGCTCGCCTGTAGCTTTCCGTTGCCGCAAGACGTGGGTGGTAGCTTGCGGCGTGCCGTCCACGCGGTGTTGCCCTCCGAGTCGTCCGAGATGGCCGGTGGCGCCGTATAACATGACGGTTGCTGCGTCCCAGGCCCCGACTGCAGTGGGTGGCCACAGCAAGTCTCCGTATCCATCTCAGAATCCACGTCTCTTCGTCGAGCATCGAGCATCTTCCATAGCAACACACGACGGGCTGCTCGATGCACATCAAAATGTGCTTCGGGATTCGCATCGTGCCATGCGGCGGACCGACGTCGGACAAACGAGAATCCACCTGCATCGTGTGGTGGCGGCGCCCCATCTGTCGCGCACGCCGCCGTCCGTAGTCGCTCACTCAATGTTCAACGTTCAGCCTTTACAAGAGGCAGCGACAACTCTTTCTCTTTGATCACACAACGTGCAGTACGGATTTAAACGCGGTGTGTATCTATCGTTGAAGCGGCAGTGCGCCGAAAGAACGTGCGTGGAACAGGTAATTGTAGGGCGACAAGATGGAAGGATGCGGGATGACGGCTACAGAGACAATCGAATGGGCGAAAAAGAGAAGAGAAGAGAACAAGAATGATACATGCATGCAGTCTATGGTCCATGGCGGCTGCCCGGATGCTCAACACCAGCGGCGCACCGAAGGCTCCCTTTCATCATGAACACCAACGCGCTCAGACCACGAGCGCGCCGCCCACGAGGATGCCGGCCGCGGCAACAAGCACGGTGCCCCACGCACCCACGCCGACGCCGGTCCACGCCTTCTGTCCAGCATTCGAGGACGTGTTGAGAGCGCTCGAGGCGGCGCTGCTCAGGCTGGAGCGCACGGACGAGGCCGCGGACGTCGCGGAGGACGCGCGCGACGAGAGCGAGGACCTGGCGGACGACTCGCCGGAGGAGAGCGAGGAGGACGCGGCCGAGTCGGTGGCCGACGCGGAGGTGGCGGAGGAGGAAACTGCCGGATGAGTGGTTAGCAGGGGCGCGTAAGGGAGAATGGAGGGACGTGCCGGCGGCGCACTGCGACTGCTGCAGCTGGAGTGCGGCGGCTTGGTCGTCGCTCGAGCACGATGAAGTGATGCACGACGTCGCGCTGGCTTGATACTGGGTGTTCGTGCAGACGCACTGGATATCCATGCTGCATGAGATAATCAATGGTCAGCTCGTGCGAACGAGGATGCGCGGCGGGACGCACATGTCTGGGCAGTCCTGGTTGCTCGCAGAGAGGCAGGTGAGGATGCACGGCGGGATGTCCGCCATGCTGGAGGGCACGGCGGACGAGGACTGCGCTAGAGCGGGCGCGGCAAGGGCGAGGGCGGCGAGGGCGAACGCGAACTTCATCGTGATGGCGGTTGCTGGGAAAGTCAACAAGGAAGAGCGGGGTTCGGGTTGAAATCGCGCAGACGGGTTTATATACCGCACGGCACGTGGATGTTCAGTGACAGCAAGTGCAGGATGACGTCTATGCATGCCTTGTGGCGCGGTGCTCTGTTCAAATAGGGAAGGCATCGGGATGCGCAGACGAACCCACGCGATCAGGGGGCCAGCGCCGCGGTGGCCAGGCCAAGGTGTCGACAAAGTGTGCAGTTATGTTCAATGCTGCGGGCGCTGCGCGGAGGCGACTCGGAGGCAAGAGCGTCGATGGCTCTCCGAGTCCACTCTGTATACGGTCCGGTTCCACCAAGAGACAGACAACTTGGCGAAAAACATCGCTGGGCTGACTACTCATCCCATCAAATGAGTGAACTTCACCCGACTGTCGCGAATCGAATAGATTGAGTGGTTGGAGGGGTGTAGAGACGAGAGCACGGTTGTCGAGTCGCCGAGCAGCATATGCATGCGGCATGCCCACAGATGGCCGTGCGAACGCAATACGGCAAACCCCGGCCGCCCCCGACGGACTGTATCCGAGACTGCTTGCTAGTAGAAACATGCACAGCGGCATGGCAGACGTGAGAGTAGACAGGGTAAACATCAGGAAACTTTGGGTATTGTATCATAAGTGTATCCTCATCTATTGCTAGTAGAACCTCCGAACGGGTGTAAAGTATGAGGTCTATAAGCTCTTGAAGCGTGGGCTATGTCGAATGCCAGAGCCTGAATGAGGCTAATGTCGGTATTTGAGACTGAGGTGCGCGCCGACATAGTATCTTTTTGATAAACTGCGGACGACCTTTCCCGTCAAATACGATATACAATTTACATACAGGTATCTGCTCCTGAATTGGATCAGCATGCGTAGCGGGGTGCTAGCATTGGGTCCGAGCCCAACTGCCGCCTCCTCGTGCATTCAAGTTTACGATCAACATCAGCGATAAAATCTGATATGATCAGCTCGTAGTTGCGGTGGTTGCGGTGCTGATATGGTCTCTTGAGCACGACGAGCTAGGAAACGCTTCTCTTCGAGCTGGCTCCTTGCCTGTCAACCGTAGTAAGTCTTTGAGTGACGTTTTCGGCACTTTTACTCACCAACGCAAGGGCGTCAAGTCTTTTCAGCTTCTTGGCCAGGCCCAGCTCATTCTCCTGCAAAGGAAGAGTGCGCTGCTCGACACGGCATCATGTGGAATTCCATAAAATGGTCTGACGCACGGGTGAATAGGAAGGCCTGAATGCGGGCCTTGCGCGATATACATTGACTGTGTATTATCAAATTAGCCTACGCTTCAATGAACGGTAACAGAAGTATACACGCACGCGGTCCGACTGTTGAGAGCTCGGCCCGGCTCCCGTGGTCTGGCGATAACTACCTCCGCTTGCTGTTCCTGGTGATCTGCCGGCCTTGAAATTGCCGATAGTTAGCGCATCAAGCCCTTGAGTTTCCATGCTGACAGCTCACCGGCGTATTGAGCATCTTAGTGGGAATCGAATGCTGTTGAGTAGTACGTCGCTGTGAGCTGGCGGATCAGACTTCGAACAGACACTTACGACGTGAGACGGCCGCCAGTAGGGAGGCCGTACGGTCACTTGGCTGCTGAGGGTATTCGTGGATGCCTTGTCTCCAAGTCAGAGGAGCGAGCTCGAGATACAAAGACTGAGGAGGCGACTGACAGCCGGATCAAACGAGGAGGCAGTCGCTACCACTTGGGTCGGGGTAGGCTGCAAGGGTCCAGGAGATGGTACCTGCCATGCGTATCAAAGATTAGGAGTCGTCAAAGTCCAGACGAATTGAACTTACATTGTTTTCAGCATCTATCTGTCATATTTGGGCGGGTTTCAGATGCTGAGTAATGCCGAGCTGGTTATAGTGAGGTTTCGAGCTTACCGTCGTTTGGCCGGAAGCAAGTCTCATGAGAGCGTCCTAGTGGATGAGCTCAGTCAGTATGCGAGTGACCCTATCAAAGCGATGTGACATTTGCCAGATGCCGAGTCATAATGCCAGGGTATTAGTGGGAAGGTCGAGCTTACCAACGAGTCGCCAATAATAAGACTCTCGAGAGCGTCCTAGTGGCAGTCAGTATGCGAGTGACCCCATAATAGCCGTGTATGTACCAGGAAATTATCTTGGGCATCTTCCAAGGCCACCGGATTTGCGATCAAGTTAGTCCATGTCGTTCTCCGGTTCACTATCTCTTGACGGAACTTGCGCATGGTTTCGCCTGACACATGGAAGTGTCCGTCCGGCCGATCCGACCCTTTCCACGGCTGCTTCATCGCCTCGTCTGTGGCCTTGAATGACCAACCCATAATCCATGCCGGCGAATTGGTTTGCCACTCTGATTTCGTAGGGAGATAAAACTCGCCCGCACGAACATGGGGATTTGGGCGGACAGGAATAATAAATTGCTGGAATACGCTGGCAAGCTGGTCCCGCCCTGTTCCCTGGAAGGTTCCCATGATAGCAATCTCGGCGGTGCTCGGAGTGTTCCTGCCTCTTGGTTCGATTCTAAGAATTAAGCAGGGACGCAGCTTCTTCTTCCGTCGAGAGCTTGAGGTGCTACTAGTTGTGGAATAGGTTTGCATTTGTTGCGTGGATACCGATGGAAGGGTGAAAGTAGAGCCTGTTAGTTGCAGAGCCTCCAGCGCGGGAGTGTTCATTGATTCATGGCCTGCATATATGTGAGCAACCTGTAGCCCGGGCTTTCGACCAAAGAAATTGAAGGAAGGATGCATCAGGATGCGGAGACTAGAGAAGCTGAGGTCGGGGAGGAGGAAGCGAAATTGGACAAAGCGCTCCGGTGGCTAGCGCGAATTCATATAGTCTTGCAAAGCAAACGCAAAACTGCGTAAGATGTCAGAGACGTACCTGTGCGTGCTATTGGAGCTACGGAAGGGAACCACCTGTCCAGTAGACAGATGATGTGTCACGCAGTCAAGTGCGTTATCGAACAATCAGTTCTTGAGAAGTCACCTTCTGAAGATTGACTTCGTCTACTTTGAGAGAGATAGGACCGATATCCTAGTGAATGTGCGAACATCTGACCGTTATGAAGGGCGGTACTTACGTTGGCACCGCGAAGTAACGAAAGGACGGTGGAATGCATTCCCATTTTGAGGACGCGAAGTTAATTGCCGTGTTCTAACCCTCGCAGCTACTGTACTAGTGTTCTCGATGGTTGCCTCGTGTTGCTGTTTTGCAGCCAGAACTCGGCCGAAGGAGCCTGCATGTGCCGGCAACGGCCGAGCATTGCCGCAGTGCCGCGTGGCATCTTGCTGCTGACCACCACCTGCTTGACCTGAACCGCCTCGTCTTCAAGCTCCCAATATTCTGGCGCCATGGATCCTACGCATGTGCAGGATGCTTTGGAGATGTGGCTTGCTGAACCTGATCAGATGCAGCCGCTGACCCGTACCTCCCACTACTTACCCGCGGACGGGGCGTTCGTTGTTTTCACCTTGGATCCCGTGGCCACCGTGGAAGCCTTGAAGGACCCTATCGCACAAGAAGAGGCACGCGCACTGCAGCCGCGCAAATACGTTGGATATGTGACACAGGTGAGAGGCAGATTCCATGCGTGGTCGCCATTTTCGTTAACGTCTGAGTTTCACAGGTGTTTGATCTGCCTCTTCCAACTCGGAGGTACCATCGATGTTCCTGCTATATCCTGAGCCAAGGGCCGTCGCGGATGCTTCCGTCGTACAACCGCTATGTAGACGAGCTCATGTGCACGGCGGTCGCGCCAGCCGAGCATCCTGCAGGACGTCCCTCCATCGAGCCATCACCTGCGTTGCCGTGGCAAAATCTGTATCTCCATTCCATCTCCTCATTCTACCTTCGTCTCAAGACCGCCCCGGAAAGCTGAATCACGAAACGTCCCCCATGCTACCTCTGTGCCAATATCTAGATGTCATGGAGTACACCAATGCTGACGCTATGCGGCAGCAACGGATAGTAGCAGGATTTCCCGAAGATACGGATTATGATACAGAGTCGCTCGGCCCTCCTTCCTCCCTGGTCACCTCTCCATCATCTTCGTGCGTCCCTGGTGTCTCCGCAAATAACCTGCAGTCATCTTCCACAGACCTGAGCAACGATGATACACAGTCAGTGTCTGACTCCGGTAGTACAAGCGGCTCGGAAACCGACTCCATGGGCATCGATTCGCTCCCGGAGGGGCTCATGATGGCTTTTTCCGCTGGTGAACACCCATCAAATGACCTGATTCCTGTCGCGGCGTTTGACCTCGACATCTCTACCGTGAAGGAATTCGCTGATGCAGATGGCATGGAGGAAGAGATTGAGGCTATCAATGCGTAAGTAGTTTTCGAAACGGTGTGCTGCCTGCTCTCAACGTGTGTCTTGCAGAATAATCACCCGATCGAAGGAACGCCGCCGCGAAACTCTCGTTCCTTTGCCAGTCGACGAGAAGGTGGCAGAGGAACCACGGCCGGAGGCTCCCTCAAAGCAGGTCGCCGCAGCGAGTATTGACGGAAGATCTGGCGAGAGGGCCTCCATTCGTACGCCTTGCGTCCCATAGATGCGCAAAATGACTGACCATGAACTTCATCAGATTTGCCATCTTCGCCGTCAGCTATGGAGCCCAACAGCCCGCCCGTGTCCGACCTCGCGGATGCAGTGCCACAGCACCCCGACTATGAAGCAGCATCATGCTTTGGGCCATGTGAGCAACAAATCTGTATCGTGTAGAGTTAAGTTGACTGACGACATCGTCACAGCAATCAGCCGTCTCTTCTCCGACGCTGCCTTCGGCTGGCGGCGCTTGCTGAAGCGCTCGGGTCCCGCAGTCGTGAACATCGATAACGTGCCTCAGCGTCCGGGATCAGTTAAGAAGGATGGCGCGTTTGGTATGTCGCCTGTCTTTCCCCGGGCCCTGGGCCTCGCCGACCTTTAATCTAATTGATGTTTCAGGGAGAGGACGAGGGAAGATCGGACGTGGGTTGCAGCAGATCGACGAGTCGCTCCGGCGCCTTGCTCAAGTACTCCATTTAAAACTTCGCAGAACGTCTGCGACCTGATCCATAGACCACTTCAGTTTGTCAATCGTGTTATAGTTTAGCTGGCTGTCCACATTGCTTTCTATCCATCTTTTTAGCTATCGCATACTACTTACGCTGTCATTGTAGTTCCCTCATACGCACTCGCTCATGCATAGACATTCTCTGGATCGCCCGTCGGTCTTCCCGCACCCATATGTCACACTCTCTACTCCTTGAGCTTGGTTGTCCTATTTTTGATTAATTTTCATCGCTTCGTGGGCCACACAGCCGCCCTGACGTTGCGGCCAACGTGTGCCACGTATATAATTCTGAGCTCACCTTGCCACCCACAGTGCTTGGGCGTTCCACGATGCCTCTCTACTTCGCCGAGTACATGTTGACTCGAAAAGTCAAACGATGAGGCTATTCCAATATACTCGGAGCGCGGCAACCCGAGTAAGAGCGACTGGTACTAGTTCAGACCCACGACTTGCAATTTGCCCTTCAGCTTCAGGTCTGACTAAGATTCTCTCGTTGTCTTCACGCCAGATGCACTATACTTACACGCGCGGCATTTTCTATGCCACTTGAATTGTGCCGTATCTCGCAAGGACAATGCCTCAGAGTCAGGCTCAGCCTGTGGCATTCGCAATTCGAGGGAAGAAACCATACTTACTCGTCTCTGACATAAGAGTTCACGAACTGTCCGCACACGCCAAGGATACACACAACTGGCGCGAGGGAGTTTCAGAGAACAGATATCAAGCAGACAAGTTCCTAGGAGCAGGAAGAAGAGGCTATTCACTGGTCAAAAAAACACTGCTCGCCTCAACAACGCGCTCACACCACGAGCGCACCGCCCACGAAGAAGCCGTCCACGGCCACGACTACGGTGCCCCACGCACCGGCGCCGACGCCGGTCCACGCCTTCCGTCCGGCGTTCGAAGTGTTGAGGACGCTCGACGCGGCGTGAGGCTGGACGGCACGGACGAGGCCGCGGACGTCGCGGACGCCGCGCGCGACAAGAGCGATGACCTGGCGGACGACGCCCAGAGGAGAGCGAGGAGAGTGTGGAGGACGCGGCCAAGTCGGTGGAAACTGTCGGCCGCGCGGTTAGCAAGGGCGCGTGAGGAGGATGGGAGAGACGTGCCAGCGGCGCGCTGCGACTGTTGCAGCTGGAGGGCGGCGTTTTGCTAGTCGCTGGAGCACGAGGACCTGAGGCACGACGCCGCGCTCTCTTGATACTGGGTGTTCGTACAGACGCACTGGATATCCGTGCTGCATGAGATAGTGAATATTGATGGTCAGCTCGTGCGGGATGATGCGCGGCGGGATGCACATGCCCTAGTAGCCCGCGGCGCTGTTGAGGCAGTTGAGGATGCACGGCGAGATGTCCGCGGTGCTGGCGTACGAGGACTGCGCTAGAGCGGGCGCGGCGAGGGCGAGGGCGGTGAGGGCGAATGTAAAGTTCATCGTGATGGCGGTTGGTGGGGGAGTCGACGAGGAAGAGCGGGGTTCAGGTTGAGATCGCGCATACTTCTACTGTAGTATCACGGTCCGGTTCCACCAAGGGCGAGAAGGCGCGGGGAACGTGGCCGCCCGAACGCATCGCTGGGATAAACTCACCTTGTGTCTCTCAAGAGCCCCTCGCAGGAACGAGCTTCACAGAGCTGGGACGCAAATCGAATGAATTGGGTGGTTAGAGGCTAGAGGGCCACAAAAGTCGACAGAAAACTTGTACAGATGGCCGCGTGAACATGATCCGGCAACCCCGACCGTCTCTGGGCCGGGCTCCTCCTCTGCCAGCCAGGCAATCTCTCAGACTCTCATGAGTACGGCAACGCTCGTACCATGTCCTCTTTACGTGCTGTCTCTCTTAACACTTTCAGACATCCCATAAGCACATATGGGTGCCGCTGGTGGTGGCACCGGCACGTCACTTGCGAGCTAGTGTGTCACCTCTCTTCTTGTGCTACCATCATCTCCCCACCCTTCCATCCATGGATCTTACGCATGTGCAAGATGCTTTGCAGATGTGGCTCGCTGAGCCTGATCAGATGCAGCCGCTGACCCGTACCACCCACTTCATACCCGCCGCCGGGGCGTTCGTTATATTCACCTTGGATCCCGTGGCTACCGTGGAAGCCTTGGATGACCCTATTGCACAAGAGGAGGCACGCGCACTGCGACCACGCAAATACGTGGGATATGTGACACGGGTGAGAGGTATATTGCATGCGTGGTCGCCACTTTTCTTGACATCGCTCACAGGTGCTTGATCTGACTCTTCCAACTCGGAGGTACCATCGATGTTCCTGCTATGTCCTGAGCCAAGGGCCGTCGAGGATGCTTCCGTCGTACAACCGCTATGTAGACGAGCTCATGTGCACGGCGGTCGCGCCAGCCGAGCATCCTGCAGGACGCCCCTCCATCGAGCCATCACCTCCGTTGCCGTGGCGAGATCTGTATCTCCACTCCACCTCCAAATTCTACCTTCGTCTCAAGACCGCCCCAGGAAATCTGAGTCACGAGATGTCCCCCATGCTACCTCTGTGCCATTATCTAGACGTCATGGAGTACACTAATGCCGACGCTATGCGGCAGCAACGGATAGTAGCAGGGTTGCCCGAAGATATGGATTCGGATTCCGAGTCGTTGGGCCCTCCTCCCTCCCTAGTCACCTCTCTATCATCTTCGTGCGTCCCTGGCGTCCCCGCAGATAACCTGCAAACATCTTCCACAGAACTGAGCATCGATGACACCCAGTACTCAGCGTCTGATTCCGGTAGTACAAGCGGCTCAGAGACTGATTCTATGGGCATCGACTCGCTCCCAGATTTGCTCAGCATGGCTTTTTCGGCTCGTGAACACCCATCAAATGACCTTACGCCTGTTGCGGCGTTTGACCTCGACATCTCTACCGTGAAGGAATTCGCTGATGCAGATGGCATGGAGGAAGAGATTGAGGCCATCAATGCGTGAGTGGTTTTCGAAGCTGTGTCATGCCTGCTCTCAATGTGTGTCTTGCAGGATAATCACCCGATCGAAGGAACGCCGCCGCGAAGCTCTTGTTCTGTGGCCAGTTGACGAGAAGGTCGCAGAGGAAACACGGCCGGAGGCAACTCCGGAGCAGGTCGGCACAGCGAGCGGTTTGAGTCATGACGGCGAGAGGGCTTCTATCCGTACGCCTTGCATCCAATAGATGCGCAATTATGACTGACCTTCAACTTCAGCAGATGTTCCTTTTTCGCCGTCAACCACGGAGCCCAACAATCCGCCCGTATCCGACTCAACGCAGCGCCAGCTTTCCTATGAAACAGTGACGCAGCATTCGGACCATCAAGCAACGACACGCTTTGTGCCATGTGAGCAAAATGTCTGCATCGTGCGGACTCTAGTTGACTAGCGACATGATCACAGCAATCCGCCGTTTCTTCTACGACGTTGCCGTTGGCTGGCGGCGCTTGCTGAGGCGCTCGGGTTCAACAGTAGTGAACGTCGATAACGTGCCGCGGCGTCCGAGATCAGTTAAGGAGGATGACGCGTTGGGTATGGGGCCCCGGGCCTAGCTCACTGTTATACACGGGCGGCATCGACGCCTAGGTTGAAAGGCAACTCGCACAAAGCTCATAGTATACATACATTCAATCAGAAATTTCAAAAATACACGGGCGATGCAAATCAGACATAAGTCATAAGCGATAAGCGATAAGCATGATGTGCGCAACCAACTGGACGGGCAAATGAATGCTGCATGGCGCCCTACCTAGTTGAAGCGAACAGGGAAAGGGGGCCAGCCTAGTTCTTCGCGGATTGTGGAAACGTCTAGATGCCAACATGGATCAGTTGGAAAGCAGGGTAGACGCAGAAGCTCATGTACCGCTCTGCAGTTCGTAATGCTTTGTCTTCAAGGCTTGGTTTTCTTGACGTAGATTTTCAAGAGCTGATACAACTGTAAAAATCTCGCGATGAGGACAAGTCGACATCGCAACCTAGGGACGCACCTGCCGCAACGATTGCTCTTTTAGTTGTCGGGTACATCCCGAGGTTGTTAAGGTGCTCCTCGATGGCGTCAAGTGCTCCCCCCTCTGCATCCCGCCGCCCTTTCTGTAAAATTCTCGCACGTTTTTTTCGCTCTTCTGCTGTTGGTTTTCCTTCACTTTGTCGCTGTGATTTCACTGCGGTAGTTGCGCTTGGGGAAGATATGGGGTGTGCTGTCCTTTTTTTATACGGGCTATTTCGCCTAGCTCTAGAGGAGTGCTTGGGGCGGATGACGCTGCGACGAGCTGACTTTAGATTCCGGTCGTCGGCAAGTAGAGCAGGCGAAGGAGGTGTCCTCTGAGAAGTCGACCGCGGAGCGAGGTTTTCCTTGCCAGTCATAGAGTCAAGAGGAAGAGGACTATTAGAGTAAGATGGCCTTCGCCATTGGTGACGTTGTGTCTGCAGAGAAGGCCCAGGCTCGCCAGCGACACTCGGAAGGTGCGCTTGGAATGCTGAGATAGCATTCGTCGAGTCAACGTCGAACAGGTAAGGGACGTGCGGGGAAGGGTTCTGGTTCTGATGCGGCCAGTGGGTATCCGGGGTGAGGATATTGCTGCGCGGCAAGAGATTGTGATACTGAGAAAGAGGTCTGACAAGAGGTCATGAGTATGCTTCCCTCCGCAATACAGGTAATGAGGGCCCACCGGTGAAAGGGTAGAACGCGCTCAAACGGTGGTTGGGGCATCTGAGATTCTGTGTATAGCTGCACTGTTCTGGTTGTCGCCATCGGGGGCTCTGGTGAAACGTGTGGTGATATGAGATATGCGTGTAGAGGATGTGTTATCGCTCTCCCCGCAATGACCTGTCCGTTATATAGCACGTACGCCACTTGTGCTGTCGGGCGACGTCAGCCCAATGTTCGGCATTGAGCCACGGCATGGCAGGAACGAGATACGAAGTTGACCGCCACCGGACATGCGCGGCAGGGGCCTTTTTGCCGGTGACGCGTGACGTGCACGTTTCGAGATGTGCGGGGATATGTGGTGGCTGCGGTGGCAGGAAAAAGGTGAGAAAGACGCTGAGCAAGTGTCGGAGCAGCGAATTGTATTGCAGAGACCCTGTCGCTACGAAAGCCGGTGGTGGCGCCGCACAGCAAAAACGTGAGGGTCGTCGGCGGGGTGAACACGAGGCACGCGCCACGACATCTGAGCAGTGGCTGTCCACCACGAGGATCGACGCTGTCTTGGGATCAAGTACTGGCGGCTGCAATGATATATATGCGTCGAAGAGCTCTCGAGAAAGGCAGGTGCGAGCGATACAGCCTAGTTCTCGGCCGACAGATGCTCATACGACATAGATACAGCGAGCGCGCCACCACAAGCTTCAAAGCTGAGGGGCCGGGGACTGAGACAAGCTACGAAGCAATGCAAGAGTGCACGTCGAATGGTAACTTAGCTCGGGATGCGGCGCAGAGCCTCGTGGAGTTTGGGCTCCCTTGTACCGTGGGAACATCATCTGGGCCGCCAGTCTCCGCCAGTGCACCGACACACCGTGACCGTCAGCGGCACTCAATTTTCCCCCTTCCCAACGCCTCATCTACTTGGGTTCCCGATGCCAGACTTTGACGCTATCATCGCAGCGGCTCTTGAAGAGATTAACAAACCCGTCGACCTAGACTCGCCTTTACGGCGCACATCTATGTGCACGCCCGCATACGGGGCCTTCGTCGTCTTCACCCTGGATCCTGTCGCCACCATTGAGACACTGGAGGACCCTGTTGCATTAGAGGAGGCCCGTGCTTTGCCTGTGAGGAAATATGTGGGATATGTCACTCAGGTAAGACACTGTCCTACTGCTGTAAAAATTTGGTTGACGTCTGTTGCAGGTGATGTTCATGACATTGCCGACTCGGAGGTATCATCTATGCTCCTGCTACATCCTGAGCCAAGGCCTTCCCAAGCCGCACGAGGAGTTTTGCATCGATGAGCGGATGTGCGTTGCTGTGCATCCTGCTACGCACCCAGATGGCCGGCCCGCCGTCACACCATCTCCTCCCCTACCGTGGGGCAACTTGTATCTCCATTCCTTGGACAGCTTTACATTCCGAATCCCGACAGCCAAAGGGATAGTTGACCACAGTACGTCGCCTATGATAACGAGGCGCCAGTACATCAAGGTCATGACCTACACCGACGACGACACTGAGCGTTGGCAGGACTCGATCATTGCACGTCGTAGCCCCCTGCAGCTCCTGGTCCTTCGATTGAGGAGCTCCCGCAGCCTCCAGCAGACGCTGTTCTTCTTTTGTCGAAATCAGACGTGTCCAGTGGTGCCTCCAGTACATCAGCCGGTGACTACATCGACTCAATCACGTCAGACGGTAACTCCAGGGCATCGGCTGGCGGCTCCATCGCCGGCGACTTATACAGTGACTTCCTCGCGTCAGTTGTCGACTCCATCGGTTCAGACGGCAACTCCATCGCGTTGGGTGGTGCCTCCAATCCATCGACTGCTGACTCTACCGGTAACGAAGACGATGGTGAACTACACGCTGCCGAAGTGGACTCAGCCTCCCAGATGGACTCTACTAACGTCCTCGTCGCGGACAACGTCCTTCTAGACGGTCTTCACGTCGGGATCGCGAGGATGCTACTGGAAGATGAAGACCCCCACTCCCGATTTATTCCTGTTGCAAATTTTGATCTTGACCTGGGAACAGTGAAGGAGTTTGCAAATGCTAGCTGCTTACGACACGAGCTCACTTTGATCGCAGGGTGAGCTTTTCCGCGTGTGTGAGAGACCATGCTCATCATGTACCACTAGGATCATCGAACGCTCGCAGCAACGCATCCAAGCAGCTCTTGAAAATCTAGACAAAGAAAGCGCAGAGCGCGCTGTGCATGCAAGAGAACCAGGAGATCGATCTCTTGACGAGTCTCAGAGTCATGCGCCTTCTGGCCTCCGGCCATCGAGCATATCATCATGCAATTGTACGTGTCGCTCTGTTTTCTGAACCTCACTTCAGCTGGTTATACTTGCGTTCTAGCACTCTCCTCCGTGTCCGAGCAATCATCGCTGGGTGGCCTGGAGCCAAAACTTCCCGCACAGGCGAATTCATCGCCATGCAAACTCAAGTTCGGTGAGCGATCGCGTTCTTAAGTTTGTTTCTAGGCAACGTTTGACTGCGCTCAAATCATAGCTCGATCCGTCCTTTCGAGGCTCCGGTCCGCCCTTACACTGGGCTGCATCCCTTAGGGACCGACAGCTAGCTGGAGCTCGATGCAACTTCTAGCCCTGCGCCTTGCGCGCAAAGCGTCTATACTGCAGTTAGCTTTACATTCGTTCTGGACTGTGTTGTGTATAGACAGCCCACTGTATTACTATGATCGAATGATGCTGTTTGCCGTCAACACGACAACCGGGATCCGCGAGCCTGCGCGACGTGCTCGACATGCTGGAGCTTTCGGCATAGCTTCGGCATGCTCCGTATTTGCGGCCCCGCGGGCCCGGGCGGCCGCCCCGAAGGACCGAGTCGACGTCGCATTCACGACCTGTTTCTCCACTGTCCCCTCCCGGCTGCATCATGGACGAGTTCTACGACGATGTCAAGAAAGCTCTGGCCGAGCTAGCCGCCAAGCCTGCTGATGAGTCGGTGCCGTTGTCTTGTACCGCTCGCAATTTCCCCGCTTGTGGGGCCTTCGTCGTCTTCACGCTGGATCCTGTGGCGACCGTGGAGACTCTCGAAGATCCTGTGGCCACAGAGGCAGCACTTAATCTGCGCGTGAGGAAATACGTTGGATACGTCACCCAGGTGAGTTGCGATAGGTCTGGTGATCGGGCGCGTTGACATAGGACTTTGCAGGCAATCGATCTGTCCATGCCTGGTCGACGATGCCACAGTTGCTCCTGCTATATCCTCAGTCGCGGCCTGCCGATTTCGTCAGAGCAGACTCTCGTTGACGAACAAATGTGCATCGCAATCGCACCTGCTACTCACCCCGCCGGTCGTCCGGCTCTGACACCGTCTCCTCCATTACCGTGGGACGACCTGTACCTTCACTCATCATCTATCTTCACACTTCGGGTCACCAGCGTCATTGAGGCGATAGAACACTCAGTATCTCTTGCTTTACCCCTTGGTCAATACCTGGACATCACAGCCTACACGAGTGCCGACGCCGTGCGCTTGCAGGCTCTTTGTGACGCGCGCGATAAACTTCGATATAATTCACCTGAATTGACTTTACAGCCTTCATGCCTTGCGGCTGAAAGCGAGCATGACGCGCAATCGTCCCAAATATCCATCGAATCTGCGGCCTCCTCGTCCCAAGGTGAAGGTCTGAAGGATGTTCTCTCCACTGCGCATGCGGAGACAGTAAATTTCCTCAGCTCGGATGATAGCTGTTCTTTCCCCGGAGCTCCTACCGTTCTGATAGCTGGCCTGTTGTCAGGAGAAGAGGACTCGAGGCCTCAAGTCATCCCCGTGGTGACTTTCGAGCTCGACTTCTCCACAGTAGTGGAGTTCGCGAGTGCATCTCTGTTATGGGATGAGATGCACGGTAGAGAAGTGAGTCACTTTCTATCTTCACAGGATCTGCGCTAACGTTGCTCCTCAGAATCATTGCCGAGTCGCAACAGCATCGCGAAGCGTCGCCGAGCGGCTAGACCACGAGCACGGGGCAGACCAGGAGCGTGCAGACCAGGGACGCTCGGGGGAGGCTCGGGCGGGAGCATCATCAACGTCAGAACAACCAATCTCCGGAGACGAGGCCGCGATCCCAGTCCCGTCATTCCGCTGTACACGATTGTGTCCCCTCTGATGTGATGTCTTACGCTCATGTTATACTCATGCTTCAGTGCAACACCGCCAACCACCGCGTCTGTCCGTATTCCGGCGCTGGCTAGGATCGCGTAAAATGCGGCCACCCGAGTCGCGATCACCATGCCCGAGTGCTATCCCTTCGTCGGAGATCAAGTCTTGTAGGTGTCCCTGCTCTTGAATCTGCGCAAGCTGTTAATCCAGTGGTCCAGCCCATGGTCGCAGTTCCTCGCGTTTCCTGTCTGCTGTCATCATGGGCTGTGCGCCTTCGTGGGGTCTTCGTCGGCGGCCGGCGTCTGAGATCAAAGGAGCTCTTAGGAGCTCCCCGGGCAAATCGTCCTTCTTCGCATGCTCAAGTACTTCACCTGATTTAACTCTCTGATAGATGTGATGGAGTTTGGCTGACGGTCTATGCCAAGTCGGAAAACTGAGCCTTCGTTGACTCGTCATTGTATTCACTTACACTAACCTCACATACTACTGTGTGCTCGAATATATACCTCGTACCTGCTGGACACATAGCGAGCGCAACATGAGTCGGGCAAGCGCGGAAGCCAGTGAGGATACTTGACATCGGGCGTGGGCAAGGGTGAGCGTGGCGTTCTATCGCACAACAAGATATGACGGCGCCGCGAGCGTGACGAGCTGGGAAGTGAGGCCAATGAGGCAGCTATTGCGGTGTTAGAGATATGGTCAACAGGACCAGCGAAGGACGAAGCATTTGAAGAGGACATGGTCGCACGAAGCAGGGCAGAACGTTCGTTTGTGGGAGCTCGAGACGCAGATGGACTGTGGCAGAGAAGACGAGGAAAGCGGACGAGTCGCAGCCAGGGCATGCAAAGGAGTCAGAGCTCACAGAGAAAGGCCATGACCGTAGCACGGGTGGGGCACGGGTGCATCGTGGCCAAGCCTGATGTACGCAGGATTCAATGTTGAAAGTTGATCATGAAGGCGAGCCGAAAGAGCACACAAAGACGCAAGCAGCAGAGGTGGGAGATAGCTAGTAAGGCCCTATAGCTGATGAGGGCGTAACTACTTACCTGAAGACCGTCGTGCATGTTCGGTCGACGAAGATGCACATGATGGCGCCGAGCGGTGGTACGAGGAGCCCTAAGACGCATGTATGTGGAATGTGACAGTGGAAGGCTCGGAGCAGCCGACAGAAGACAATCACATAGGTCACGCAATGTGACATTTCGGCCTCAACGTCGACTGTGCCTCCGTCCATAGCCTCCCTGGGCCTCAGTGTATGCCACATGTCTCCGCCTCTGAAGACTGACGGATGTCGATGAATAGGCAAGCAGTTTCAGTACTGCATCATTCTGCACCGACTCCGCGAATGTGGCAGCCCCCACTACGGTCCCAGCGTACAAAACAGCACAGCCGCAAGACAAGCTCAAAGTCAAGCGAGTGCACGTTTCGTGGTGAGTGGCTTCAGACGATTGTCTCACAAGCGCTTCGCGAACAAACGCTGTGGCCCGTCGCACGTCGCCATGCGGCATGCGCTGAGGCCAACAAGCTTTGTATTTATAGCTTAACCGTCTACCTCCCTCCTTCCTCTCTCTACGCCCATCATCCTCGACACCATGCCTCCTGAAGCCATTCCTCTCGAACGCGATCCCCATAGAAAATATATGCCCCCGTTCGGTGCATACTTGGTCTTGACTCTCGATGCTGTCGCCACGGTAGCGAGTTACGACGATCCCATTGCGACAGCAGCGGCCCAAGCTATCCCTCAGCGAACATATGTTGGATATGTTGAAAGCGTGGGGCCATCCTTACCCATCTGAAGGCTTTTCCTCATCGCTCACATTCCATCCCAGGTGGTTGGGATTCCATCGCGTCTTCGCAAATATCATGAGTTGTCCTGCGTCCTCCTCTGCAAAGGTCGCCCTCAGCCGGATCCTGCGCGGGGTATCAATGAGAAGTTTTGCGTTCCGATAGGATCTGCAACCCATCCCAAAGGCCGCCCGAGCCTCCATCTTTGCCGCCGCATTGGAAAGACCTTTACCAGCACACGGTGTCTTTTGAAGCCTTCCGCTTTGCTACTAGACTCGTGGATTATTGGGCGTGCTCGTACCTCACCAGTCAAGACATGCAAGACTTCGATGACGCGTATAACACCGACAAGGCATGCGCATACGAGAGGCAGGAGAAATACAACAAGGCGTCGAAATGTGAGTCACCGGCGTCCGCGCTCTTTGTTTCACAGTACTAAGACTTTGAGATGTGGATTCAATACTTAGCGCGAGCCAAATTCGCTCGATCACCACTTCACCGCATTCCTCGATTGCGCGGGCAGCTTCAACGCTACGGAGGATCAGGAAGATCTCCTTACTTCGCTCGTGCGTGCCATTAACAACACGCAGAATGCAACGGAAGATGCCGCCTCCGCCCATATCGAATCTGCGACCACATCCCAGCAGGTCATTGATCCTTTGGATGAACTTGCTGCGCGTGTTGCAGGTGAACTCATTGGAAACGAAGACCCGTTTGACTGCATCATTCCCATTGTAGATTATGGTACCGATCTCTCGACCGTCACAGAGCTTGCTGATGGTCGTTCGCTGAAAGCTGACCTCGACATCCTTCGACGGTGAGCCCTCCCCTTGTTAAAGAAAATCTTTCCTGATTTATCTGTTGTCTTAGAATTTAGATCGCCGCTGAACAGCGCAAGCTCGAATCACGCAAAGCCGTCGGATCTTCTCCACTGCCGACAGTCCAGGGTGCATATGAGACCCGCACAATACATCCAGTGGACAACAATGCCGGCTTGTGACTGGTACCGACAATCCAGGCGTCCGACTGACCGGATGCTCAGCTGTGTGAGTGATCATTGTGAACGCGCGTGTCATTTCTGACTCTTTGTTTATCAGCAATCCCGCAAGCCTTTCGGTCCACCTCGCTACCCGATCCTCCCAGTTGCTCCACTCCCGCGGTCGACACTAGTAGCTGCCTGTAGCCGTCCTCGACCATCTAAGGCTCACGCTCTTTGAAAGTGCATATCGGCATTATGTGTTCGCCGCGCGAGGATCAGACCCTCAGGTGCTCGACACCGACTTCATCGGACTAGGGAAGCAACGACTGTGCCGGTGGCCGGTGACCGGCACGTCTCCTGTGTACCCGCGTATGTCAGATGTCATATGATAGCGCGCGCCAGACCCGTTCGATAATTTAGATGTGTAAGAAACGTGGTATATAGTATGCACAAATGTTCAAGGTGAAATGGATGCTGGAAAACCTATGCGGAGCTACTAGTTTCGTCGTCCGATCGGAGACAAGCCCATCATCACAGTCTTTATGCCTTTTTTCCCTCTCTGACATGGGCGTATCAGCACAAGTACAGAGATCATGTTATGAAGGAATGATTACCCTTTGAGAGAACGAGGAAGGCGGGATATCATCGACGACGATGCCTGCATCGTGTTGGACTTGTCCCGAGCCACCTATCTGAATGGCATACCCGTCAGGCCGACTTACCAAAGACGGGCAAATGAATGTATACCTTTTGTTCCTCTTTATATTGCTTCACCCAGCGCTGGAAGGTAATGAGAAGTCGTCGAATGATATGGAGAATGATATGTCACGTACACCATATTCGGCATTCGCCTCCTGCAAACGTTCATCCGACAGCTCTTTCCAGGTTGACCACTTGTGTCGAGCGACCTTTTTGAATGCCGCGAAAGATCGCTCCTCCGCCTGGACAGGTTTCCTCGATGCCCATTTTGTAGCCCCTCGAAGAAGTCGGAGTCGTTGCTCTCGTAGCTGATGAAGTGGCCTGAATGAGAGAGCAATGATAAGCCCGTCGTCCTCCCAGTCTGCATTTGCTTTGAGGTAAAAGGTCTCCTGTCCGGCTGTGCGTCGAGGATAGAGCGGCACAACGAAATGACGCAGGACCGCGGGAAGCTTCTCCACTTGGTTAGCCTTGCCGCCAATCGTGCCTCCACAGCAAACTAGTACGTTGAGGCCTTCCGCATACGTGATCAGGACAGGTCGTGTCTTGGTCGGAGGATCTCGATCCTTTGTTTGGGAGGTCGACCAAGCGCCATGTTCATGGGTGTGTGTATGGATTCGTTTGATGAATGAAAGTCGCGAATGGCGCATTGCTGCAGCTGCATTGGACCGATAGACGACGTATGGAGGATTGATGTGTTTTAGAAGATGAGTTGGAGCGCTACAAACAGGTGGGAGATGAGATGCGTTGTATGGTGCGGGGACATTGCCTGCTCTTATACGTAGAGTTGGACGCGTACATCCTGAGGCCTGAGATAGCGCGAGTGATCATCCAGACAATAGACACATTGATCCTAAACGGTGGGGGCTCGTCGTATAGCAACCTAGCTTGTTGGTTGAAGAGAACAAGACTATTCAAGCAGTTCCGGCGTCGCGTGCGGCAGGCCCGAGGTGAAGCGAGAAACAAGAATGCAGGAACAACAGATTCATTCAAACACGCCGGTCGTCAAGTTGAAGTAGGCGCATGTTTCTCTTCCGGAGAGATGGTGGCATGGGAAGATGCGCCGTGCCGCCGTAATGACCCGAGGTTTTGGTGCGCTCCGGCCACGTGTTGACCGCGTGGGTCAACTCTGAGGCCGCCTTTGTACTTAAGCTTGAACCGGTCAGATACGTCGTCACCTTGCCCTCTTCACCCGCCACATTTGTCTCAAGAGGATGTCCCCCGTCCCTCTGGTTGACTACGACCCTGATCAGGACTATACGCCACCTTGGGGTGCTTACATTGTCATTACTCTCGACGCTGTCAAGACGGTCGAAGTATACAAAGATTCCATTGCAACAGCAGCGGCCGAAAATATCCCTAAAAGAACGTTTGTTGGATACGCCAACAGTGTGAGCTCATTATTACTACTGTTTTCTTTTTCTTTTTCTCACATTCTCTCCTAGGGTGTGGGCGTTCCATCGCCATACCGCAGATATCACGAGTTGGGCTGCGTCCTTCTTTGCAAGAGTCGTCCTGAGCCGGATCCAGCGCATGGAATAGAGGAGACTTTCTATGTGCCTGTTGGATCGTCCATCCATCCTAACGGCCGCCAGAGCGTCAACCCGTCGCCACCTCTGCCATGGCAAGACCTGTACCATCACACGGTACCCAACACGAATTTCCGCTTTGCCACCAGACTCGAGGACTACAGGGAATGCTCTGTGATCAGCGGTGATGAAATGGAAGAATTCGACTTCTTCGCCTGCTCTGACAAGGTCCGCGCACCAAAGAGCCAGCGGAAGTACGAGAAGGCGTTGCAATCAAGTGAGTTGTTGTGTTGTCCTGCTTGCTCATTTGTCTCGCACTGACGTACCACGCCTCAATCGACAGCATGGCGCCGATTAGCATCCGCGCTTGGTCTTTGCAAATTAGAGGGTATCCCGCGATTGAATTCTTCGCACGCAGTGAACAAATCTGAGGACGACTGTGATCTTTCCACTTTGTTCAGGTATGCGCTGGAGAAGATGGAGATCGACGCTAAAGACACGGCTGCCGATCGTGAGACGCAGGAGGGCATCCTTGGGGAGGCCGGCGAGGCCGCAGTGTATGACCTGTACGGTTACGAGGACCCTCGGGAGCGGTATATCCCCATTGTCAACTATAGCTCCGACCTGTCGACCGTTACTGAACTTGCTGACGGTCGCTTACTGGATGCAGATCTCGCGGCTCTTCGAAGGTGAGTCAGTGCAATCCTTTGCTTGTCCTCAATTCGACCGCGGTCATAGGGTTATGAGGGATGCCGAGGAGCGCGCCCGGTCCGCTCCAATGATGCCAGTTGACACTTCGTCGCCGCCAACCGGCCCAACCACTCCCGCGGATGACAGCACCTACTTGTCTCCGCTGTCGAACATCCTGGCGCCTGGCCAAGCGGATCCTCGGCTGTGTAGGTACTCCTTCTGAGCGCGTGGGACATATCTGACTCCTTGAATTAGCGACACCGCAGACCTACCAGTCCACATTGCTACCCGATCCTGCCAGTCGCGACGCTTCAATCCGAGTGATCAAGAGCGGCGTACCGTCTGATTCGGGGGAGGACACATTATCACCCCGGAAGAAATGTGAGCTGTCGCTTCTTTCCGTTTCGATGCATCTGATCTGATGCCCGTATGCGCAGCGTTCTTCTCTCGGATGCTGTCCGTCGCGACGTTGGGATGCATTTCATCACAGCACGCTGAGCCTTCGGAGCGCGATTCAAGGGCAAAACTTGTGGCCGAGGAGGAGACACAGCCGACCGACGTCGAGGCGAAGCTCTTGTCCAACCTGTGCCTTGGGCGTGTCCCATCACTTTCACCGCCATCGGAACTGACATCGTATTCGCAAGCCCCTCCGCCTCAGCCCGACATCCCGACACTATCTCCACATGCCGCATCCAACCCTGACAAGGAGATGGCTTTCTATGCGCGTAAAGTGCCATACATGGTCATGTCTGCCCCGCCAACGATACAGTTATACGACGCGGACGCACTCATGGGGTGGTCTGCTGCTGAGCCGACCGAGACACACGCGGACGCACTCATGGAGGCGTCTGCTCCTGAACCAACCGAGACACACGCGGTCGCCGACACATTGCCGAAGACGCTTCCCGTTCCATCAGATTCGCCACAAGTCTCTCAGTTGGTGATAGCAGCCGCACATGACGAGTCAGTCATGGTCAGGTCTGCCCCGCCAACGATGCAGTCATACGACGCGGACGCACTCAGGAATCCTGAGCCAACAGAGGCACACGCGGCCGTCGACACGCAATTGCGGAAGCGGAAGACGTCTTTCCCTCAATTTTTTATCGGTTTGCACCGCGTGGTCAGGGTGTAACTTGACAGAGTCGACTCGTCGCCTTGTAAGTTTTAAATTTCCGCATCGGTAGTCGCCATCGCGGGCTATTTGTTTACCTCTATCTCGTTTCCCTCTCGTCCTCACTATATCTCGTTTCCCTCTTGTCCTCACTACATTACGAACATTAACGCTTTTGCTCAGTCGTCATCTATCTGTCTTGTATTGTTCCTTGGCGCTATGTACCCAAGTTCTTGTTTACAACAATTTTAACTATTTATCCGTGATTGTTGAGGAAAATGCGGAACTACTTCATAAGAGTAATGTCAAATGAGGGTGTATTTCCGCCCGGTCATTCATGTGGACACATACCGGAGAAAGGGAGTCGGCATTTGCACGGCGACACTGACAGCTGCGTCCTAGAGGAAGTGTACACGCGGAAAAATCGGAGCTTGCACATAGGGTCGGGAGCGTCCTAGGAACGGAGGCGTCAGCGTCAGATTTCAGGACATCATCGATTGTCCTCGCCTTCCTGAATTACAAGAGTACAAGGGAATTCTACGCCTTGAGGAGTAACGGGTTGACATCGTGCCGGGCTTGTGCGCGACCAGACGCGGCTTTGTCTTGTACCGGCCTCGTGTTCCAAGCCTGCCGAAGCAGCTATCGTGATGGGTGGCGTACAGGTACTGGAAACGCGAAATGGATGCGCACAAGCGGGGACCTCATGGCGGGTCACGTCGGAAGCTTTTTGGTTACCAGAGCGTCGGGCAAGCGAGGCGTTGTATCACTGCCCCGGATGGATATTGCTGTGAAAAGCTGTGTGACTCAGAACGGGAGGCAGGCGTACACGGCTCGAGAAGATCAGGCAAGCAAGCCATATGAAGCGACGGGGAATTACACGGCGGCGCCCAGCGAGACACAATAACATGCAGTTTGAGCACAAGAACCAGGTTCAATATGCCGTGTCTGACGCTAGAGTAGCGAGATGTTCCTGCGCCATCGATCGATGGCGCTATTGTCTCCTGCACCTTGTTCTCGGCTGGCAGATTCGCGCCCGCGTCGCGGTAGTTGTATGAGAAGGTATTGAAGGGACGCCGGCACGAGTCATGCACGTCCCTGTCAACCAGACAGCTTCGAGAAGCGATGCGGCGATGCGGCTGCGACTGGAAGATGTGGGAGGCGACCGCAGAACCGCGTGTGATGGGCGCAGACTGGACCAGGAAGACATTCCCGAGCGAAGCAAGTATCGGAGAAATCACAAAAGGAGAGAAGTTGCGTTCTAGCCTAGCCGCTGCCTAGGGCGTGGTGGGACAGTGACTGAGTAGCGTCCAGCTGTCAACCGAACGCCATGATGAGCACGCACCTGCTTGTGTCACCCGGCCTCTTCGCAAGAACATCCACCGCCTGCCTGTGCGTATTCGATTTCTAGAGCTTGTGAGGCAAGAGATTGCGCACTGGCCGCAACTGTTGAAGGATTCAGAACAAGCTTCAGCTGGCAACTCCGAGTCGTCCGAATTGAACTTGAAGGACTTCGGGCCCTTTCGGGCCTGCGGGCCACGCGGGCCGGGCATGCCATCGGCCGCGTTGACTCTCTAGGTTGATCTGCGCACACCATCATCACCGCCTGCAGTCCTCTGTACTCCAAAGATCTACGACATCGACGATACTCTAAGGCCTAAAGGAATCTATTAATGCTGTCTATACGCGAGCTGCTGCGCACCACCCCGTGCAAGGTATGGGCACGAATTTGGGCGCCCGCTCGACCGGACTCCGACTGAACAACGGACATCCTGAATTCAATCTTCGAACACGCGCTGTCGTCCATCCAGATCATGCATGAAGGCTCTCTTATTTCCCGCCAATCTCTGGCTCAATCCTCCATAACACCTTCGTTTCCGGCGACGCCTTGCGCACCAATTTCACCCATTCCTCATCCACGTCGCACTGTACCACGTCCAGCTCGTCTAGCCGATACCCCGCCTCCGCGCGAGCAGCCAGACACCCCACCAGTGCGTCGGCCAGTCTTCGTGCCGGACTCTCTTCCATGCTCGTTTCTTCGTTGCAATCGAGGCGCACGCCGACAAGAACGAGGGTCGTGAGCGCCGGGAGGACACAATGCGCAGCGTCGCTGGGGTCGAAATCCGCGCGTCCCCAGGGAGTCAGAACGACGCACAAGGAGAGCGCCACGTTGCTGTCGACCGCGAGGCGTCGCACGGCAGGCGCATGTCTATTCCAGTCGAGCGATAGCATGCTATCAGCACGAAAACTGCCCAGCACAAGGGATAGCTCCTTGAGAGACTCTGAAGAGAACGCGTCCAATGCTTTTTGAATAATAAAGATCGGATCCCACTCTGTTTCCATGTCAGCCTCGACAGAGAGGGCTGGCGAACCATCGTGTCGCCAGGTGTTGGTCTTGAAAGAAGTGGCTGTGAATATGACCTCCAACCGCGCTATTCGCCTGCGGTACTTGGACGTATGCTCGCCCGCGCTCATGGATTCGAGTCCGTTGTCATAAACCTCCGCAAGTTCGACGTCCAATGGCTCCGTTACGTCGAGATGCAATTGGCAGGCCACATTGGCCGCGGAGGGGAGGGAGAGGTGCGCGAGAAAGATTTGGGCGTCCTGGAAGGAAGAAACAACGTCCAAACAATCCATCCGGGGGACTGAAACAACGCGAAGTGGTCCAGCGTCCAGGAACTGAATTACGTCTGCTGTCAAAAGTGAAAGGTTGATCTTGAGATCCTCGAGCGCGTGCATGCGTTCCATCGCGTCCAAAATGTCGCGAAGTGGTGGAGGGGGGTTCCAGTCGCTAACATCCCGCAGGTCCAATGTGACGAGATGTATGAAGAGTGGCGATGTCCATGGTATGTCGCAGAAGCCGTCCGCGAAAACACGAAGGTGTCGTAGCGAGCATCCCCCCATACAGCTGTCCGGAATATTTGACGAAGACCAAAAAGACAGGAAGATTTCGTTGAGAAGCGTGATGGGTGCATGGAGAGCAGCGAGTGTGTTCCTGTGGATGCCAATGCACAGGCTTTGTGTGCGCCATATGTTCTCATTCACGAGAGCGGTCTGCCAAAACGGCTCGGGCCTGGCGTCGAACTCGAAGGATAGGATTGAGTTCCGCGCTCGCTTGACGAATGTGGCTGCCCAATCCTGTCCGAATGGCAAGGATATATTGACCCAGAGGCTTTGATGTTCCAAGGCAACCTGCCGCCACCGCCGACATGTGTACGTCGCCGCGAGCCATCCAAAGGAGGAGCATGACTCGTAGGACTCCGTACGGAGCCGCTGGGGAGCGTCGACTTCGGCGAGGAAGAGGAAGATGGACGCGAGGAGCTCAGGAGGGATGCGGGCGGCGGGAACGCGGGAGTTGTGCTGCTGACGGAGCACGAGTAAGGCCGCGTCGATGGATTGTCTACGCGCCTCATAGACTTCATAGAGCTCCTGCTCTGCACGGGCGATGGCAGCCTTCTCGTGTTCGAACTGGAGGAGCAGTTCGCGCTTCGCATCGCGAAGGGCGGTGTCCGCGTCGTCAATGATGTGGGAGGGAACCGGTCGCAGGACGGCGTCCTCAAGCTGCGATATCCTGGAGCGCACGGTGTTGGACCAAAAGTTGCTGCAGTCTTCGGCATGCGAGCTGTGCTGGCAGTTAGCAAATTCAAGCACGCGACAGGTGCTACGCCAACCCTGCTGACCTTGCACCAGTCTGGTCCTGGCGGTCCCGGTTCATCGCGGTCTTGAGTTCTTGAGGTCGTCAAATGTGAATTAGGACAAACGAAAGAAGTCGGAAGTAGAACGAGGACGCACATTCCGATTATGTCAGCAGTCCCGCCGCCGCTGAGGCTAGCGCAAGCTCGCATCAAGTTCGCATGCTCGGTGATTGAGCACAGGCCCAGGGTGGGCGGAAGTATACTCGCTCATGACGCGTAAACGAGGGGAAGCGGGAGCTGTGAAGATTGCACGGGGCCCAATGACTCCGACTCCGTGTGGCGCACCGCGGCAGGACCTCGGGGAATCTCCACCGACTCTCGCCGCGCGTTCCGATCGCATCGCTGCCAAGCTTGCGTGTCTGAGTCAACACTCTGCGAGCAGCGGTCAGTTGCGCATAGTCCCCTTTCGCAGTTCGACTACTGACTCGTTAGCTGATGTACAGTCTCTACCACTCGCACGCGTGCTTGTACTTATGTAGCAGAGTATGTCGGCCAAAGCTTCGCGGTCCAGAAAGTCCCGTTGGCGCGGATGCATCTTTGGCCTTGCTTTGGCCTCACTTTGCGTCATCATCTGGCACCGAAAATTGCGGGCTCCGGTATACCAGTACTATCTGCGCATGATGTGGGTCGAGCGTGCGCTCAGACTTGCAACCACCGCGGGGAAGAGCGCTGCGAGCTTGAGCACCGGGAAAAAGCAATCGAGTGAAGATCAAAAGCGAATACTGACGTCCGCGGGGAGCGCGAGGGTGCATCGAGGATCTCATTTGTCTCTGCGCCCTCCAACCTGTGACCGGAAGACCAGACAAGGTGCGTGCCGCAGCAGCGACGTCCACGGCAGGATGACCTGAAATCACGCGGAGGTCGCGCAGCGCTGGCGCATCCGCGAGAGGCCATTCAAGAGGGCCGGTAGCAAGGAGACCTAGCGACCTTCGTGGATGATAGTCATGTCCAGAGTGCGGAAGAGCGGCGCGGAAATGGCGAGTGTTGGGATTGATTCTTCGGTGCCGCTGATGGCAGGACCGCGATAGGCTGTGCGATCGCAAGGACTGATCGCAGGACGCACGCAGCGTACTGCCCGCTCGAGCATGCGCAGCGTGGCAGCACGGCAGAGTGTCTGCACGGGCGTACGCGCTGCGCGCTGGAGGCGCACGGCACTGCGGGCGGGGAAGTGGAGAACGGCGCGGCTCCGATGTTGCGGGCGCTGTGCATCCCGGGACAGGAGCGGGGTAAGAAGCCGCGGTGCGGTTCAGCTGGCGGATTAGCCCACGCATGGCAGTTCAGCGGGCTGTAGAGCGACAGAGTCAGAGAACTATTAGTGTAAGATCACGGATGCCTGGCGAGCGCAGGGAGCTGTCATCGTGAGGTGCCTGCTTTTCGCGAGAGAAGATGCTGCGTGCGACGGGCAGTCGGGCGTTATGCTGCACTGGTGGATGGAAGGCAGTGTCGGAAAGACATTCGGGGGAGCAAAATCTTAGCGTCAATGATGCATATGCTCTAGAGAACTGTTTACTCACAAGTCCCAAAGACCTGCTGCCCTGCCTTTCAGCAAACGAGACGCCTACTCGTGGCTTTGATTTAGATATCTTGGGGTTGATGGCATTCAAACGTTCACGAGAAAAGCAAGAGGCCGCAAAAAGATAGAATAAACATGCCGAAGGACTCGGGGATGGCTTTCTCTCAGGAGGGATATGTATAGATACGATACAGAGACCAAGGAGATGAGTACAGTGGAATAGAGGAGAACAAAGTGCGCGTGCTGAGCCAAGCCGCCGAGCCACAGCTCTGACCTGCTCGCTGACAGATATGGGAGGCCACCCGTCTCATATCTCCCATCGTCCGACGACGCAGGCATGCGTCCGTGAGCCTCGCACTACGCATCTGCGGCTCGTCAACAAACTTGAGCCGTGCCCCAGTATCTGATGATCCCGAGTGAACTGCGCGGGCAACGGAAACAACTGTCGACGGGCCCATACGCATACTGCGCTGCGTCTTTTTCTTCCGATGGCTGGCGTCGCCACCGCCCCTACCACTGGTCACCCAATCTTCTGTGCACAAGCACTTAAGCTGGCGTGCTGGAGAAACTGACCTGCCAGAAGTGCCATGCGTGCGGGCGTGCGGCGTCGTGCAGCCGTCTTCCTACGCTGCATGACAACGAGTCAACGACCCGAGTCCGAACGCAAGGATGGGCGCAAAGTCCGTGATAGGCTTCTATTAAGGTTCTACTAGCTGATGAGCTGCTGCGGGACGGTGTTCTCGCTCATCGGTGCGTTCTCAGCCGCTTCCATCCTCAAATCTGAACTCATCTTGCGATAGACCACACTGTGTATGGACTGATGCATTGACCTGATGAACATATGGTCGCAGCTATACTAGTCAATGTGGTGAGTATCAAAATGAATACGCCTGCTCTCCTCGTCATTTGAGCCTTCGCGAACGCGTCAGCGCGTCATCTCTTCGCTGGCTGTGGGTCCAGGGTGGTGGATTCACAAATGGTGTCGGGTCTGGCTGTGCTGCATGCTGTCCAGGACGCGCATATCGACGGGAGCGACCCTCTGAGTAAAACCGTGCTCGCGGTAGCATCGAGAAAGACTGAATAGTGGGTATGTCACGCATTCAAATTCAGTTGGCTAAGTACGCATAGTGCTAATTCTGCTCTCTTCGTTGTACTCGCTCGCCGTCAATTATTTGTGCCGAAGTTGTCGCTGACTGCCCTCAGCAAGCGCCGCCAGCCGAAGGCAACGTCGGAGAAGAGACGGCTGATTGCTGTGACCTACAGAGTACTCCTGCCCGAGCCGCACGCTCATCTTTGGCGAAACCCGTCGAGGACCTTCTGCTCCACCCGTGCGTGGTACCCTATCTCTTACGCTTCCTTCGGTGCTGAGAGGCGACACCAGCAAACTTGGCTTGTCCGACCAAATGCGCATTCAGCTGAAGCTAAACGTGAAGCAAGCGTGAAGCCTCTGGACTTACCTTATCCCAGGTGAGGGCGGAGCGGAGGGCCACATGTACGCTATGTCTCGCATGGGGCCGCGCGCCTCGAGTAGACAATAAACTGGATCCAAAAAAAAAAAAAAAAAAAAAAAGCGTGAAGCCCAAGATTGGCGATCGCGAGGGCGGGGGGCGGTGGGTAGAGGACGTACTCGCGCTTGTCGTGGACAGCGTGCAACACGTCTTTGTGACTCGCGCGGGCTGGAGTTGGATGGTGTGTCGCGAATCGAGTCGCGCTGCACCCGGGCTAATAGATGAAGCTTTTGGTCGCCTATGATGCGTGATGACCTTGGCGACTTCCGCTCATGTGTACATGGAACGCTATAAGTAAACTCGATGAGCGACATATCCATCGTCACCGAAGTTAGATTGTGGCCAGCACCTTCCAAGGTTGGGTACAAACGATGACGACAAGTAAGTAAAAAGGCTGTCGTAGCAGCTCTATATGACAATAAAAAGTAAATACGAAAACCATGTCGAACAGTAGTACAAAAGCCCGAGTATCTATGCAATTTTTTCGGTGATTGGCAAATCTTGGGGCTTCTTGCTTGTGAAGCGGAGACGCACGGAGCGCAACATCTTCATTGCATTATCTTGACGGGGTGTCAGACCGACTGAATCAGAATTGACAGGGGACGGTACTTACGAGCAACGACGGAATGTCCCCTATTGCTGCCACGAGACGCCAAGAGACGAAAGCGACGAGGAGAAGGATCAGCAGTAGGTAGCTGCTCAGCCTTGCCAGAGGGACTACGGAGCGAAGAGAATGCGGACCTAAATGCCAGGACTGCGTGAATTTCAGACTGGAAAAAGGTGTGCCCTCTGAACTCACTTTGTACCGGACGACGAATCAGCCGACGTCCTGGGGAGCCGACGGGCGCGGCAGCCTGAGTTTGAGCTTCCTTCCGAGGCTCATGCGCGCCATCGAAGAACCTCTCTTGACGCATGCAGAGCAAGACACGCCGAGCCACTGTCCCGGCGGCATATCCTATCTTGCGCATGACACGAAGCATAGATGCTGAGTGAAGTGAACAAGCAATCAGCACTCTCTTCGGCAGGGAGCGTGCAGGGAACGAGACGTACATGTCTCCTGGGTTAGCGGAGGCGATGCTCCGCGTGTGTTCGAACCCTCGGCTTCGGCTTCTTCTGTCTGTCCCCGCAGATCGCGGTCTTCCGAGTCGCCTATGCGTTGCAGACATGTCGTGCGCTGCTCAGACTCAGCTCGTATTCTGTTAAAATGGATGAGGAATACGTCAGAGGATGATAGATAAACCCGTGAGACTCACCTTTCGATGACGGCAATCTCGTCAAATAGTTCTTGTGCTCCTGAAAACTCCGTCACAGTGGATATATCAAGGTCGAAGGAGGCGACGGGTATGAATCGATCGCGGGGGTCTTCTTTGTCCTGCCATGCCCACAGAAGCCCCTCTGGCAGTTCATCGATGGAGCCAGATTCAGAATCCGTACGGCCTTGAGGATCATAGTCCGAGTCGTCGCTCTCCTCGTCGCTCTCCTCGTCGCTTTCCTCGCCGATGTCACCGGCGGCCTCCATAAGCTCATCCTCTCGCTTACTATCTTGGAGAAAGCACATATTCACCCCTGTCAAATCGCGTAAAGAGAGCATGGGGGAGTTGCTGTGGTCGATGTGACCCCCGGTCTTCAACCGAAAAGTGAAGTTGGAGGAGTAGTGGATATATAGGTCGTCCCAGGGTAAAGGAGGAATGGGGGTGACAGCCGGACGTCCAGTGGAAAGCGTGGCTGGGGCAATGGGCACGCACATGGTCTCCTCAAGGTACAGCGATGGCGAGGGCTGCGGCAGGCCTTTGCTGAGAATGAAGCAATCACATCGATGATACCTCCGGGAGGCGATCGGCAAGTCGAGGGCCTGTAGCAAGTCAGCACAAGGAGGCAACTGTCCGACATGAAAGAGACAAACCTGTGTTACATATCCAATGTATTTCTTGATACGGAGGGCTTTCGCCTCTTCGATTGCAACGGGATCCTCTAACGCCTCCAACGTGGCTGCCGGATCTAAAGTAAACACAACGAAGGCCCCGTGTTCAGGGTAGAGCCAACTTCGGCGTGATAACGGCTTGGTTCTGTCGTATTGCGGAACATATGGCTTCACGGTGCCCATTGTGGTGGTGGACGAAGAGGGGTGTTTGGGCTAGTCGCGGTTCAGGTGAGCTCTTTCAGTGCCCCCGTGGGCGCTTGGCCCGTGTGGCGCGAACAAGACGATGGCACCGCCCTGACAGTCATACTATAGAAGAACAACAACAACAACAACAAGGGAGCGACGACGCCGAGGAACGCATGGCGCATCGTAGACACGTGTCGTCCCAGTGTCGTCCGCTTGTGCCGTGTGCTTGGCACCTCTTGCTTGTTGTCACTCGACAACACTGGTGCGCGCGCGTGAGGACTGCTGCGCATCGCCATGCCCATCGTCTCTCCCTAAGTCAAATTCGCTTAGCACTTGGTCAGTGACTTACACCTGCATGCCACCCTTCTTGATGCGACAATAATAGGATCTGAAAACATTCCTGGCGAGAGTCAAGCATCTTGATTGTATTCTGACCAGCTCGGGCATATCGTACAATGCCGGCACTGGCAGTACCATCACAGACCGTCAAGAGCTTACGCACTGCAGAGGCTCAGCAAAAATGGAGAGCAGGCGGATATGTAGCGTACTCACTAGTTTTCGCCGGCGGGCTGGTGATGAGATGTAGCCAAGTCGCCCACTCCTGAGACGATGGGCAGAGCAAGCCATCCGGAAGTGCCGGCGCAATTGCCTACCGGGTGTGGAACTGCTCGAATTGACGATGGAGGATGTTGAACTCTTGAGCAAGAGCGACGTTGCGCGGCGGCAGCACCTCGGGGAATATCCCACGGTCTGCGGACCGTATGCCCGCGCCGAGACCCTTGCCACCATATAGCTACCGTTCCCACGCTCAGCTATGCTCAGCTTCAACTCTGCGGGCCCGTCCTCTCGAGCCCTCCACCGGGTACTGTACCCATCCTGCACTTGCTCAACCCGCGTGCCAGAGGCTCGAATTGCCGGAGCTATGCGGATCCACAGCCGGCTAGCGTCGCGACTGTCGACATCATCCTCACTCCTGACGCCCTCCAGACTCCAGTACCGACGACGCGCGATCGCCGCACGCATAACGATCGTATGAACCGCTACGTGTCACTGCCAGACACCAACGCGGATATCTTCACCGCGGGAGATACTGTCGAGCTTTTGGAGGAGGCAGATGTGATCAAAGGCCCGTCGAATTGTCGTTGCTCTTCATATCTTGCCTGACATGGGAAGTAGGATCATGGTGGAGGCCGAGTAACGCATGCACGCAACAAGATCTCCCAATGTGTTGGATCATCCTACGTTGTCAGAGTCGTTGTGCAGCACGGAGCGACCTGCCTAGCACATGCCGGAAATCGATGTGGTTTCACTCTACAACCGTTCGAGAGCTACGCAATTCACGCATGAGCCCAAACTTAGTGCGACGAGGCGATCTCAACATACGTACACAAGCGATCATCGACCAAAATTCCGTACGTGTGTTGGTGGCTTCGTAACTGCTCACACTTCTCTGCAACAGACCTTGCTCTCGAGCCCTGAGCGTCGCTACGCTCGGATGTCTTCCGCCACGCTCCACTCTCTGTCCGACCCACTTCTGCGGAAGCAATGCTACCATCATTGCTCATTTCTGCAGTGACTGATGCTTGTCGCAGAGCTAATGGACGCACGTATTCCATTTCAACTGGCTTCGACGAGATTGGACGAGGCCTATGCTTCTATCTGACACAGCATAGCCATATCGACCCTGTACCTTCCTGCGCGCCCTTAACTCTGCGACATCTCTCCGACGACCCACCAGGCATGCTATGGACCCTATCTTGCACTTGGACGGACCTCACTTGTACTCGAGTACTGCATGAATGACAGTATCGTTGTTTTACGTTTTTGCTGAAATGCTGAAACGCTGAACGCTGCTCTTGAGTCCGGCGGAATGAAAACAAGGGACGGAGTTTCAGCGTGTCCATCAACTGTTGTATTCACCCGGTAAGAAATGAATCTCGCACGGAATACCGCAAGCCCCTGAATGTTTACGTTCAGCTGCTGCCATCGACCGGGGCTATATCCCAGTTGGGGCATGTGGATCCAACGAAGTGGACGAGCACGCGCGACGGCTGCCATCGTTCGAAGGGCGGACACGTCGGCCACTGAGCAGAGCGATGACGCAGAGACAGAGAGAAGGAGCGCGCAAAACTAGTGCACTCTGGCGATGTGGTCTATTCCGCAGCAGGATACTAATGGCGGATACAAGATACAAGAACATACGCACAAGCTCCTACCTCTCAACGATGACAGCGCCCGAGCAAAAGAAGCCTGATGGCGTCTTTCGACTCGGGTAAGATTACTCGCCTCGTGGATCATGGGCCGTCTGATGTTCTTTGGATGTTCTTTTTTAGGCGGGCGCGCTCTGCCATAAATCCCATCGCTCGGAACAGACAACGCCGAGAGCGGCGGAATTCTCCACACTGCCTCAATGGACCAGCCTCAGGTCCGCCTGAGATTCGAACACTCGTACAGCCGACTCGGACCACGCGTTGCAGGCAACTGCCCGGAATCCGATCCAGAAACGCTTCGTCGGCATGTGGAACCCCTCGTCCAGGAGAGAGCCCATCGCGACGATGCCCCCCAAGCATGTCTCGCAGAATTCGAGGCGCAGTCTGCTCTGGCGAGCGTCGAGTTACCCCTTCTTCGCGACTCAGATGCGCTATGCGCGCCGGCCTCCCGGCCGACTCCCGTGCATCCAATGCGCTGGTGGTGCCGTCGTGAATGTCCGTCCTTTCCGGTAGTCACTGGGCCACTCGGTCCTCACCCTCGGGACGCTGTCAATGGCCAAGACAAGCATGCTCTTCCAAACGTGATCATAGTACTAGTAGTAAGTCCTTGTCTCGAAAGCAATGCGTGCAAAGGCACGCATTTTGTGTATGGTCCACAACAAGCGCATACATTCACCGCCTCCGCCCCATGGTCAGAACATTGCTCTGGATCGGTTTCGGCCGTTGCTTCTTCTTCTGAGAGCGTCTGCTTGTATTGGTGGCCTCGTAAGGTGACGAAGGACGCTCCTCTGATAGGTTGAGTCAATGCAGAGATGTTCAGCATGGGCGATGCACAGACCTGCGGGTGGATTGCTGCCCGAATTCTGCTATGAAGAGAGGCACAATGAGTGCCGCATATCCAGAATATCAAGTATAACACACCATGATAGGGTCTGGGCTGGTTGTCGACGCTGAGGGTCCATCTGACGGCCCGGTTATTGACGCATCCAGGTCATGGACGTGGCTTGCGTTTGTCCGTGTGACAGCGCCAGTGCCGCTAGTAGTCTGGTTGAAGTCATCGTTGGTCAAACTGCGTGAAATAGTGGGTACAATACTTGCCGCTGATGGCTGTGTTTCGTCTGCGGTAGGGGGAGTCGGCGCGGCTGTGCTCGAATCTCGGAGGGATTTAGCCACAGCTTCAGCCTTGTCCTCTGATTAGTATAGAGGCAACAGTATGAGACAGCGACGAGCTCACCTCCATTTTTGCATTGTGGGCCGCTACAGATCGCTGAATGCCGATACGCTGTCAAAAGCTTGCCTCGTTTGACAATGGAAGGACAAACTGAATACTCGTCTCTAAGCGCTTGCCTAACCGATAGTTTGATTGTTTTTTGTGCCCATAGATCCATTCGAATCTGGCACATATTTTTGAAGCTATGAAAGGGTCTGAAGTCCACACGAGCGCGAGTGCCCTCCACTAATACGGGATCCCCGAGTCGGTACTGCGCTCTGAAGGGGAATGCCAATATTTTCCCTTGACGCTGCCAGGGGACTGTGGTGATGAGGCGGAAAGTTTGATGACCTGCCACCATGAGGGGGTCTATCGGGATAACAAAATGTCGAAAAACGTCCGGGAGTGTTGCCACGTCGTCGCCCCCGAACGTGGAGGTGGTACAGACCCAGAGGTCATCATCCTTCCCTTGATAGGTCACCAAAGATGGACGACCGCCGTTGCCCCGCGGTTGTTTTGGTCCCCCAAGAAGTCTTCCGTAGAGAGCCATATGTGCCATTGTGTGCACACTCTCATGGGAGTAAAAGAAATTGGCTACGCAGTCGTCCGCCATAGTATCTTGGTCGTCCATGTGGAAACGGATTGATCGAGAGTCTCCCGCTGGAGGGTGCGGCGCTCTGAAATCTGAAGATGCGCCTTAAGGTTAAAAATTGTCAGTATTCTTGCCTACTTGCCTATACTCAATCACTGACCTGGGGTTGAAGTCGCAGTATGGGCGGGCGGAGAAGGGTTGGTCAACGCTCTTCGAGAGATATATTCATCTTATGAGAAACAACACATTATGTTACGCACAGCATCTGGGTGTTCCCGAGTCGTAACGTACCTTCTGCCGGATCAAGAACAACAGACGTTCAACTGCATGCACACCCGTCAACTTGGGGTTTACTTGTTCTCGGCCGGCTGCCGGTTGAAGGGGCGTCCTTATTGTGCTCGAAGACTTAGTCAACAATGGACAGCAACTGACAGAGAGAACCGCCAGAAGCTCATTTGAGGCCATCATCTATGAAACAAGTAGAACAAACGCTGTACAGTGTACAGTACTAGTACAGCGCCAGTTTTTGGAAAGATTGCCCGCCGCGGCCTGCGATAGTGCTGTGACGGATGACTGGTGACGTGCGACACGTGACAAGCTACACGTGAGGACTACAAATACTTCTTCAGCGCTTTGGCCATACCTCGCTTAACTTCTTCCCAACCACCATGACTGCCTCTCGAGCTCGTCCTCGCATATCATATTTTCCTAGATTTAACACCTATGTTGCCTTTACTCTGGACCCCGTCGCTACAGTGAGCATATATGGTGACCCGATTGCCACTGCTCTGGCCGCGGAGATGCCTCTGCGAACGTATGTGGGCTTCGTTGAGATGGTGAGCTGAACGCATATGCGTGATTTCATTGATCTCACTTGTTGCTTCAGATCGACGGATTGGCGTCGCCTCATCGTCGCTATCACCTGTGTCGATGCCTCCTTCTTAGCAAAGGCCTCCCCGACCGCGACCCCACCCGCGGTACCGATGAAACCTTCTGCGTGCCAGTAGGGAGAGCTTTTCACCCCTCAGGTCAGAAGTCCATCAATCCGTCGCCACGCTTACCGGCGTGGGGCGATCTTTACCATCACACCATGGTGTTCACGGAACTTCGTCTCCCGACGCAATATCATGATTACAGTGCATCCCCCAAACTGTCAAAAGCTGACTTGCTAACTCTCGACTTCGCTACCTACACTGACGCCAAGAAGAAGACCCGTGCTGTCGCTATCAATCGGGCCACCCCTCGTGATGAGTCAAGTAGTGGCTCTTCACCAAGTCCCCCTCCACCCGCTTCACATACATCTTCCCTCTCCCGCGCTGCCGCAGTACCAAGCCACGACCCGGCCGGGGCACATCTACCTGTAGACTCTACCTACACTGACGCCAAGAGGACCCGTGCTGTCGCTATCAATTGGGCCACCTCTAGCGATGAGTCAAGTAGTGGCTCTTCACCAAGTCCCCCTCCACCCGCTTCACATACATCTTCCCTCTCCCGCGCCGCCGCAGTACCAAGCCACGACTTGGCCGGGGCACATCTACATGATGTAGACTCTGTCGCCAGACTCACCCTCAGCGATCGCATTATCACTGATGCCTTCCTGGATGCGGTTTCCGATATCAACCTCAGTAATGAAGAGGGCACCATTTCTCCCACAGGCGGGAATGCAGCATCCGACGGCGGGCCAACTCTAGACGCCAAGCCCGACCGCAGCATCTTATTTGACAGCGCGGGTGACATAGCCCTGCGAATGGCACAAGATTATTTCGGGTTCGAGCATCCGAGGGACCGCTTCACCGCCATCGCCAACTACTCTCCTGATTTGTCGAGCATCAAAGAAATTAGCGATGGACGGCTCCTGGTAGAGGATTGCGTTACCTTGAAAAAGTACGTGTGTTTAAACTCATGTTTTGGCGCAAATCTTAGTCGTATGTCAAGGATTCAACTTGATGCAGAAGCGCGTCGTCAACAACAGAAACTTGCTTCCGCTAGTAAGTCCTCGCATGGTGAGTTTCGTAGATTCATCCATTTGTCGGTAATGTTGGGATTGACATCAGTCACAGACCCCAATTTTGATGGCATTCCGCCTGCCTTTCGAGCGAAGTCTGTCCGGCCATCTGCGGAGGGCAGGCTGGCCAACCCATCACCATGGGGAGCTCTGCCTCTGCCATCTTCGGCGCATGGCAAGGATAGGCGAGAGGGCGTCAAACTCGAAGCCTCGTCGCCCTCCTCAGGTGGTCGATCATTCATGTCTTCCGAGGCGCATCAAACAGCGCTTAGAAGGGGTGTGCAGGGCAAGGAGACGTATGTGTACTTAGGTCGGGAACCTAAGAAGCCCCTTCCTGCGCAGGTTTCCAGCAACCTCTTCGTTCGGACCGAGGGTACGTACTGTGGTGTCCGCGAGTCTGCATCGTCACTGATATACCTTGTTTCAGAGTTTGATGGTCCTCCGCCGTCTTACGCAGAAGTGGCATCTCGACCACGACTAAGCAACTCCGCGGCAAAGGCACCGACGGTCACGCCTCTACGAGTCACGGACGCTTCTCGTTCTGACTTTCTCTCTCGTGTGTCTGTCCCTTCTGGTCCGAACACCAAGCAGCGTCCATTGGTGAAAAGTTTGCCGCAATTGCATCGCGTCACCCGTAGGTGGTCTTCAGGTCATGGGAGAAGGCCTACAGGCAAAGCTGATGTCGGCGGTTTACGGTAAAGTGGAGGTCTCTCGTTCTTTGTATGATTTACCCACGATACTCAGTGATGCTTGATGTGTGTATGTACTTTATGGGTGCGAGTACATAGTTTCAGAAGCAATTAACCTGAAACTGGATAGTGCATACTACGAGGAATAACGTCCTCACGATTCATCCTCGAGGCATTGGGGCCACGTCGCCGGACGCTGGCGGTGGCTATGAGCCACCCGGGCAAGTGGCCCTGTAACTCACACGAACAAGTCCAAAACACAGATACAACAATGTCCCAATGTGCAATACGTGGCTAACAGAGAAGCCAAAGAAAGAGGAAAGTACTCAAGATACGTCTACGGTCTAGCACAGCGGGCAAGTCGGATTTCGCGGCAACCAGCTACGCAAACGCCGTTCATGGAAATCTGTATCGCAATCAGCATTGCCGCAGATGACAGCCCACAAGGACGTACCCATGCTGGCATGCCGTCCCCAGCGCCGCGCTCTCCTCGTCTTTACTGGCACTGGGATATCGCACACTAGTCTACCGCGACGCCAAGCAGCGTGAGCTTGAGCTTCACGCGCCCGTTCTTCGTCACGCGCCGGCGCGCGACCTCGACGCGGCCGACCGGTGGCGAGGGGCGGCGGGGCAGGACCGTGGGGCCCAGGATGCCGGACACAATGAACAGGCTCTGAGAATGGATGGCGGGCATCAGCATGTATCCACGTACGCGAGCGGTGGTCAGATGCTACCTCGAAGTTCTCGCCGGACGCGTTTGTGTCGTCCAGCCGCGAGAGAAGTGCATCGAGCTCGGTGTACTCCGCGTAGGCGTGTGTAGTGGGCGCCGGGCGGTGCGGCCCATGACCAGTGGCAACACGTACACGCCGCGCCATGACTACACGCTCGCGCGTCGGCTCTTGGCACGCAGGTCAGGAGCATCGCAGAGGCATCGCATCCTTATTGTGATCGGCGCACAGGATGTGGAAGCCTTCCCAGTCACGGTGTTGGTTAGTAACGGTTCCGCAGTGTGCGTCGTGCGAGGCCCGGCTCGCTGACAAATATGGGATTGGCACCGCCACAGCCCCCGTCTCACATCTCCCGAGTCCCATCGACCATTGGCGCAGGAGCGCTGCGTGCTGCATGCGTGCCTACGCATCTGCGGCTCGTCAACAAAGTTGAGCCGCACCCTAGCAAAACCCGAGGGCACGGGAGTCAACTGCGCGGGCAACGATCGACGGGCCTTGGACGGGCCTGCCTATACTGCGCTGCCTCTTTTTCTTCCGAAATGCCTGGCGTCGCCAACGCCCCTACCAATCCTTTGCGCACAAGCACTCAAACTGGCGTGCTGGAAAAATCGGTCTGCCAGAAGTGCCATGCGTGCGCGCGTGCCGCGTCGTGCGGTCGACACGTTGACCTCTTCCTGAGACATGACAACGAGTCAACGACCCGAGTCCGAACGCACGGATGGGCGCGAAGTCCGCTATTCAGGGCTTTGCCAATGGCTGAGCTGCTGCGGGAGGGTCTTCTCGTGCTCCGGTGCGTTTCAGTCGCTTCCATTCTCAAATTTGAACTAATCTTGCGGTAGAGACCCAACCATTTCAGCAACCTAAAAAGCTTTCAGGAAGATACACGCCGCGTATGGACGGACGCATTGTCCTGATGAACAATTGGTCCCAGCTATCCATGTGAAAGTGGTGAGTACGCTGGTATATACGCCCACTCTCCTCATGCTGAGCCTTCGCGACGCGTCAGCGCGTCATCTCTTGGCTGGCTGTGGGTCCAGGGCGACGGGTCTCGGTTTGTTGCGTGCTGTCCAGGACACGCATATCGACGTGAGCGACCGTCTGAGGAAATCCGTGCCCGGTACATAGCATCGAGAAAGACCGAAGGGTGGGTATGTCGCGCCTTCAAGTTCAGTTGTCTACACATCATGCTAATCCTGCTCTCTTCCTGTCAGTCGTGCTCACCCGCCGTCAATCCTCTGTGCCGAAGTGTTGTCGCTGACTGCCCTCAGTAAGCGCCGCCAGCCGAAGGCAACATCGGAGAAGAGACGGCTGATCGCTGTGACCAACAGAGTACTCCTGCCCGAGCCGCACGCTCATATTTGGCGAACCCCGTCGAGGACCTTCTGCTCTACCCGTGCGTGGTTACTCTTACGCTTGCTTCGGGTTGTGCTGAGACACGACATCAGCAAATTTGGCTTGTCCGCCCAAATACGCATCCAGCTGAAGCTAAACGTGAAACAACCGTGAAGAACAAGATTGGCGATCGCGATGACGGGCGGCGGTGAGTAGAGGACGTACTCGCGCTTGTCGTGGACAGCGTGCAACACATCTTTGTGACTCGTGCGGGCTAGAGCTGGATGGTGTCGCGAATCGAGTCGCGCTGTACATTCGGGTTAATAAATAAACCTTTTGGTCGCCTATGATGCATGGCGACCTTGCAGGCGGCTTCGGCTCATATGTACATCGAACGCTATGAGTAAACTCGATGAGCGGCAAATCCATCGTCATCGAGGTTAGATTGTGGCCAGCACCTTGCAAGGTTGGGTACAAACGATGACGACAAGTAAAAAGGCTGTCGTAGCTCTATATGACAATAGAAAAGAAATGCGAAAACCCTATCAAACAGTAGTACAAAAACCCGGGTATCTATGCGATTTTTTCGCTGATTGGCAAATCTTGGGGCTTCTTGCTTGGGAAGCGGAGCACGGAGCGCAACTTCTTCATTGCATTATCTTGACGGGGTGTCAGACGACTCCATCAGAACTGACAGGGGACGGCACTTACGAGCAACGATGGAAGGTCTCCTATTGCTTCCACGAGACGCCAAGAGACGAAAGCGACGAGGAGAAGGATCAGCAGTAGGTAGCTGCTCAGCCTTGCCAGAGGGACTACGGAGCGAAGAGAATGCGGACCTAAATGCTAGGACTGCGTGAATTTCAGACTGGAAAAAGGTGTGCCCTCTGAACTCACTTTGTACCGGACGACGAATCAGCCGACGTCCTGGGGAGCCGACGGGCGCGGCAGCCTGAGTTTGAGCTTCCCGCCGAGGCTCATGCGCGCCATCGAAGAACCTCTCTTGACGCATGCAGAGCAAGACACGCCGAGCCACTGTCCCGGCGGCATATCCTATCTTGCGCACGACACGAAGCATAGATGCTGAGTTAATTGAACAAGCGATCAGCACTCTCTTCGGCAGGGAGCGTGCAGGGAACGAGACGTACATGTCTCCTGGGTCAGCGGAGGCGATGCTTCGCGTGTGTTCGAACCCTCGGCTTCGGCTTCTTCTGTCTGTCCCCGCAGATCGCGGTCTTCCGAGTCGCCTATGTGTTGCAGACATGCCTTGCGCTGCTCAGACTCAGCTCGTATTCTGTTAAAATGGATGAGGGTAGGTCACAGGATGATTGAGCCGTTTAGAGGGTGAGACTCACTTGTTGATGGCGGCAATCTCGTCCGATAGTTCTTGTCCTCCTGAAAACTCTGTCACAGTGGATATGTCGAGGTCGAAGGAGGCGACAGGTATAAACCGATCGCGGGGGTCTTCTTTGTCCTGCCAAGCCCACAGAAGTCCCTCTGGTAGTTCATCGATAGAACCAGACTCCGAGTCCGTATGGTCTTGAGAATCATAGCCGTCGCTCTCCTCGTCGCTTTCAACGTCGATGTTGCCGGAGGCTTCCATGAGCTCATCCTGTCGCCTACTATCTTGATTGAAGCACATTTCGACCTCTGCCATGTCGTTCATCGAGAGCATGGGGGAGCTACTGTGGTCCATGTGATCACCGATCTTTAAACGAAAAGTGAATTGGGAAGAGTAGTGGATGTATAGGTCATCCCAGGGCAAAGGAGGAATTGCGGTGACAGCCGGACGTCCAGTGAAAAGCGTGGCCGGGGCGATGGGCACGCACATAGTCTCCTCAAGGTACAGCGATGGCGAGGTCCGCGGCAGCCCCTTGCTGAGAATGAAGCAATCGCATCGATGATACCTGCGGGAAGCAATGGGCAAGTCGAGGGCCTGTAATAGCAAATACTTTAGCAAGGAGGCAACTGACCAACATAAAATAGACAAGCCTGTGTTACATATCCAACGTATTTCTTGCTACGGAGGGCTTTCGCCTCTTCTATGGCGACGGGATCCTCTAACGCCTCCAACGTGGCTGCCGGATCTAAAGTAAACACAACGAAGGCCCCTCTTGAGGGTAGAGCAACTTGTACGTGGTAACGGTTTGGTTGAGTCGTATTTCGGAATATATGGCGTGCTCATCGTGGTGCTGGACGAAGATTGAGTGGGGTGTTTGAGCTAGTCGCGCCGGTGCACCACTGTGGCTGATCTTTCAGGAATCAGTGCTGTCCGTGGGCGCTTGTGTGGCGCATCATACAACAACAACCGCTTCTCGGCCAAGTTCTCGTCCGACCACAACAACGGCGCCGCCTGATAGCAATACTGTACATGTACAGCAACAACAACAACAACAACAACAAGTACAACAAAAACGACAGCAACGACAACAACAATCACTCCCACGTACGACCACGAGACATTCCCCTGACAACAAAGACAATAACTTACTGATCTGCTTGTGGAATGCCACTGGTACGTGTTCCGTGTTGTCCAAATGACCGTTTGTCACCAACACAGCATCCTAGTACTATACTTTTGTCACGCCTTGTCCGACTCCGTTCATCAATTCGCCATGTTCTCGGTCGTAGTAGTGAGCAGCCGTCCAATTCTACTATCCTTATTTTCCATCGCCCACTACACTGGACTTTCTGCCCTACTTAAGGTGCACTCAACGGAGTCGATAACATCACATCAAACGCAAGACTCGAATATCCGCTCTGGTAGCTTGGTCCACCGTCATACTTCCACATCTCAACACGCGTTCATCATCTCAATACCCCCAATACTCTCCAGCCAGCATGGCGTCGCACCGTACTATTCACAAAGCGCATTTCATCTATGCTGGACATGAGATGATAAGCACGCCAGCAAGGATAGCCCTGGATTTGTCGAAAACCTCCCTCCTCTCCACGTCTACTTACCGCTCCATCCAGTCCTACTCGACTGCGAGCACTTCCAAATCAATAAAAACGACCCCACGACCATGCCTTGTCATGAATACCAGAGGCTTCGGCATGCGAATTTGCGCTATGGCTACCTATGACGGCGCGGAGAAGGCCAACCTTGCAGAGGTATACCGGCACTTTCTCATCGCTGTTTCTCCTAATCCGAAGGATCCTGGTGGTTCCATGGTCAAAACTATTCCAGAGTGGGAAGACCATCACAATGGATCATGGCCTATCCGTATCCACCAAGATCAAGACTCCGTGGATTCTGGGACCGGATTACAAAGCCACGAAGGAAGACAAAGCCACGGATCCAAAATGTTTTCGGATATCCGACGAGACGTACAAGGCGCTCTCGATAGAAATACGTAATCGCAGAGCAAGTTGGATACTGAAGATGGAAAGCGAGGGAACGAGGCTCCGGCAAGATTTTCAACGCGCGAGACCTGAGCTGAGGAAGAAGCAACAACAGACCGGCAACCGCAAGTTCGAGCAAGGACCATTCGTTCGAGATAGCGAGTCCCATGATCAGGAAGGTAGAAGTCAAATCGTTAGTGGTTCTAGTATAACCAGTCACGTCGTGCTATTTACCTTCTAATCGCATGAATTGCAGTCCGTCGACGAATGTGAACCCTCAGAACGAAATCCCAAACGAGTACGTCGTCAGCGAGTCTTTCGAAATACGGCACTTACGCCCTGTGCTTTCATAGAAGGGCTCACAGGACTCAACTGACACGACCAGAATAAAGCCCAGGATTGCTAAAGCGCGCCGAATGTCCTTGATTGGCTCACCTCTGCGGAGTTCGCGCAATTCATCTCTGTCCAGCGGGAGGACGGTTAGACTCGACCATCCTACAAACGAAGATGGCATGGGACCGCAGATTCAAGTGCATACGGAGAATCCTTTGGAGGAAATGACCCCGCGTGCGCCGAGAGCTCGGACTCGTACACAGGTAACTCTTGGCAGAAGAAAGTACTCCTCGAGTAATATTGAACTCGCGGGTTCGTTCTAGGAATCTACGATGGAGCCTGTCGGTGAAGAGGAGGGTGTCTGTCAGGTACGTGAAATTAACGTATAGCACCATTCATGTCGTACAACATTCTTTCCCAGTTCGAGTCGCATGGAGGCGAGCAGACCGATGCCACCGAGCCGGGTGGGCTTCCGCCGGTCGGTGGTTTCCTTGTCTTTTTGTGTTCCTGCGCTAAATATTCACGGTCAGCTTGATCTGACCGAAAGTCTTGGCACAGCTAAAAGCCTTGCGCTGCCTCTCACAACGGGGCCAAGCGTTCAGGCGGCTAATAATGAGGTAGCAGCTCTCGAAGCCGCTGCTTCACCGGCGGTACTTAGCAAAACAAAGGTAAGTTTACAAGCTAGTACTAGGTCGATCTAGCACTCACACGGAAAATGGACACGCCAACGTCACTTCAGAAAAAGGCTGCGGTCAAGAAGGTAAATATGCGCTGCTGGTTTAGGCGTACAAAGCAGCTCATCTGTTCCGAAATTATAGCAGATGCATCAATGGTATACGGCTATGACATCGGCAATGAAATAGCGTTTTCACCGTAGAGGAATGTCATCTAGGATAGTAAATTATGCCAACTGAACGAGCATCTTCTTACGCGACTCCGGAATCCGGAACGATCATCTCAATGCCCCCTATCTGCGCAAGCGGCGCCGTCGTGTATCGCTGTATGGGCGCAGCATCGACTGTCCCTGCTGCGCTCAGCTTAATATCTGAGATTGCGCTCGAAGACATGCTCTTGAGACATTGCGGCCTGCTAGTGCACTGGGCTAGTTGCAGACGATACATATCAGTTGAGGACAGGAGAGAACAAGGTGAGGAAGTGCCGCTACGCGTCGAGAGTGTCTCCGCATGCTAGGAGTCGTGAAGGCGCGTGCCTTTTCCAGCCAAGCCTCGACATCGTGAGATGTATTGCGCCGCAATCATCCTCCAAACGACGAAATCAAGGGAGTGACGGCGCCGACGAACGCATGGCGCACGTCTCGCTCGACTGTACCGTGTGCTTGGCATACAGCAAGACTTCTTGCTCGTCAGTAGCGTCACTCAACGCGTGCGCGTGAGGGTTGCTGTGCTTCACTGGCATTGGGACTAAAAACCGTGACGTTCTTGGCGAGCGTCAGAGCATGTGGATCCTGAAACGCTTGGGTATGTCATAGCGGCCACTATAAGCAGCACGACCGCAGCGGGTCAAGAGTTTGGCGCTTACGCACCGCAGAGGCTCAGCGAAAGGAGAGAAGGATGTATGCAGCGTACTCACAGTCACCATCGCAGGCGTGCGATGACGAGGTCTAGCGAAGTCGTCACAGGGGCAAAGCAAGCCGTCCGGGAGTGCGTCCAAATGTCTACCAGGATTGCTCAAAAAGGAGGGTCAGGTCGAAGGGAAGGATGGCTGGAGGCAAGCCTGTGACTCGGAGAGGATGGCACCGCGGCAGCACTTCGGGGAATATCCCACGGTTTGCGGACCGTGGTGACCGACCATGCGCGACCAGCGGCCTGCGCGAGGAGTGGCCTGATTCGAGCTGTCCACTCTGTCAGTCACACGTTCTCTTCGCGCTGTTGCCTGCTGACTCGATGCGCAGTTCTGCACGCACGTCTTCAACACGTCTTCGTCAACCACGCGGGCAAAGGCAAGTCCTGCAGCCCATCTGCGTTATCCCAATTTCTCTCGCCCCGTCGCCCACGATGCGCCACGACGTCGAACCTGTCCGGCGTGCGCTCGCGGCAGTCTTCCCGTGTCCTTATCGCCGACGTTGTCACGGCAGCGCGCATGGTAAAGATAAAGTGAACGTATGGATGTGCGTGTCGACGTCCGAGCTTATCCGGCGCTTTGCCATCGATGCCGTGCGCCAACAGTTGTTGCGTCTGCTCCCGCTTAGGTGTGTCTCAGCCGTTTCCACTCCCAACCTTGAACTCATTTTGCAATCTCGTCCACCTCAGCAGCCCCACGAAGCCTACAGGAAGATGCTACGCTAGACGAAGGGACGCCAAAGTGCCCCCATGATATTGGTTCAGCGTGCGCCTCTATCTATGAGAGTTCGGTGA